>OZ038499.1:101543550-101546050 GCA_964036315.1 Acanthosepion esculentum
GTGTATATATATGTACTAGCGGATGTGTATATGCATTTTTATATTCATATCGTTTTAATTTACGTTTGTTTAATTTTTCATGTATACACTTGTTTTTGTAAATGTCTATGTATATATTTAGTTTATATGCATATATGTATACGTGCTTATATATGTACATCTAGATGTGTATGTATGTATGTGTGTGCTTGTATATAGTTGCATCTTTATATATATTTCTTCACTTGCTTTATTTACTTTTCTGAGTCGACGTATGGGTCAATATATTTATATGTGCTTATCTATGTGTATGTTTATGTGCGTAGGTCTGTATATGCATACCTATTATGCATATATGTGTGTATGCGGGTGCATGTATTGATTTATATGCGGATGTGTGAGTGTACAATTATATGTGGAGGTGGTTATTTACTTTTGTCTGTAATGTGTCGAAAACTATATGTTTTTAAAAATGTGTATATATATATATATATATATATATATTTATATATATTTATTTGTTTAAATTTTATCTATGTATATTTAACCGGTTTAGCGATATTTCAAGTTAAAATTCGTTTAATAACATATTAAGCCACGAATAGCTTCGACATCTGACCGTCTAGATCATATTGAATGTAGATGTATGTGCCTGTGTGTATCGATGTGTATGTGTAAGTAAAGTGCATTTGCCTATGTGTGGTTTGATTTTTTGTATGTGTGTGTATATATCTAAATACGTCTGAGCGCTTAACATGCGTGTGTTCGAATGATTTCGCGGGAGAGGCGACTAACATGTTGAAATGAAACTAAAGTGTATACATTTCTGTCTGGGATTCTGAACATACCTTTCAACATAATTTCAATGAAAATACAAATTAAATAGCATATATATCTTTTATTTTTATTTTTATATTTTTTCTCCTTGGTAATTCTACAATTTAAAACTTAATAGAGATTTGATTTAGATTTCTAAATAGGTAATTTTAATTTTTTACTTTTAATTTTAATTTCAAATTTTATAAATCTTTTAATATCTATGATAATCTTGCTTAGTTGTCAAATTTTTCGAATCACCCTATACTTGTATCTTGATTGGCTACTCTAGCTTATGTAACAGCGTTTACTCCTAGCTAAGGATCATTGATTAATTTGAAACATTTAAAACCATTTATTCTATATTCTATATCATCACTTGACAAGACACAAGAAGTGTTGAAACAAAATGGCTACTTTTGTCGTGATTTTATAACATATTTATGTTGTAATATTCAAATAAATAATTATATATATATATATATATACATATATATATATATACATATATATATACATATATATATACATATATATATACATATACATATATATATACATATATATATATATATACATATATATATATATACATATATATATATACATATATATATATATAGATATATATATATATATAGATATATATATATATATATACATATATATATACATATATATATATATATATACATATATATATATATTTTTTTTTTTTTTTTTTTTAAGCATATCACCCCGAGCAAGGCCGGTGGCCATTATCACGCAAGGGGTTACAGAAGGGTTGGAGGAAGAGCAGATAGGAGTGGTAAAGGAAGGGATGTGGAGAAAGAGAAGGACGGAGGGCCGATCGAGGTAGGGAGGTTACGGGAGATATAGAGCGAGAGCAGATAGGAATGGAAGATGTCAGGAAGTGGACAGATCAAGGCAACTGGAGATGACGATTGACGCTACACTTAAACCGTTGGAGATTGTATTTGTCAGGGAAACAGTAATAGGGAAGGGAGTTCCATAGGCGAGATGTGCGAGACATGAAGCTATTGGAGTACAAAAGACGTCTACACCTAACAGTTTCAACGGTGAAGGGGTGGGAACGGGATGCCAGCCTCGTAGGACGCTTGAATTCACGAGGCTTAGGGACAAGTGAAAGCAACTCCTCAGAGCAATTACCATGGAAGTACTTGTAGAAAAGGCAGAGTGATACAACATTGCGTCTGTGAGAGAGCGACTGCAGACGAGATGACAGATCAGGGCCAATCACATTGCATATCCGTCTCTGGATCTTATCAAGAACCCCGAGGCAACACGCAGGGGCCCCAGACCATAAATGGCAGCAATACTCCATGCAAGGTCGAATGGTAGACTTATAGACTTGGAGGATCGATTCAGGGGAGAAGAATTTCCTGGCTCGGCACAGGGAACCAACTTTTCTAGCGGTGGATGATGCAATTGACTCGATGTATTTGTTCCATCTCAGATCAGCGGACAGCGTGAGACCGAGCAGCTGCAGAGAGGAGCTCTCGAGAAGTTGGTCCTCAGACATTCTGATGGGATGCAGGGATGGGTCCTTGTGGTGGTTAATGGAGAGCAATTTTGTTTTAGAGGCGTTAAAGTTGACCATCCATTTCTCTCCCCAGTCCACAACCGATTGGAGGTCCTTTTCAATTTGAGCTGCCAGGTTAATTTTGTCCGCCTCAGTAGATTT
>OZ038499.1:101556050-101883550 GCA_964036315.1 Acanthosepion esculentum
GAAAAAAGTAGCAGGTGAGTAATGTATTCATGGGGTCAACTTTGCTGTAAAGACCAAACTCATAGAGGAGGACAACCTCATACCCATTATCATCAGCATAAGCTTGATGACCCGCCAAATCCCACTCATGCATGGTACTTTCTTGACTCTCACCTCTATGTATGCACCTACCCTAGTCTCTGATGATGCATTCAAAGAGTCCTCTGACCTTTTCAACTCAGTAATCCAAAACATCCCAGTATCAGATAAACTTGCGGTTTTTGGTCACTTCGATGAAGGGCATTATTGGTTGCCTTGGTATTGGCAACTGTCGCACAAAAGTACATCTGCTGCTTGGTCTCTGTGCAAAATATAACCTGACTGTAACCAACACCCTGTTCTGACTCCCAAACTTGCACAAAACAACATGGCAGCACATAAGATCCAAGCACTGGCACATCTTGAACTATGGCCTCATTCGATCCTGGGTCAAAAGGTGTGTCCACATTACCCGTTCCATGCCTAGAGTGGATTATTGCTGGACAGACCACCATCTTTTGCAGGCAGGCCTCACTGGTGCTTTGAGTATGTGGAGCACCAGGAACCCCAAATATTGTAGCTCTTTCAACTATCCTTTGGAAAGTACTTTAATGAATCAACAAAGAAGGAAACTATCAGAAGAAAATGGATAACCTTTTGCACAATGCAATAATATCAGCAGCTGAAGAAGTCCTTGGGTTTCAGAAAAGGAAAAATCAGAACTGGTTTGACAAAAAGAAATTGACTGGTTGATTAATCAAAAATGAGAAGCATGCCTGTTTTTGAGAACCTCCTCTCAGTTAGTAAAAGTAAAAGATCTGTTGCGGGGCTGATAAGGATATCGCCCCCACAAGCGAAGAAAAGGGGAGATAACAGCTAAGACAATGATGGGACAAAGGCGGATGTTTTATGAAACAATAAACGTCGGATTTATTTATCCAAAGTGTACAAGAGTATACTTTGGAGAAGTGTGTTGCATCGGCGTCGGGTCTGGTAAGACTAGTTTCCTTCGGGGAAGTTGGTTTGGTTGTATCGGCGGCACAGGTGTAGAGTTGGTCACGGCGGTAGCTGGTCAACTGCTGAATGGGAGAGTTGGTCATCGACGAATAGCTGGTCGACTGCCAAATGGGTAGAGCTGGCAGTAGCTGGTTGGTCGAAGACGTACGAAGGTTCGGCAGGGTTGGTTAGGACGAGTCCCTAAACAGGGCCGAGGCAGAGCAGCGATACGACTTCCCAGGCAGATTAACTGCAGAGACGGGATCGCACCGAAGTGTAACACTTGACGAAGGTGGCGTCCCTAAACAGGGTCAAGTCAGAGCAGTGATACGGCTTCCAGGGCAGATCGACTGCGGTGATGGCATTGTGCCGAAGTGTAGCACTTGACGAAGGTGGATCCCTAAACAGGGCTGAGTCAAAGCAGTGATATGACTTCCAGGGCAGATCAACTGCGGTGACGGGATCGTGCCGAAGTGTAGCACTTGAAGCTGGAGTCAGAGAGGAGATACGTCTTCCAGGGCGGATCGACCACGGAAACGGGATCACGCCGAAGAGTATTCTCTCAACAAAGGCACCGGAGGCTCACAAAGGTAGCATGCTACTCTTTGATCCTAGCCCCTGGGCCGAGCAGCCTGGATTTGGGTGAAAAAAGGAGCTAATAATATGTAAAACAATTTATTCAAGTACTCCCTGGCTAGAGGGAGTAGAAAACCGTGAATATTAAATTAATGCCCATGTTGTTCGATGTTTGAGAAGCGCTGCCCAATCCGATGCTCACGAGGTACAGAGTCAACAATATTGGCCGGTCGTCAGTTTCTCGCATGTTGCTTGACTTAAATCAGCGAGATCAGGGGTTGTGAAAGGTCAAGGTTGTTTATCTAAGGAGCGGCTAATGGCGGCTGCGACAGATCTATCAGAAGGCAATGAAAAACTGCCAAAGACTGTGCAATCCATAACACATGGTGGCAGGTAAAGGCAGCATAAATCCAACAATATTCAGACCAACAGAATGCTTTTATGCATTCACAACGGAAATCTTTTGCCTCATCAAATCAATGATGGAAGGCCATAAGGACTCAGATGGAGCCACCACTACTTACTGATCCTGAATCAATCCTGGGCCACTGGAAGAACCACTTCCAGAGCCTTCTCAATGACCATGTCACCATGTGAAACATCTAATTCCCTGCCCATCATTGGATGTTACTCCTCACAACCTTCTGTGAATTGAAAGAAACACATTGCTTCATGAAACCTGGAAAAGCTGCTGGACCTGATATTGTATCTCTGGAGTTTTTCTCCCATGGTAGACTAGAAATGAAAAACAGACTAATGCTTCTGATATATAAAATCTTGGAAGATAAAAAAAGTCCCTACGGACTTAAAAATGCCAACATTGTGACAATCTTCAAAAAAGGGGAAACTATTGTGGCATCTCCCTCCTAAGCATTGCTGGCAAGATCTTTTTGTGAATACTGCTGAATTGACTCCTCCATATGGCAGAAGAGATCCTTCCAGAATCTCAATGTGGTTTCTAGCCTTCAAGAGGAACTCTTGACAGTTCCAGGAGAAGTCATGAGCAGCAAAACCCACTGATGTTCATCTTTTGGGATTTCCAGAAAGCCTTTGACAAAGTCCTAAGACTCAGCAATGTGGGCCACTCATGCCCACTTTGGCTGTCTGGTTCACTTTGTGTCTAAACTGTATAGAATGGAGTGCCAGGAGAACTGTTGAGATGTCCTCTTGGACCCATTTCCAATCATTGGTGTCCTTAAAAAGGGCTGTGTATTAGCTCTGACACACTTCTTCCTGTATCTCACGGCTATGGTCAACAAGATCCCCCTGACAGCACTGGCATTGACATCTGATACAGATTTAATGGCAGACTCTTCAACCTCACCTGACTTTGTTCTCACACAAAAAGTACCACAATCTGTATGTGACAATTTCAGTATGTTGATGACAATGCAGCAGTGGACAAGACTGTCATTAACCTCCAGAGATTGGCAAACCTGTATAACGAGGTCAGCATCAACATCAATGGACCGTCAATAGAAGTTTTTGATAAATTTTTCTACCTTGGCAGCATCATCTCAATTAATGTCACCTGTGAGAAAGAAATTGACAGGATCAAAGTGGCTCATACTGTGTACACTCTCACATTGGGTCTTCAGCAATCATAGCCTCACCATAAAAACTAAATTGTGGTCTTCTGCGCCATGGTTCCACTCTTCTGTATACCTGTGAGGTCCAGACTTTTCTATCATTGAGACATCAAACATCCAGAATAATTCCAGCAAATGAAGCTCAAAAGAATCCTTTCCATCAGTTGGGAGGACTACATCATCATCAATGAGGTCCTCTCCCAGACATCTCTCTCTAGCATAGAGGCTACCATCCTTCAATATCGCTTCTGCTGGGCAAGTCACATGTTCTGAATGTGTCACACACGACTCCTACATATCATCCTGTTTGGAGAACTTGCCTGTGGCAAGAGGCTATGCCGAGGCCTAAAATGATGCTTCAAGGATTAGTTGAAAACATCCCTGACACAGGCCAACATTGGCCCTGAGAGCTGGGAAACTTGCTGCAAATCAGCCTTCTTGGTATAGGACCATGTGAGGAGGTACCGAGACTTTTGAGTCCAACCATCAACATAAAGAGGATGTGTGACATTCTGTCAGGAGGTCTTGACTCACCCAACCATATCCACCACTCACACTCCTCTGTGATTCCTGCTCAGGAGGGAGAGGAGACAGTGTTAATGTTACAGCAATTTCTGAGCATTTCCAGAATAATTTCAAACTTGAACACCATGTATGGAATGTCGTTGGCAGAACTGATGTTTGCCGGGAAGATTAAGTCCGTATTTAAAAAATTACTACCAGAATGGAAGGCGAGAACATCAAGGAAACAAAATAATATACATAAATAAATATTTTAAATCTGGTGATAAAGTGTTTTTTAAAATGTACCAATATGAAAAATTTCTGGGAAGACGGCGTGATGAAAAAATAGATTGTAAAAATGACGTACATGGTACGGGGACAAAGAGATTCACTGATTTAGTAATTCCTCAAAAAAAGTACCAATGGAAATATTGTATGACATGTTTGTAGTACCCACGCCACCAGAAATTAGTGAACCAAGGAGGGGCAGTAAAAGAAAAAGAACAGTAGTGAAACATTTGAATATTGAACCCAAAACTGAAGAGTAATAGACTCCAGAGATGTCATCTCAATAAAAGTAAGGTGTCATATAGGAAGAAAATAAGTAACTACTGACACTGAGATTTGAGTGTGACACCCTGTACTTATGAATATATGTTTTCTATCAGGTGTATAAATAGCTGAGTTAGGCTACTGACTGAAGTGACTATTGAGTGGAACTATCCAGTTGAATTAATGTGAATTATTGCGTGTTGATGATTTGGGTTTTGATTTAAAATTTACCGAACATTAAGCTGAGCCATGCTACTAACAAGGTGTTCACTGAAATGGTTAATTATCTTTGGTTGACTTTTACTTCTTTGTTCTTGTTAAGTATTTATTTGCAGTTGTAATTAAATACTGTTTTATTTTAACATTGAAGTCTTGAGTTATACTTAATTATTAATGGCCACCTTATGTCACAAAACCAATTTAGGACTAATAACATTGCAGATTCTTCTTTGTATTTCATGTAGACTCTCTAAGTACATAACAGAAGCACTAGACCAGGTGTTGCAGCAATATTCAATGCATCTAAGAATTGTAAACTTAGAAATTTTTCAGATGGAGATATTCATGTTTCATTGATCTATATACCTGCCACACTCACCTCACCTTTGTATTATCACTTATTTTGAGTTCTATAAAATTCTCTTAGGGAAAGAACTTCAATTCTTTGGACACTCGTGAAAACCACTTAGATTAGTTCATGACCCAGAAAGTTGTCAGGTTCTGGGAGGATGTAATCATGAAACTGTCTCAAAGATGGTGAAAGATAGCAGAACAAAATGGCACATATTTGGTTGAATAAATATATATAGGACTATATAATACTGTCTTTGAAATTCACTGAAAAAACGTTATGTTTTAATGTTGAGCTGTCTAACATTATTTTGTATTTGTACACAGTTGTGTTCCTTGATTTATGCAGTATAGCAGTCATGAACAAACTGTGGCCTATTTGGCCTTTCTGAATTACACACTTAATTTCATAAACAAAATAACATTTCTTATAATTTTATTTTGTTTTGTTCTTACTTGTTCTTACTTACTCACACATTCTCTCATACATAACCACATACATAAACAATGATTAATTACAATGTTTCTTGAATTTTATAAACTTTTGGATAAAGTAACACTGTCAGAATTTTAAACCATTGGTGATTTTCACTAAGGAAAACATATGTAAACATATTTTGCTTTTGAAACAGGAAACAGTTTTAATAATTTTTTGTCTAAAGAAGAAATATTTTCCTTTTCAAATGAATAAATTAGGAATAAATCCCACACAGTGACATGTGATAATCACACTGTCATCAGTGATAATATTATACCAAGACTTTAATATTTTAAAATTATAAAAAAATATATTCTAAAAAATAAAACTTACCTACCCTGTTTAAGGTATTTATATAAATGCACACTAGTAACATTGTGTCCAAATAATAAAGAGTGGGGATAGGTAATCTGTTTTATTTCCTCTGTAATGTGTAAACAAGACATTGTGAACTTTTGTTCTGACCCAATGTCAATTGATTAAAGTATGAGAGATAAGAATAAAAAAAAAAGTTTCACAGTGATATTTATATAGAGCAAAGATTTTTTTCAATTGAAAACCAATTGCCATCAAAAAATATTATAATACAGTTTATTGAGTGTTGAAATACTTACTTTATTACTGCAATGTGCAGTGCAGTATTACCATATTCATCAGTTTCATTGATATCGGCACCTTTTTCTAACAGTTCTTTTGTCAGTTTCTCATCATTTTTAAGAATGCTCAAGTGTAATTCTGTCCATTTCTGGAAAAGCAGATGTTACATTGGAATTAATTCTTCTGAATTAAGCTATATATTCAATACAATGTTAATGAGAAAATATAGTTTACATAAACATCTATACAGATTCCTTTTAAGTGGAAACTTACTGAGAACTCATAAAATAATGAAGAAACAAAAGTTGATTTATAGAAAACTACATATTTCTAATGCCTGTGTTGGGTTGTGATGTAATGGAATATGCATACACCTGTGTCCCCCCTCACTGGAATATGATTGGTTGGTGTCAGTCATAAATACAGACGGATGTGTAGGTATAGCAGAAGTCTATGACGACGCCCATTGGACTATGCCATTGGCTATCCTATTGGTCTATGCCTATTGTCTACACTTATTGACTACGACGAGTACCAGTCCTCACTGCTACCTTGTTCTCGGTTATAGTAGCCAAAACCACTTAACTACCTCAAACAAATATGTCCCTGTCCTGGACATATCAGGTTGTTATTTTATAATACCTCAAGGGGCTCCCAAACATATAAATATGAGGTATTAAATGGAAATGAAAAGAGAGGTACCAAAATACATTAACCTTTAATTACTAACTGTAACAATGCAAAACAACAGTAAAACATGACGTATACATTGTACTTAAAATAGCTGAAGTTTGCACTCTAAAATATTTTAAGATAAGATTGTCAGCTAACATGTAAGAATATCTTTGTTTCCCAGATGAATATGCCATTTTAGCCTTTTTGATATTAAATCTGTCAATGAATGACAAATCCCTTATGCCTTTTGATTGAATTAAGTAACATGTTTCTCTTTTTAATGAATATGAAATGAAAAACATTAATAAAATATATGATCCTATATATATTAATCAAAGTTGTGTTCATTTTTTAGAAAAGTTATAAATGTCATACATGGCACCAAACTTTCTGAAATATCTAAACTATTAGCTGTATACAAATGCTTTCTTAGAACAATGTTTAAAAAAGGCTGTGAGCAAATGAAACTTGTAAGTTTTGGCAAGGACCATCCTTTTCTTTAACCTTGTGGACTAGTCCCAAATAACAGAAGCAGAATTACTTGAGAACTTTCAACATCAACAACTAAACTTGTAACTCAAAAAGAAAATAGTGAGATAATCAAGATGTTGACATTCCACATTACTTCAAACAAAAGGTTAAGAAGGAAGCCCCAATCAGTGCTGGAAAGAGCAATAACAGCTACTGAACATGAGAAACCTATTTTTCTGAAAAATTGTTTTAAGAGAAATATTATATAGATTTCAACAGAAAGTAGCACTGACTGCTTAGTCAATGAATGTTGAATGTTTCCTGATAATGAAATGGCTAATATTATCATTAACTTTAAGGTAATTAAGTATAAGATTTCTTTATCTAGATGTTATCTCTTTGAAGAATCAATTGAGTGAACTAGTTTTAATTTCAGCAATTTCATTCCCTTCCATATGCCCAAAAAGGATGTTTAATATTTTATTTGTGCTTCATTTGTACTTGACTAATTCTATATTAATATTTCAGGTATGTTCAGATCAGAATTGTGACACTTCTGGGTAAATTTAATCTGGATTTTACAACTGCTAAATTGTCTCTTATTAGACTATACTGCATTACCCTCAGACAGGTGCAGCTTAAGTCAACAGAAGAGACTGCCCAGACTCTGCCTCAAAATTAAATCTCTTTCTGATTCACTCAACATGTTGGTTGGATGTCAATGCTAAGAAAGCAAAAATAAATAAGTCATTCTTTGCAAATTAACTCTGAGAATCACAATCTGCACACAGTTTCTTTTCAAATGTACTTCAACTCCACCTCTAATATCTCCACCACCTATTTTTGAACAGGACTAAAAATTTGTCTCAGGTTTCCTGCTTAGGATTGTGTTATGGTCCAGGTTCCTTGTACCACGGTGATGGTCCAAGGTAGAACCAATGAAGAATAACTTGAACACAGGTATGGAATAACACAGATATATATTACAAATAGAATATATGTATAAATGAGTAGAAGTGTTAGTAATAACAATCAGGTTAGGTTAGAGAGAACTATGTTGTCTCGAAGTATCACTATTCCAATGTTTTACAGTAATCGTCTGATGCAACTGTCTCTGACTGACTCAGAACTCTGACTCACACTGTCACTCACTCATGCTTCCTCTTGAGGCGCAGTATTTATGGGGTACAGACTAGTCCATTTCTATTATGGGTAAGTTCCCATAACACCCCCATTCCAAAGCTTTTGCGTAGCAGGGGTTTTTAATATTTCTTTTTCTTTGGATTTATTTCCAACAGTTCTGTAAATTTTCTTTTTTGAGATGATTTTCTTGGTTCTGGCATTGTTTGTGGTCTTTTTATGTCAAACATATCGAAAATTGTGTTCATTACCTCTTCTTGAGGTGGACCGTTAGCGTCCTGTAACAGTCTTTTCCTTATTTGGTTCACATGTCTTCTGTGTGAGAATTTTTGTCCCTAAACCATCTTACCAATTCTTTTCTCAATTGTGCCTTGCTCCTAATACGATGTATTATTTTTGTAGGCTTTAAAAAATACTTTTTCTCCTGGGAGGAATTTTCTTTTTGGTGTGTAGGACTGTGTTACTGGTTTTGTTTTACTTGGTAGCAATTTATCAAATGCTGATCTGATCTTTCTAGCAAATATCACTTCTGCTGGTGATAGTGTTGATGGTGTAGCATTATTTGGCATTATTCGGTATACCTGAAGAAATTGCTGCAGTGCCTTTTCGGTAGACACATCATAGGCTTTTAGTAGTGTCCAATCTCTCCACCTGCCCATTTGATCTTGGGTGATAAGGTGGGGATTTTATATGTTTTACTTGATAGATTTCACAAAACTCTTAGAAATCTGCTGATGTGAATTGCGTTCCATTATCTGTGACTAGGCAATCCACTACACCAAACCGAGCGAATAGCTCGTGGAGGCAATTTATGGTCGTTTCTGAAGTGGGATTTTTGCAGCGAAAAACCTCTGGCCATTTACTATAGCTATCAACTATGATTAAGTAGTAAAAACCGTTAATTGGTCCTGCATAATCTGCGTGTATTCTTGGCCACGGACGATCAGTTTTTGGCCATGGCTTATGTATGATTGGTGGTGCTTTGGCTGCTAAATTACAACCCTTGCACATTTCCACCATCTGAGTAATATCCTGGTCCATATTCTTCCAATATACATAGCTTCGCATTAGCGACTTCATTCTATTTTTACCAGGATGTCCCCTATGGAAATCCTTTAAGATCCGCTTTTGTAATGTCTTGGGAATTACAACCCTTTCGTCGCATAGAGAAAAGCTGTCTGAAATTTGCTCATTTTTTCCTGTTATTTTTTCTTTTGTTTCATTAATAAATTCATCATTTTTGGCTTCATTTTTCATGTCTTGCAATGTGACTGGGAGGTTTCTAACTGTTAAACATAGTACTGTCCTGATGTCTTCTTTGTTTCTTAAGGCTGTGATTACCGTATCTTCCAATGGCTCTGTCTTTGTTGGTATAAGTCTCCACAGACCATCCGCATGCCCGATCTTTTTTGTTGGTAAATATTCTAATCTGAAATTATAATTCAGTAGAATTGTTCCCCATCTAAGTAACCTATTTTGACCCGAAAATTGTAAGTAACGGTTTGTGATCCGTCTGCAGAGTAAATTGTCTACCATAAATATACCTATGAAACCTCATGACTGCGAAGATAATTCCTAGAGCTTCCTTCTCTATTTGTGAATAATTCTTCTCCGCTGGTAGCAGGGTTCGAGAAGCATGTGCGATGGGTTTTATTGTCCCATCTGACATTTTATGTAATATACACGCTTCAACTCCATAGGCGCTAGCGTCGCTTGCTACAATAATTTCTAGTTTGGGACTGTAATGTGACAAAAATAAATCTGAAGTTAATATTTTGATTATTTCGTCAAATGCATTTTGGCATTGATCTGTCCACTGCCAATTTTTTTCTTTCTTTAGAAGCTCGTTCAGTGGTGCACAAAGTTTATGCATTTGCGGTATGAATTCCTGGTAGTAACTTACTAATCCTAGAAAACTTTGTAGTTCTGCTATGTTTTTAGGAGCAGGCATTTTTTTTATTGCTATAGACCTTTCGGGGTCTGATCATCTACCTTCTTGATCTATTATATGGCCAAGATATTTGATTTCCTTCATGAAAAAAATCGCACTTATTTTCTTTTACTTTAAATCCATAGCTCTGTATTCTTTTAAATACTTCCTGGACATGTTCTTTGCTTTCGCTATTAATCAATATTTCATCCAGGTATGCAATTGTGTACTCTAGTCCGGCAAGCATCGTATCCATTGTCTGTTAGAATATAGCTGGTGCGACCATAATTCCAAAATTAAATTCTGACTGACTCAAAACTCTGACTCACTCTGTCACTCACTCCTGCTTCCTCTTTAGGTGCAGTATTTATGGGGTATGAACTAGTCCATTACTATTATGGGTAAGTTCCCATAACAGATTGAGTTTCCAGTTCTTTCTAAATCCTACTTCAACTCTATACTTCTAACATCTCTGCTTAATCTCTGAAATTTTAATTGCCATTTATTCTTTATTTTATTTTATTTTTTCCTCAATAGGAGCAGATGTGTTCTCCTATCATCTGATACACAGTCCTCCTGGGTCTTTTGGGCAAGAATAGTGGTTTATCCCTTGTTTCCTGTTTAGGTTTGGACTTCCAGTTCCTTCTAAAATTTTCATTTTCTCTTCCACTCCAAGTAGCCCCTTGCATCTTAGTGATATTGTTGTCTTCCTTGGAGTGAATTGATTAAAAAGCAAAAAAAAATTACAAATAATTTTCTTTCTTATTTATAGAATTTACATATCATCCTCATCTTTGCTGTAATATTTTCTTGATTTAAATTTTTCTTTTGTAGCAAACTGTCAAATTTACAGAACCATAAGTTCAAATAGCCACAAATCCATCCTTCCACCTCGTTGGCTTCCTCCACACTCTTGTTCACTGCCACAATATGCACGAAGGTAGCCAGCACATTTGGATTATACCATCAACCCCGTAGATGCTATTCCATCTTCCATTTTTGTTATAAACAACAAAATGAGTCTGCCCCAGTTTTTATTTGTATCATGGAACCAATGGCATTGGCAGGTACATGCCTTCAGCCTTTTTGAAGGTAAGTGGATTTCTTCTGCACACCTTTATTTTAAAAAGATTTGTTATATCATTTGATGCATAATAAAGCATAAGAAGAACTTTATAACATTATTATTATTATTATTGTTGCTATATTTCATTATCATTATTATGACTGTATTTTTATAGACTTCAGCATTGCCATGGTTCAGATGAGTGGTTCTTAACCAGTGGGCCACATGGTCACAAAGGTGCCCTGGTAAATTTTGGGATTTGAGGGGGCCACAATTTGAATGAAAGTGACTTCAGTGCTAGTATATTCTAGTCTAAATAAATTTAAATTATGTAATTGAAATATATTTTTGAGCTTTATTTATAAAATGAACTCGGGCTTAAGGATCACATTAATGATTAAATAAATGATAATATTTTCCTCCTTAAACATTAAGTATTATGAAATAATTTCCAAGTGTCTTTTATGTTACTAGTGCGCATTTATGTAAAACTTATTTGGCAGAAAAGTTTGTTTCATTTAACTGACTTGGTTTTTAAAACAATCAGTTTTGAAGTTTATATGGAGAAATATCACCGTTTATTTGTTCTGGAAATTGAAAAATGAGCTATTGTTAAAGTAAATGGCTAAGAGGGGGGCATAAAAAAATCATCAATCAAAAGGGATTCATGAATAGAAAAAGGTTGAGAACCATTGGTCTAGATACTTTGAATCCTTTTTTATATCCAATTGTTATTTCAGTTTGGTAATTATTATAAATACATCTTTACTTTTTGGTTTGACTATCACCCAGCCAGTATTTCTTCCATGTTTATTGAGCAGGACTGGCAGTTTATCCCTTGTTTCCTGTTTCAGATATGGTTTACAGTTTCTTTTCTTTCTTTCCTGGCCTTAATGATTTAACTGACTTAATTTTTTGGTGATCTGACTGATCAGCAGTTGTAACTTTTAGTTGTGAGACAGTTGAAATTTCTAGAGCACACAGGAGGGCTTGGAAAATTAGATACATACAAGATTGATAGAAGGCAAGAGGAAGAGAGGAAAACAATGCATAACCTTCGAAGTGAGCTTGAGTAAATGGATGGTGGAACAAGGTTTAAAAGAGATAGGAAAAACATAAAATTTATTAAGAAACTGTGGAGAGCCATGATTGCCTACATTCTTAAGGGACATGACTCATTGTAGTATTGCAGCTCAGACCACACACCAGGTTCATTTGCAGGATGCAGCTTCTTTCAGTTGAATATTTGTGGCTTAATACAAGGAAAATATGTAATTCTTTGGCAGAATTATTACCCCATCAATCTTTATCATGATATCATCAAATGGATCCAAAATTATTTTTTTACTTTTGCATATAGTTTCTTTTCACAAACACTTTTCCTTTCTCAAGGGACATCCACTGAATTTATATTTCTTTAATTTCCCCATATTGTTGAAATTATTTTTTTATGTATGTTATAAATCATAAATATTGCTGTAACAAGTGAGGGCCAAATTAAAAAACAATATTTTTTCTTTAAGAAGTGAGTGGATGCAGCAATATCAGTTATTAACATCTGCTGGATTTTACAGCAATCATTTTAGCAATTATTGTCTTCATAAAGGTCAACTGAGTAGAGCGGACCTCACAAGAACCAGATCAGCCGACCCAGACAAAGAAGGTTAGCTGAATGGAATAGACTAAGAACTCTGGGTTCTTTAGGAATGACTCTTTTGGATGAAAGCTGACAGGACAAAGAAGTTTGGTCTGCTGTAAAGAGGTCCCTAGCCACCTAAACCACTCACCAGCCACATGAAAGGAAAGCATATTAAAGAAAGTTAGATCCTTTACCCCCTTAATTTGCCTTACTTTTCCTTGCCTGCCTACAGCCAGCCCTTACGAGAAGGTTGCAATTGAATAAAATTTGCTGACTGCTACAATTTTGATTTCTGTAACATCATGCAGATGTCTCCTTAACAAGATATCAACTGACAACTGATATCACTATATCATAAAAGAAGGTCAATAATTTTAATAATGATGATGATATTTTCTTTAAATTTTCTTTATTATCATCATTATCATGTTGTGGTCTGTGTTTTCTTTGGGTCCCCACGCTACTACATAAAGTGGTACAATGAAAAAGACCATTTCTTTTTCTCATTCATTTTATTAGGAGAGAGTGGTGGCAGCTTTGAATCTAAGAGGCAGTAGGGAGAATGATGTCCCAGGTGGTCTTAGCCGGTCACTAACCTGAGTGTGAGAGGCATATTGACACTTCAAAATTCTTGTGACTGTTGAATTTGTGCTATTTTGGACTTATACCCAAAACCCAGATAAAGACAATCAATCACTGTCAGAATACCATGTGCATGAGGCACTCCAGACAATCACTGACCATTCTTGCCCAGGTCTTTGCATTCTGTAACAATCACCTTTAGTGTAGTATGGTGATAAATTACATCATCATCTAGAGTCATTCAGGTGAAATCAGTAATGATGTTGTTGATGAGTTTTCATTAATATCCTGATTATCAATATTTTTCATGACTTTTCCTCATTAAATCTTTCGTTTTGATACAGTAATAAATATCAACATGATTTTCAGTTTACTTCTTCATTTAAATGCACATAATAAAGGAAAGCTTGAACTACTTACAAAAGCAGATTTCACAGATAGCAATTTTTCTATATCAGTTGTCTCTATATCAAAAATCTGGCTCATGGCCATTTTGGCAGTTCTAGTGAACAGTTGTGAAAACATATCATCGTCTACAAATATAAAAGAAAATTTGTCATACATTTGTTTTAATAACATATCTCTATACATGGTGATAGAATAAAAGCATGGGAATCATTTTCCTTATGGATTGACCATATTAGATGGCATAATTCACTACAGGCAAAAAGTTTGTTGCCTACTGGAATTTCTTTAAAAAAATTATGATAACTACTTTTTCTCAAAAATTGTTGGAAAGAATGCCAAAAAATTGAAGAGCAGTAATTAAAGCGGGTAATGGTTTTATTGAAGAAAACAAAATATGATGCTGTTGTATGATAATTTTTTTAGTTAAGTGCTTATATTTTGTCAGAATAAAACCAATGCATAGTTACTGAAATTTTATCTTTTACTTTAAAAAAATACAAAAATATCTTATTTTAAAATGTTTTTTTAAAGTAAAAGATAAAATTTCAGTAACTATGCATTGGTTTTATTCTGACAAAATATAAGCACTTAACTAAAAAAATTATCATACAACAGCATCATATTTTGTTTTCTTCAATAAAACCATTACCCGCTTTAATTACTGCTCTTCAATTTTTTGGCATTCTTTCCAACAATTTTTGAGAAAAAGTAGTTATCATAATTTCCCAAGCATTCTTCAAGTTCACTCTTACTCTTTGGATATTTTCTTAGACTTGAGGTAATTTTGGTACAATTTAGAAGAGTGTTTTGAATCATTATCTTGTTGAAAGGTGATTTTTTTTTCTAATTATGTGTAAACTAGTTGATATAGCACTGTTCTTTTTTCATGATTCCCTTGATCTGAATCAAATCTCTATTACTCCCTCCTCAAAACACCCCCACACCATAACAGACCCACCTCCATGCTTAAATGTTGGAATCACACATCATTCAGTCTTTCTCCTGGCCTTTTTCTCACATATGTATACACTCTCCTCTTACTACGAAAAATTTCAAATTTGGATTCATCTATCTACAATATATTTTGCCACTCTTTCAATATCTAGTTCTGCTTTTTTTTTAAATTTTCCGCTCATTCGCCTTCTGTAACAGGGGTTTCTTGATGGTTATGCATTCAGTTAGGCCCTGCTGATCCAAGTTGATTTTTTTTTTTACAGTTGAGAGCAACACTGGTTGCTTCTGAGAGGAATTAAGTTCAGCAGTTTTCTATTTCTTTTGCTCTCAATAATCAAGTGTTTTTTATCTTCAGCAACAGCTGTCACTTTTCATGCTCCAACTCTTTTTCTGTCAACATTTGCACCAGATTCTAATCGCCTTTGTAACAAATATTGCATCCTATGTCTAGAAATCTTCAACTTCGTGCTTATTTGTCTTTAAAAGTAAACTTCTTCAAGTAAAATTTAAGTTTGTACCCTCACCTCAATGCTTAGCTACTTTGATTTTCCCATTTTGTGCAAATTACTTCAAAATTAAAAAATAAATTTAAAAATTATGAAAATACTGACATAATGGGAAAATCTTTTTTTATTCAAACAGAGACAGCTTCATATATTTTGTTCACAACATTATTCAATGCCGAGTTGAGATTTTAAACCTGTATTATCATTTAACTTGACTGAAAAGTCTACTGAGGGGTTGAAGGTGAAAACAAAATATAATATCTTTCATACAAAATATTCATAATTTAGCAAAATGTATTGTGGACAGATGAAGGCAAATTTTAATGTTTTGGTAGTAAGAGGAACCTGGAGAAAGACTGAAAAATAAAAGCAAATACACTGTAGTGTATTGTAAAAACGTTTTCTGATGGGAGCAAAAGCTTCATATTTTATGAGGAAGTGTTTAACAGTACAGGGTATTTGACATGCTACACATTGTGGTTGTTGTTCCCTTTTGAGTATAAAGGAGTGCATGAGTCTTATGTTGGGATATAATGACTTGTTCCTTTCTGGACTTTCTAAAAGCTGGTTTCCATTATCTCAAAGTGGATTTGATTAGGAAAAGTTCATTGTGAATGTTGTCATTCCAGCATTGTTGCCATTTTGTAAGAAGGAATCTATTAATTTTTGGTTTCAAGTCAGTTTATAGAATCTTGAATTTGTTGGGGGTCAGATCTAATGCTGATTTGGCTGTTGAGTCAGCTCTTTCATTTCCCCTCAGCATATGAGAATCTCTTTAGAGTTGATTATGGAGTCCAATCTATTCAGGAGTTTAATGTTTAGGGGGTCTTCCAGTTTTTTATTTCTTAATGATAGTAAGACAGAGAGTGAATCTGAAAATATGATGAAACTTTTGTTAGTGTAACAGATAACTCACATCTGCATATAAAATCATCAATCTAAAAGCCAACTCTCAATAATATCAACTATGAACATTGCCATAATGTATTGACCATGTCTGGAAATCAAAATATACCCATATATATATGTATACATATCTTAAGTGCCGGCAAGACAAGGCCATATCATAATTATAAAAAGTTTTGGTATGAGAAAATATTCTGAAATATTTGTTGATACGGGGTAGAGAGAATTACCCCTGTTTATTTTTCCAAAGATGTCATCTTAAGTACCGACACACTAAGTGGCCATATGTCGATTATAGAATTTTGGCATGAGAAAATATCTCGGGAGGATTGCCGATTTGGAGATTTATTATCAATTTACTTTTTTTTTCTCTGAAGCCAACTTCATGAAGGGACCAGATATCAGACTTTGACAAATGATTGATGGTGTTTGTACAAAGTGCTGGTTAAGAAGACGCAAAGTCACCAAAAGATCTGAGAGATTTTAAGTGGCCCTATGGTATTCATAAGAATTTTGGCTGGTGGGAAAGAGAATTTTGTAAACAAAATATTCTAGGTTATAATTTTAATAAGGCCGGCTTAGCCACGCTTGCATAGCCGGGACGCCATTGGTCGAGTGGTAGCAATGGTGATAGGTGTAGGTAATTTGATGAGAAAGATGGGAGAGTTATTAACGCCCACTGAAGGGATTTGGTATGAGGTATCAATGTGAGAAAGGGGGAATTTAGGAGGATACCTTGCCTACAACCTCTCCTCATGGACGAAGGGATTCCCCCAAAATGGAAAGTGATTAATTTTCCAAAATAGGAAGTAATCAATTTTCCTGGCCAGACAACAAAGAGGTTTCTTGTCAGAAATAGGGATTTACCAAAATCCCAGACTGCATCTAACCCCACACTGGTTTTTGGTCAGTGTCCATATAAACGAATGCCCTCAGGCATTTGGAGTCAGTTGGAGTTTAGAGTTGAGATTTTGGAGTTGCAGTTTGAGTAGCAGGAACCAGACTGTTGACTTGCAGAAGCTGACCGAGAGATTCCACGAACTCTGACTTTGCCTATCCTACAAATAGCAAGTTATACTGATGAACGAAGCTAAGCCAGCACTTAAAAGCTTAACCAGTTGCCTTAGAAGACCTGAACTTGCCTAAAAAGCATAAAAATGTCACACTCCATAGAAAACGGGTTGGGAGAAAAACACACACTCCTGTATATAACAGACGGATAAAAGTTAATTTGTTACTTTCAACATACTTGAACCTCTTGGGTTTTTATTTGCTCCTTTTTTTCTTTACACTTGTGCGATATCACCTCCAGTTAGACTCATCTTACACTACAGCCCGATGTCTGATTGATCTCATCTACTTAAGATCAAAATCACAACGTGGGCAGGTTAGATTTGAGATTGAAGTAGTTACTTTGGTAGCAGACATTGGAAGTGAGCTGGGAATGACGGAGCTGGTGTTGAACCGGTTGCAGCTGTTATGAAGCTGTTAGCATTGACAGACCATCCCACTTGGTACCCTGACCAAAAGATTCTGATGGGTAGCGACGACCACCGATCGACCGGGACACAGGCTGGTGGTAGCAATTAAGAGTCATCGCCAAAACGCCAGTAGGAGAAATATTACAGTTTCATGCCGTGACTGGGAGTTGATCACAGGCCGACAGCTCTGTGTCACAAATATATATAATATATATATATATATATATATATATATATATGTATATTTATTATATATATGTTCTTATCCACAGACAGACTGTTTCGTTGTATCACAGCTCATCAGTGGCTAGATATCCGATTGCCTCAAGCTTGGACTAATATATATATATATATATATATATATATATATATGAAGTATGCAAGAAAAATTGAAAAGATTAATTACTGTCTCTTTAGTCTTCTTCAATGAACCTTGTATAAAAGAAGGATTTCTGCCTAAATACAAAATTATTTAGAACCCTGTAGAAAAGTTTTAAGCTATTTCTTGTGAAAAATGAAAGGTTCTATGTGCCATCAAAAATTGTATCTATATTTCACTTTTTAAACAAGTAATTACTGAATCAGTGTTAGAAATATTATAGAAACTCAATCATTTCTTTTAAAACAAAATCAACAGAAATTAATTAAAGATTAAAATTAAGTGACTTTTCTTTTAGAATATTCATAAGAAATTATGCCCTAAATATTTCAATATTTCTAGCAAATTTTCAAGGATTTTAGGGTTAGAAATTTTGTGTCATGGCATATGCGTAGAATGAGCAATTAAAGATGAGGTGAGAAAATCTGTTTGAGTTATCTCCCATCTTCATTGTAACTCTTCTACACTTGTAACTATAAAAGGCATCTACACATATTTTAATGTTACAATCTTTTTGAATTTATGCTGGATTTGAAATGACTGAAATTCTTTGAGCAAGTCTTGCGTCACCAAAAAATTAAGTGAATATAAAGCAAGTGAATGGTATTAAAAATATTATAGAAACACAATTATTTCTTTAGTTTCTTGAAAACAAAATCAGCAGAAATTATTTAAAATGCAAAACTGACTTTTCTTTCAGAATATTCATAATAAATGGCATCATAAATCTTTCAATGTTTCAAACAAATTTTAAGGATTTTAAGGTTATAGATTATGTGTCATGATATATGTGTAAATTAAAAAGAGATTTTCATATTTTCTTAATCTGTAAACATGAAACTGACTTTGCAGAATTCTAATTATATCTATAAATACACCCATTAAAATCTGTATATTTGTAGAACTTGCTATAAAATTTTTTCAAAAAAATGATAAAATTGATTTAAAAAGCAAGGTAAACTATATTGACACTTTAATTGCTCTCAGCATTAATAAGAAATATAATTAGTAAAATAATAAAACACACTAATTCCATTTAAAACTTAGTATGTAAAAGCTTCTCTTTATCAAATTATATTGTAATTTACATTTTGTAAACTATTTATTATTGCTTTAGTGAAATATGCTTTTTGGTTCATTTATGTCACTTTTTCTATATAGACAATAGATGAATAACAAGACTTGCTTTTTAATAAAACACACAAAAATAAAATAAAATAAATGCAGTAGAACTCAATAAAAATTCATCCCTTTAAAGATATAGTAAAAAGATTATCAAGGAAAAAATTTACCATATATACTTATGTATAAGCTGTTTTCATGTATAGTGCAACCCCTGAATTTTTTGTATGAGTTTTAACCTCTCCATAAAAAGATTACCTGTGTCTAATGCAACTGGTCACTGAAAATACATGAGTTTTAATCTCTTCTAAAAAATTACATTCATATAGTTCAACACCCTATTATTTGCATTAAAAAAATCATCATAAATCTCACATGATACTCGAGTATATACGGTATATATTTATTGTGTTTTGCTGTGATTTTTTTCATTCCTGAAATTAATATTTTTTTCAGTTCATGCTTCTTTTGCTAATATGTGATTAAGATTTGCTGAATGCTGTATTTTTATGAAGAAATCTGTTCTGTTTCAAAATAGTTCTCTGTTTTAAAGTAATTTACAGATGAGCTATTATCATTTTTCATGTATTGCATCAAATATTGATTCTACTTGTAAATATACATAAAAAAAATGATTGAAGTTAAATTTAATCTTTTACTGAATTATTACTTTTCAGGAATTGATTTTAGATTCTAGAATATTGCTATAATTATTAATCATATTGACTCATACTTCATTTTACAATTCAGTAGATTCTTTTTCAAAATACCTTGCTTTTCAGTTTTTGTATTTTTCATTTTTTTTTCTTCTAAAAATAAATAAGCAACTTAAAAAATAGCAGCAGAAAATTTTAAAGTCTAAAATGAAATTTTTACAAAAATGTCTCAAGTCTAAAATAAATCTTGATTTGGAGCAATAATTATTTTGTTTTCAATTTGATAGAAGGCAAAACAAAAAAGGTGAAAGACAAACTGACCTGAGTCATCATCATCAGAACCTGAACTGCTTGAAGATTTTCCTACAACAGTACACAGCAGAGGATTGAGGCACCAGTTGTCACCACTAATTCTTATGCTAACATCATAAGTTTTAAAAACATGTTGCACTTGAGCAGTTTTCCCCAAAATCTATATGTAATAAAAACAAACAAACAATGTGTCTGTATGTTAAAACAATCAAGTGTTTCTGCTATCTTTTCAATTATCTGCAACTATATTCTGAGGGTATGATAATAAAAGACCATTCTAATTATCACCCCTCATGTAACTCTTGAGTTTGATATTTTTGCATGTGTTCTCCACTCTGACAAATTCAACATAGACTCAAATTCACTCAACACTGAAAAGCATAAACATTCAAGAAATTATCAACAAATGTGGAGACAAAGCACCCAAAAAATTGTGCTGCCTAACCAAGAATGTCTTGACTAATATCTGCTTATATTTTTTGATGCATTGACTTATGAGGAAGCACTAGACATTTTGAGAAAAATATATGTAAAAAATAAAACAAGATATTCACCAGACATTTACTTGCTACAAGATGCCAGCAGCCTTTGGAGACAATAGATGATTTCCTGTGACCTTTATAAATTAAGTAAGGACAGAACATTCACAGCTGTCAAAGATAGAAATTATTCTAAAGAGTTGGTGAGAAATGCCTTTAATGATGGGCTACATTCTCAAATGTATGACAACATCTACTGGAAAATACAAGTCTAACACTTTCTCAATCATGTGATCAAGCAAGAAAAGGGTCTTAGACCTTGCACAACATAACTCCAAAGCTAATAGGTTCTGTCATTGGAACACCTGAAAACTCTCTTTCTACATAAAGTACTTTGACTTTGAAACTTCCCATTTTTTTTGTCAGTCTCAAGTTTAAAATTCTTCCCCCTATTTACGATGTCCCAATAGCCTCATCAAACTTTCTCAAACAACCAATAACTTTCGCCTCTACTAGATGTACATGTTATTTTTGTAGTCTCAAATTACGCTCTTGTTCATCATGCTCAGCAAAAGGCAGAGATTACTCTTTGAAACTGGTTAAATTCATAACCTCAGGTTATTCAAAATATACACAAATTTATCCCAAGCTAAAAATAATTTAAATACTAATATGTATAAAAAAAAAATCATGAGCATCACTTACTCTCTTTTGTTTATTAGATATTGAATTGTTTCAATTTGTATCCTTTATAGTTTGCCTGACTTTTCAGCAAATCTGATAAATATCTATGGACCTATGGCCACCATCACGTTGAAACACCAGTGAGGGAAGAAACTATTAGCATAGAACTTATGATTACATCTAGCTGACTCAACAGTAAAATGATGAGACCTTGCTGCCAATCTAATACTGAACTTAAATTCCTAATGTCTAAGTACCAAAGAAGAAAATTCATCAGAACATCTACCATGAAATTATTTATAGAAAAGGCGCAGGGAAGCTACATTATGAAACATTGGGAAACTGATTGAAGCCAAGTTGTCAAGTCAGAAAATAAGAAAGAAGATAACAATTGACATTGCACTTAAATTTTTGAAGATCAAAGTTGACTGGGAAACAAGAAGCCAGAAGAGAGTTCCACAACTGAGAAGTGTGAGAGATGAAACTCTTAGCATAGAACTCATGGTTACATCTTGACATTTCAACTTTAAAATGATGAGGCCTTGCTACCAATATTGTGATTAAATTCATAAAGTCTACATTTCATTTTTCTACTTTACTTGAGATATTTGAACATGAAATCTTTTGCCTTTAGCTAAATCTCTGAGGCTTTAGAGTGTTGTTTTAACAGATATCTTGAAAAGATTGTTATTGAATGTTATTAGACACTCAGAATGAGGTTTCTCAGAAAGATCACAGTAATCCTTTTAAATACCACTTGGCTTCTGGAATTTAGAAATAATTCTGAGATAATTAAAATCCTTGCCAGTAGTTAGCATTCTTAGAAGTAATTATCCTTGCCGCAAATCAAGCCATCTCAAATTTTTTGAATTGTGTCACCTATTTGTTAAAAGAAATTCATCATCTCACCTACATCCTATATTTGGTAAAAGAAATTCAGGTCCTTCTCTGCCTAAGGGATATTGAACATTTCTGGTAAAGTCAGTCATTGGCAATTTTTGTTATGGAAAACCTGATAAGTAAAAATCTGCTATTTAAAAAAAACTTTTTACAAGACTTTTCTTTGGCAATAATACCATCCCTCAGATATTTTCTTCTTTTAAGAATGAGTAGATTATGATAGTTATGTCAACAAAACGATGGTGGTTTTGTATGATTGTGATAAATTTATAATATGAGGACTGGACAGAACATGTCATGATGAAATCAACTGAGTTAAACTTTCATAAGCATTTATTCAATTGAGTTAAAAATAAAGTCCTTCTGGTGGACATATATGAAGCTATCAGGCTTGCAGGTTCCATATGGTTGCAGTTGTATGATTTACCCAAAACTGAAAAAGATAATGTTCCCTTACATCTAATTTTATCTATGATAGAGTTAATATAGCACAAATTGGAAAAGTGGATGGCTCCTTTGTTGCAGCCATTACTGGAAAGGCATCCGGTTAATTGTTTCAAGGACACTTTCACCTTTGCCAGTTTCATACAAAACTAACCTTTCAGTTCTAATGGAAAATTTATGTGCCTATTTGACATTAGCAGTTTATTTACCTTTCTTCAATTACGACAGATCATTGGTATTTGCATTGATGCTTTTTAATTAGAGACATTATCCTGACAACATATTCCTGAAGGTGTCTTTACTGAGTTGATGAAATCTTCCACTATGTTTGTGGAATTTAGCTTTGATAAGATCATATATAGAAACAGGATAGCTATGAGTAGTCCTTCAGAAAAGAATGGTGGTTAATATATTTGTTGAATTTTCATTATTAAGATTTACATGCACATATTAAAAGACAGAATTATTATGTTATATATATATAGGCATGGACTATTATTATATTATTATTATCTGTTTTTTTAACAGTGATATTCACTCTATGCAAGGCTCAGGAGCCACTTGAATTAGAGCGTTACATATGCAGATATGTGGGGAAGATAATGGTTAATGGTTGAACAGGTAAATATTGTAGTGACCATGAAAACATTCTCTTGGGAGTCAGTTCCACAAAGTAGCAGTTACTCGAGAGGAATTTATATTTGCATGGCATGGTGGGTCTTAGTCATGAAGGTTAGAACTGGTGGAACTAAGGAATTTAGTTCATCATGTTATATATAGAGGCATGGCAGAGTAGTGGTTAGCAGCTTGGATTGAGGAATCAGAGAGCTGAGTTTTAATTCCAGTCAAGTTCATTACATTCATTTACATGCAAATATCCTTGGATAAGGTATGAATCCATCTTCTCCTCTCCCCAGCTAGGCATAAATAGCAGGAAAGACTGGGTCCTATAATCTTGGGTGGCAATCAGTCTAAGAGAATGACAACACTGAGTTTAAAACCTTGAGTTGCTAGTGACTAAATTTTCTCTCCTCCCTGACCCTGGTCTGGTGATGGGTGTAAATGGAACCCTAGCAGCACAAACAACAATAGCTCTTTTAACAGGTGAATTAACTTCCATCCACCCCATAGCATCACCAGTATGCAATTGGCTAAGTCTGGTGAGTACAACTACAACCCTGAAGATATGGTCAACCAGGAAGGGGTTCCTCCAATAGGAATGATTTGGATTTGGAGATGTCAATGACAATTTTTGTGTGTCCAATAAGGGGGCTAAGGCTGGGGTATTTCATTAAGTACTAAACATATTACACCCAAGTTTGCAATTTACATGTGAAAAGGAGAACAATGGTTTCTTTGCTTTTTGGATACCTTGGTACACAGATTGGATTTGTTGTTTCTCACATCAAAGGACTGGAAATCAAACTTCACATAAACTCTACATAACCATTGGGATTTTTTACTGTTCAAGACAGCAAAAGATAAACCTTATTAAAACCTTGGTTCATCATGTCTTGGTAATTTTCTCTAAAACAAAATTAAATTTATAAATTGAATTTATTAAGAAAGCTTTCAGCAAAAATGGATACTCCCTGGATATTGTGGAGGTCAGTGTTTGGGGAATCTAAGCTGACTAGTCTCAAGAAATGTCCCGTCTATTTGCATATACTGTAAATTGGTGATGTAAGGTTTGTTAGGCAGATGTTATTTGTCTGCCAATCTTTATTATCTTTACTGTCTGACAAATGTTGAGGTTGATTTGAAAGGTGGTTCTACCTCCTCATCATATTTGTTCAGTAATTTACTATTTCAAATATCAGTGTGATACTGACTACATAGGTAGAATGGGTCAGAGGTTGAAAGTATTATTCAGCATTTACCAGCTAATATTCAGATGTTCAATTTAGACAATTTGCATAGGTGCATTAACGCAAGTGATTCAGTGATAACTGAACATTTATTAAACAAATATCAATGCAGCCAGTCCTATAATCAAGACATGTTCTTGGTACTGTGGAAGATTTACTCTGATTTTCACCTTCAGGTTTTAGAGTGATTCTTTTTCTTTATGATCCATTTGTATTAAGTCCTGGCAACCCATGCTCTGAGTTATTGTCAGGCTTAAATATAATTAGCATTTGATGGTTATATATTTATTATATGGTCTTGTTGTTTTAAAATGTCCATTTATATTGCTATTATTTTAAGAAAAGTCTTCAACTTCATATTTGCTCTTTCAGTGCAACTAAATTGTATATTTTGTATAACCACCCAGAGTAAAAGAATGTTATTCACACATAATTAACAAAAATAAATATACATAAATAATAATTACTAAAGCTAGAATGTAAAATTTTTTAAAAAAATTCTCAATTACATTTGTGATTTCTCTGAATTTTTATACATGGTCCTTGAAGGTGGAGACTCCCATTTTGTGAAAGCATGTTGTAAATAACCATTATCATGAGAGATTAGATGGATGATGATGATAAATTATAAATGACTTCATCATCATCATCATCATTTCTTCACCTGCTTCAATTGTTGGGTAGACCTGAGGGCAGAAGAAACAAACTGATTCTTCTTTCTCATGATCCATTTGATGGGTTTTCAGATAGCTTGCCAATGTCCATCTCCTCGCCAAGCTCTTAACCAACAGCTGAAGATCATGAAGTACGTGGGTTACTCTCAGTTCATACACTAGACCCTCAGGTTTTGAATTTAGTGTTGACCTTATTCTAGACTGGTTGCCACCCAAGCCTATAGGACCCAGTCTTTCTTGCTTTTTACACATAGCTGTGGGGAGAAGAGATAGATTAGCATGTAAATGACTTACAGTTTGTTAAACAGAGTTTGAAATAAATCTGTTTCCCTATTTAATATTTAGCTTACATTTAATATAGTTAGTTGGTTCTAGTTTTTCATATTTTAATTGATCTTGTTAATTTTCAAAGACTATCAAACCTGAATAGGCTTTACTTCAAAAACCTGCTAAATAAAATACCTACCCCATTCATTCTTGAATTCCATCCTCCATGTTTATTCTGTAAAAATTTTGCCTTTTCAATATCACTTGATATTTGTACAATATCTCCTTTTGATAGTACCTGAAAAAATAAAATTTTAAAATTGATATTAAGAAAAATTAAGACGTCATTGGGAATTTTCAAAGGTACATGTTTTCAATTTGTAAATTCTATTAAAAAGAAAGGAAGAGACAATTTCTAAGAGCTCTTTCTCTTTACATATATCCCTAGTTTTGCTTTTGAAAACTAATCCTCATTCTTTACATTCACTTCTGGCTCTAAACTGCAGTAATAAACAAAGTCATTGTCAAATATGTGTGTTAAACCTTTTCTTTAAAATATTATGATGCTCCAAAATTTTGAACTGAACCCTGAAGGTTATCCAGATCAACAAGCATCTAATTAAGGTCAGAGCTCACAACAGCTGAAACATTGTGATAACAGCACAGATGATGACAACAGTCTGACTGTAAATAATGATAATTTGTCCTCCCAGGAATTCAAACAAAAATTAAGATTTTTATGTTTTGCAGGTTTTTTTCTTTTGGGGATATATTAATAAAACATGATCTATGAAGGAAAGTGGAGTGTTTAGGTAAGATATATGAACTGCTATATAATATCAGTCCTCCCCTATAGCTGTGAGTGGTGAAAAATCTCCTCACAGATGAAGAAGAGACATGCAGCAACAGAAATGTGTTTCTATAGAAGGATGCCAAGAATACCATGGACAGAACATGTGAACAATGGCAAAGTTTTAGAGAAAATGGGGGTATATAATGAGGAAAGAGGGCTTGAAAAATTTGATACTCATGGGAATGATTGAAGACAAGAGGGATAGAGGAAAACAATACATAACATACTCAGCAAGAGTAAATGGATGTCAGAACAAGGTTTAGAAGATATAACAAAAAGATAAAATTTATTAAAAGCTACAAAGGACAGGAAATTGTGGTGAGCCATGATTGTCAACATCCTGCAGGGACATTGCAGATAGAAGATGATTAAGTTGACCAGATTCTAAGAATTTCAAGACTCAACATGTAAAAATACCAAGTTTATAATGTAAACTCATAGAGAAAATAATGACGTAATAAAATAAGAAAATAATGACATGTTGATATTCCACACTACTTTGAACAAAAGGTTAGGATGGAAGCTCCCATCAATACTGAAAAGAGTATTAACAATGAACTTGAGAAATATATTTTCTTGAAAAATTGTTTTAGCATTCAAAACACCTCAAACCACCCTGTAAATATTGTCTCTCAATGTTCAACCCACTGTAACCCGCCCCACGTATACTCTGCCATTATATATGATGATATCATCACAAATAATGTAGGAAATCCCATAAGCAGTGAAGCTATAACCACAAACAGAGAGACTTTAAGAGTCGATAATTATGGGGTGGTTTTGAGCATGTTGAATGCTAAAGATTTAATAGATAGATTTTATAAATTTCAACCAGCAATAGCACTGACTGCCAAAAGTCTCCATCTTAGGAAACAGTTAATATTACCATTACTATTATCTTGCTGGAATAATTTGTGATTGTGGAGGTACAGAGATTCCATAATTGATTACAAATGGTCATGAAGCTGTGCAATATCGCTGTTACTTATTCATGACCCAATCCATGCCATGTGAACACACCATGTGCCATTCTGAAACCATCACCAGCCTGCACATGGCTTTGTTGACAACTGTGGTTCATCGCTACATGAAGTCTATACTACACCAAAACTATGCATGTATAGACACACTTATATTAATATCTTGGATTTTCTTTTCAAAATATATTTGAATTTTCATCACACTACTATTTACTCATACCTCAACAGTAAATCTGGTATCCTTGGCAAAACTAACCTGGTTGCCGGTCTTGGAAAGGATCTCCAATCTGTGGTTGACTGGGACAGGAAATGTCTTGTAAACTTCAATGCCTCCAAAACGAAACTGCTCTCATTTATCTACCACAGAGAACCCTCCTTGCCTACCATCAGAATGGTTGATGGCCAACTCCACGAGAGCACCTCGTTGCACCTGCTTGGTCTCACGCTGTGTGCTGATATGAGGTTGATCTAATACATAGAATCAATAGCTTCATCTACTGCAAGGAAAGTTGGTTCTCTGCATCATGCCAGAAATTTTTTCTCGTCTGAGTTCATCATTCAAATTTGTAAATCAACCATCTGTCCTTGCATGGAATATTGCTGTCATATATGGTCTGGTGTCCTTGCTGTAAGTCTCGAGGCCCTCAACAAAACCCAAAGATGGATATGCAATGTGATAGGCCCTGATATGGCATCTAGTCTACAGTCACTTTCTCTGTCTTTTCTATAAATATTTTCATGGCAACTGTTCCGACGAGTTGCTTTCCCTGGTTCCTAGACTGCATGAATTTAAGTGAGCTACTAGGTTGGAATCTTGGTCCCACCCTTTCACTGTCGAAACGGTTAAATGTAACCATCTCTTCTACTCAAACAGCTTTTTCTCTTGTGTTTCCCCTCTGTGGAATTCTCTTCCTCTTACTTGCTTCCCTGATAGCTATAATCTTCAAATATTCAAGTGTAATGTCAATCGACAACTGATACCTTGATCTTGTTCCCTGTCCTTCTCTTTATCCTCTCCCCAAACACACCTCTTTACTCTTGTTCTCTACCCTCTGCAACCCCTTGTGTGCTAGTGGCACTACTACCTTGCTTGGGGTGAAATGCTTAAAAAAAATATGTATACATTAGCAAATATAAAATAATAAATTTCATAACTTTTACCTTTGCAACAACATTTGGGTTATAGGTATAACTGCCATGCTTAAATTTAATTTTCACATCTCCATCAGAATCAATTTCTTTAACCTTTCCTTTTTTACCTAGATACTGAAAAGAAAACATGAAAATAATGAATAAATAATAAGGTTCAGGTATTGTATACAAAATCTTTTCAGCAGCTAAAACAACAAAACATTCACATAATTCAATTATAATTCTTGAAATATATATATATATATATATATTTAATAACCAATAAAATCCAAAATCACCTCATATGGGGAATAGCCTATTTTGACAGATGAAGATATTGGTTATTTGTCTTGTTTTGTGGATTAGTTTTAATATTTTATATTACTAGGATTCACTTGGATTATATACCAACAGATCTATTACCTTTATTATATATATATATATATATATATATCTTTCTCTTCTTCCCCTTTCTCTCTTGTTCTCTTTCTACCCTTTCTCTTTCTCTCTTGCCCTTTTTCTCTCTTGTTCCCTGGATTAATTTTTTTAAATTCATTTATTGTTGAAACTGTTTGGTCTGATGAGATGAAACTGAGAGATTAGTTTTGCGGAATAAAAAATTACCATTGATTTGTAAAGTCTGTTTTCATAATGATATATATACATATAAAAAAGAAAATGTTCACTAGGAGAATTTGGACAAAATCCCATTATCAAAGTATAAAACTAAAATCCTGACTCACAGTCATTTGATGTATACAAATGAAATTCCATACCAAAATGTCTTACAGTCATATTCCCATATGATCACTGAAGTTAAGCAACATCAAGCCTGCTCACTACTTAGATGGCTAACTTGCATTGGAATACCAGGTGCTGACTGCTTGCATACATGGGTGGTGGAATGGATCAGAGAGCCAAGTACCAATTCTAGTATCAATTCTCTTATATACAAATACTGTTGAGAAAGGTATGAATACACTTCTCACCCAGCTATGGTTAAACAGTAGGACTTGTATCAGTAAATCATTATTACTTACAAAATATTCTTACAATCTAAAAATATTTTCAAACTTTAAATGACTTGTAAAATGTTGATAAACCACAAAAAAACAATCAATTAATTTATACAGAAAAGTAACTGTAGCAGAGGAAATAGTTTGTCACATTTGTGATCTGCAAATTTACATTAATACTCTCAATAAAAAAGGATAAATATGATGTGCTAGCAGTTATTTTTTTCCAACGAGTTTTAAGTAAATTCTGATTAATATTTCAAATAATGTATATATTTGTATATCATGCAACTTTTGAAGATATAATTTTGAAGCTAAGTATTTCCAACTATCTCTCTTCATCTACTTTTGAATGTAAGCAAACCATATATTCCTTCACCAAACAATGAACTCTCTTATCTTTGCCTTAAACATTTTTTAATATTATTTTGTGTCAGATCATTTAATCTGTTGCAAGAACATTTCCTCTTCATGACAATATGTTAAAACTCTGAACCTTAAGAATTCTGATTTATTTTCCTGAAATGAGCTACTGACAACTTCAATTGTGTAAATTTTAAATAAATTCCTTATCATGTTTTGTTAAAATTACCTGTGTGCTTCTTTGTCATTATCGTCTGCTAATAATTTTCTTGTCATTAGTAAATCACCTGTTCATTTTATCTGAAAGTCCCATGCTACTATCGAAGTATTCAAATACAAACCAGTTAGTTTTCCTTTACAATGAAAAAGTAGAAAATGAAATACTTACAGTTTTCATATCAGAACACCAGCCTCCATGTCCAACTTGCATCATTTGCACAATGTCTTTTTCCAAGTTGATAACAACAGTGTCACCAACTTCCACTTTAGGAGCTCCTAATATAAAAAAAATATTTCTTTTTTTAATTATCAAAATTCTAAATATTTCAGAAGTTTGAGTAAGTATAACTGTATATTAATTTCCTGATTAAAGTGCTTACTTTATTAATGTCAAATTAAAATATTTTGTGCTTATGAGTATGAAAATAAAACCGTAAAATTTGAACTAACAAATGTGTGTCTGTTTTCTCTGAATGATATATAGATTGTAAGCCAAGTGTAATATTGTATATGCATTTGATGTACATTGAGTAAAAAAAGGCACTTTTGTAAATATGAGATATATTTACAGAAAGAATATTCAACAAATCTATCTTTCAGTAAGATTTTGTTCCAGCAGAAAAACTGCTGTTTAGTCTATTTTATTTCTTATTATTCATGAAGATTATCAATAATATCAAATTCATAATGAACATAGGATTATACGCACCTTGTAAAACTTGAATGTTCTGTCCCATTTTTTAGCTTTTATTTTCCAAAATATTGACTCGTGCGTCTATAAAAAATTATCACATTATATACAATAAATAGTGGGAGGGAATTTCTTCATCATTATCATATTCTCACTTCAAATTATCAAATATGAATGTCTCAAACACACCACTACATAGAATAGAGAATAAGTGTCAATCCCAAATGTGTTTAATAACTTTAATAAGTGGATCCTAAAGCATTATAAATCCAGATAACCAGAGCTGAATTGAAATAAAAATATTTTTGTAACCAATCAGTTTTACAGTACCTGCCTTCTTCTACGATATAATTAACCATAAAGAGAAGGATGCTAATATCGGTAGTCATCATTTCAGTTTTCTATGAAAACCAAACATGAATCTCCACCAGGTGGCATTCTAACAGACAATCAGGTGCAGATTGCTTCCTTTCTTTTTTACCAAACATCTGTTTTAGTAATTAACTTCAGCGGTGTTTCTACCAATACATGACTGATCAGTGCCAACTTGAGGGGGTTTACAAGTCAAGCTGATCTAAGACCTTAGTACAAATTCTTATCAAGTCATTATTAGATGGACCAGTTGATCCAGATAAATGTAGGACAGTGCATTTGTTTTATTTCAACATTGTTCCATTCTGTCTTCCATCACGAAAACTGACTGAACTAAAAACAAGCATCCCCTTGATCAATATCAACTTTATAAATGTTATGTGCAAGAGAATGAATTTTGAAATGAAAAGCCTTGATGAGGACATGTATTGCTTGACAAATAATAAATATATTTTTACAAATAAAAAATAATTTTGAAAATGTCAGATCAATCAAATATTCAAAGTTATAGCTAAAATTTATACTAAGAATAATTATATATTTGTTTCTAACATTGTTAATTATATATATATATATTTGTAAAACCCTGTTAAAAATTGTAAAAAAAAATTCAATTTTTGCATACTCAAATTAACTTATTGAGTATAAAGTTCTTTCTTGCAAATTACTTCTGGTTTTTAAAATATTTTCATAAAAGTATTTGCACAATTACATTATGAAAATATCCAAGTGAGATGTATAAACAAAGTGTAATTGTAGAAGCAATAGTAGTAGAGAATGTACCACAGATGCTGATAAAATTACATCATATACACATCATATTTTCTACATACAATGTGTGAAAGCACATGTGATGCCCTTCCCTGGTCAGCTGTCAACAAGGGGAGATAACATAGTTTTAATGGCTAAGGCAGTACTGCCACCCCTGGTGTCACCAGCAGGTTTTGCCACCGGACATAGTATTGTTTTTATAATTTTTTTATACAATTGCAACTGAGATTTTCAAAGATGTGTTAAAAGCATTTACTTTTGATTGTTAACCAATACACAACATGCTCATAGTGACTGTTATTAATGATGTAGGATGTAAGGCAAACAGGTGTGTTTCACGTTGGAAGTAGGATTGTGTTGTGAGCATGGTTCTAACTTTACTTATTTGGGATCTTGACCAGATCCAACTCGATGACTGTTGAGCTGTGGTTTGGAGACGATGAGAAGTATGGATTCTACTGCTAACCATTTGGTACCAGTTTTGACATTTGGCTATAACCTGTGAATGAACTCATTGTCAGAGTCCCTCATCATTATGTGAAGGTATACCTTCCCAATCTTGAACTCATTGACCAATGAGGAGATGAGAAGTTTAAAGGTTTCCAGCATTTGTATAGAGTCTTACTTTGGGAAAACAGGAAGGAACTCCAAGCCACTTTTGCAGGTACTTTTGTTGATATACTGTTGTGTCTGCTGAATGTAAGACAGAATAATATCATACACCTGCAATGGCCACAGAAGCTGGGGCAGCAAACCATGTTGATAGCACCAAACCTTCAGTTTCCTGGAGAGATGGGTTTTATCGATGGATTCAAGACCATCTAGTGCAACTTTCTGCACCTCTTTACTGCAGTGCTGATCAGTCAGTGGAATTCCATACAGCCAACCAAGGCTCTTCACTGGCTTCTCATTGAATGTCAACCCCAATGCAGAAGTAAATCTCCCTGACAGGGCCTCTGAGTAATGATAAGCTCTGGCATCTCTTCGGCTTAGCCTTCATTCTTACCCACATGAAGAGCTTATGGTAGTGCTGCAGCAGTTCATCGGCTCCAACCTTACATGGGACCAGTATGGTGATGTCATCCATGAACACTCTAGAATAGGAAAAACCATTTGTTCCTGAGTCATCATTCCCTTTGCTGTGTCTGCTGCACCCTGTAATAAGAGTTCCCTGGACATAATTAAAAGAAGTAATGAAATCACATCCCCCCCCCCCATCAGGATGCTGACCTCAAGGGCTTGCCACTTGGTGGTGTAATTACCAACAGTGAACTGCATAAACGCTGCTCTGAAATATTTCATTATAATTTCCCTGACTTTACTAGGGAAATTGAAAAATTTGAGGGACATTCAAATGAACTCATGAGGAACTGATCCATATGTATTCACAAGATCAAGTCAAATTGCATAAAGCTCAGTTTTATTTTGTTTGGCTGATAGGATTGAGTTCCAAATCATGTGTGATTGCCCCAGAAGGCTGAGGAAGCCAGTTATCTCAGCTGGACAGCTGTTTTTATATAATGGTTACTAAGCAGGAAGTCCATCATACAACGGGCAAGAGGGAGATGTGGCAGAAATTTGCAATGCCTTTTGCATTCTTTTCTTTGGGTATCCAAATGCCATCCACCAGGCACCATTCTTGTGGTACAATACCTTGTTTCCATGCCCACTGAAGGAGGATGGTGAGTTGCTTGAGAACATTTGGAAGCTTATCCTTGGATTTATTGAGGTGATTTCTTAGTATATTAAGGCATTTCATGGTGGGCATATTGGTGTATAGTGATTTGATGTCGAAATTAGCCATATACATGTTAGTCATATTTATGTGTTGTATTCTTCGGAGTAAGTCATCTGAATGTTTGATGCATGTTGTATTGATGGTGCCTAGGAATGGAGTTAGGATTTTAGTGATGGCTCTAGCTAAATTGTCGGGTACACTGTTAATTCTGGATACAATGGGTGTAATGGGTATGTCGGGTTTGTGTGTCTTGGGTAAACCATATAGTGTGAGTATAATGGAGTGGTAAATCTATTAACTTAGATCAAGATTTGTTTTCATTTTTTTAATAGTTTCTTGATAGTTTTGTTGAACTTACATGTTTCAGTGATTATGCTAAGTTCATTGGTTTTAGTGCAGGTGTTGTGATTATTTAGGAGGGATTCTAATTTTTCAATGTAGACATTGGTACTCATAATAACTATATCTCCTCCTTTGTCAGATGTGGTTATAATAATGTTTTGTTCATAGATAAGTTTTTAGTGTCTGTATGTATCTCCTGTAGTCTTGATTGTATTTGTGATGCAGGCTGCTAATATGCCATGCATGAAACCTTTTTCATAATCAGTGGGATTAAAATTGTGCTTCTTGGTTAAGATAGTGATGATGTCATCTTTTTTTAGACTGGTGGCAAATTTTAAACCTAAACTAATAGTAACACTAAAGGTAAAAGAAAGAGACAAAAACAAGGCAAAAAGAAAAATTATACTTATATACTAAAAATGGTAGTGATAATAGAAAAAATAGATTAGCAAACATGTTAAATGCATTATGGTCTAATATTAACAATAGTTGTACAGTAAAGATAACCAGACAGAAAAGTAAAAAAATATTAATATCAATAATAGTATATGTGGGCACCTGGTCCAGCTAGAGGATATTAATCTGGGTTAATATATTTGAGTAGAAATTTAGATCTATATAGGCTTGTGCTCATCAACTCACTACTTTTGTTTAAGAGGTTAAGAAATGAGTTGACGAGTAGCTGCCTTTCTGATGTTATCAGATTGGAGGGGGTGATCCCAGCATGCAGCACCTTTGGAAAATGCTTGTAAACCATACCAGAGGTTGACCCAAAACTTGTAAGTGAAATTGGGTAGATGGTACCTATGGGGCCATCGATAGATTTGCTAGCACAAAGTCACAAGCCATTCATGACTGAGGGTTTCAGATTGTTGATCATACTAGATAACACATTCTTTTCACAGAAACTGTAACTAAAGTCTGCAGTATAAACCACAGGTTGGCAATGTAGGTGTTGAACAAACACAAATATCCCAAAGCAAGAGTCTGTAAGGGAGAATGGCTAGCTACCCTAGTTGTTATGGGAAATTACCCATAATAATAATGGACTATTCCGGACATTATAAATACTGCACCTCAAGAGGGAGCAGAGAGGATTATTGTAAGAACATTGGAATAGTGATACTTGTCGAGACAACATAGTTCACTCTAACCAAATCTGATAGTCATTACTAATACTTCTACTTCTTTGTATATATTTCTGTTTATAATATATCTGTGTTATTCCATACCTTGGACCATAACAAGTGATGACGAGGAAACCCCCTAAAGAAAAACGAACTCTCTATGTTGAGGGCATACCTTTTTTGCTATCCGTCGCACATAACAAGTGGCGACGACGAAACCCGGAAAAAAAACAAAAAACGTACTCTCTACGCGGAGGACATACCTTTTTTTTGCTATCCATCGCACATAACAAGTGGCGACATGGTAACCCTAAAAAAAAAACGAACTCTCTACGCGGAGGACATACCTTTTTTGCTATCTGTCGCACATAACAGTGTTGACAAGTAAGCTGTAAGAAACAAGTTCTACGTGGAGATTTCTAAAAAAACAAGTTCTATGCGAACACATAAAAAAAATAATTTTCTTTTTGGACACCGATTTTATTGTGGCAACAAAGGAAATTTTTTTGCATACACAGGTTTCAGAATATCAGGTTACACTAAGGTAAAATACTTACACAAAATTACGTTAACATTGAGGGATTTTAAGTCAACCATTGTGGAACTTATCAAAATCCAATTTGAACAGCAACGAAAAAACGAACAGAAACATCTTGAATTACAAGAATTATTGCGAGATGTAATGTCAAATAAAGGGCAAAATTCCGAGAATGAAACCGTTCTCTCACAAGACGCTATTTGGAGCACTATCGAAGATTTCACGTATGCACCCGACAAAGACAAAACCTTTGCAACTTACTTGCAAAGGTACACAGATCTATATGAATTTGACTGCAAAGATTGGTCAGACGCATGAAAAGTACGTCTATTACTAAGAAAATTAGGCACATGTGAATATACCAAATTCGTAGATTATATACTACCGAGGAAAACAAATGAGTTAACTTTCAAAGAAGCCATAAAACTGTTAACAGAACTTTTCAGCCCTAATACCTCACTATTCCACAAAAGATGGAAATGTCTGAACCTAACAAAAAAGGACAGCGAAGATTACATAACTTTCACTCTCATGGTAAACAAATATTGTGATGACCTTAAATTATCGGAACTCAGCCCGGACAATTTCAAATGCTTAATATACGTCCATGGCCTGGTTTCAACCAAAGACGTGGAAATGAGGCGCAGAATCCTTACAAAATTGGAGAGTGAACAAGATTTGACACTTCAAAAACTGGCCGAAGACTGCCAGAGATGCATCAGTGTGAAGAAAGACTCAAAAGATATAGAAGAAGCTGGCATCACGCACATACGTAAAGTACGAAGACAAACCAATTTTCCCTCCTCACAAACAAACAAAACCAATTTTCCCTCCTCAAAAACAGGTAGAACAAAATTTTCTACTTCTAAAAGTCAATATCATAAAAAACTACCACCTAGTCCATGTTATCGCTGTGAGACTTGGCATTGGTTTAAAGACTGTCCATACCGTTTTAAAACTTGTCTATCATGCAAAAAAAATAGGAAATAAAAGTTCTCATTGTTGGACTAGAAGAGAAAGCAAAAGCAGAATAAGAATCACGAGGACTGACCAAGCGGACGAGACTAACATAAGAAAATATGTACAAGTAGAAATACAAAACAGAAAAGTCAGACTACAGTTGGATTCCAGCTTGGACTTAACTATTATTAACGTACAAACATGGAGAAAACTTTATAATTTTTGAATAAAGAATCATTAGAATATATTAAACAAAACCTAAACAAAAATTATGTGATATAACGTTGTCATGAATTTGAAGCTTTCTTATTTAATCCTGAGAAAATATCTATTTCACCCAAATAAGAAGAAAACCTGAATAATGATAGATCAACATGAAGGCGTTGCCCTCTCAAGTATTGTATTTTATACTTGTAGCAATTCTAATGAAATATTTGCTGAAATTTTATATTTATAATTAAAAATAAAGAATGTAATCAGTGAAACCAAGATGGATGAGAAAAATTTTAATCACTGATTTCAATTGCTGAGAATTTCTCTTGTTTTACGTAAAAGAAAAAATTGTGATACTTACATGAACGTCTGACAAGAGAATGTCTGCAGTAAAAATGTAAAGTGTAAGTAATTCATGGTTTCATTTTATTTTCTACTACTGCTATTCATTGAAATAGTTTTACTTTCATTATTTTTTTTTTTTTTTAACCTGAATAGTTTATTTACTATAATTTAGCAACAACTGAATTGGAAAGAAATCAACTAACCTGACAGTAACTAAGATTATTGGGGATGTCTTCCTTTTATAAAGTAGAATGAAAAGAAAGAAAAAAATCTTAAAATGCTGATGGGCTAAATGTTATTAATTGCAAATAAAAATTCATAGTGTACAGTTTCCCTTTACTTGCTGTCTAATGTCTGAATATAGAGTGTTATCTCGGGTGTATTCTATGAATACTATTGTATGAAATTTGAGATGTAGTAGAGTGGCGCGTCCTCGTATATTAGATATGTGGGAATGTCACAAGATATGAGAAATTTGTCCCTGCTTTCCCACATGAAAAGATTAATGTTAAATGTGACAGAATTAATAAAAGCAGCAATGGCTTGAAAAGATTAGAGCGGACAATTCTCTCTTTTTGGTGGAAGAATAAAGACTGAAAATCCTGATTGGTGTGTGACAATAAAAGAATAAAATGTTTAATTACATACACAAAAAAGGCAAAAGGATAGTTTTTTACATTTTTTAATCATTCCTAGCATGTCTGAAATTTTTGTTATAAATCATGTTTTTTTTTTTAGTCACAAAATCAATCATATCAACCATTTTTTTTCATTTTATAAAAAAAAAAAGAAAATCCCGGTTTCAGATTCTTTTAAAAATCAATTATAATTTTTTCAAAATTTATTTTAAGAAAATCAGAAAATATAAAGTTTCTTTAAAATATTTTGAAACAAACATTGCTTATTTTCTGTGCCGAATAGTTGTAGTTTAAAAATAAGATAAAGCAGGTCATAACATTTGGTGTCACTTGAAAGTGATTAATGAGAATTTTATCACGTGTCAACAGCTTACGTAAGGGAAAGTTACTGTATGGAAGGACAGAAGTGACATAATTATTTAGTTTTAAGTGAACCATCTTATTTACCTTGTTATTTTTAAGGAAAACTTTCAGCACTCTAATTCTTTTTTGTACTTAGCTGTCACCCTTACGTTTACAATGCTTTATGAAAAATATAATATAAAAAAATTAAAATAAGACTGTTGAGAGTAAGATTAAATTTCATAAGAAAGGTATCTAATTAATTTATAGATACGTTTCATAAAATTAGTTATGGAGGGGTAATAAATATAAAAAAATATTTTTGTCATGACATTAAAAAAAGAAAAGATATTTATAATAATTTCCATCATTTGTGAATAGTTTCTAAAAGTTTAATCTGAGAATTATTTTTATTTTGGCAAGATTTTCACAGGCAGTATCAAGTACTCACTGCCAAAGAGGCGTATATTCTCTGTATTTATGGAGATGAGATGATTCAGAAATATCAGGAACTTTTCCCTCCAAAATTGCTATACAACTACCTGGCCCTCTTATTCCTTAGAAATATATATAAGATAAGAATCAAGGATTTGGGAGCTGCTTTTTGAAGCATGTGTCTGACAAGTTTTGAATATTACTCCCAGATTTTATGGCGCCATGGTCTGGGTAATGGTGTTTTAGATTTTCCAGCTCTCTCCTGAGTATATATCTCTGATAAGGATCAAGGCCTTGGGAGTCAGATTTGAAAGTAGTGGTGGTGGGTGGAGTTGGTGTAAGGATTAGAAAAGTGGCTAGAACATAGAATATGAAAGTAAATCATTGTAGTAGTGGTTCTCAAATTAAATTCAAATAAAGGCATTTGAACCGCTGTATTGGTCAGCCTATGAACTTTTCAGCTGATCCTTAAAGGTTATTGACTTAAGTGTGCTTATATTCACATTGAAAAGATTCAGATAATATTTATTTAATATGAATCAATCACTACAATTGTTTAAAAATCCAAATGATCACATGTATAACTAATCATGATTTTTGCATTATTAATGGTACAAGGGGCAGGAAATTTGGGAAAGACATAATCAGCCGAAATTCTGAAGGGCCATGGCACAAAGAAAGAAAAAAAGCCTAGTTTTATCCATTAGTTTGAAGGTTTCTTATTTAACTCAGAGAAAATTTCTAGTTGAAACAAGAAAAACACTGTATACAGTAGGTTAACATGAAGATGTTGCTCTTTCAAGTACTGTAATTTATACTCGTAGCAATTTTAATAAAATATTTGCTGAAATTATACATTTATAATTAAAAATAAAGAAAGTAATCAGTGAAGCCAAGATGGATGAGAAAAATTTTAAACACCGATTTCAATTGCTGAGAATGTCTTTTGTTTAACATAAAAGAAAAGATTGTGATACTTACATGAATATCTGACAAGAGAATGTGCGCAGTAAAAATGCAAAGTGCAAGTAATTCATTGTTTCACTTTATTTTCCACTATTGCTATTGATTGAAATAGTTTTACTTTCATTATTTTGTTGTTAAACGGAATACTTTATTTATTATAATTTAGCAACATCTGAACTGAAACAAAATCAACTAACATCACAGTAACTAAGATTATTGAGGATGTTTTCCTTTTATACAGTAGAATGTAAAGAAAGAAAAAAATCTTAGCAAACAGATTTACTGAACGTTATTAGGTTCAAATAATAAAAATGTATAGTGTAATGTTTCACTTATATGCTGTCTATTTTTCTAATCTTTGTTGTTTTTGCATAGTTTCAGCTGTTGTGCCCTGCAACCTTCCCCAGGCCTTTGTTGATCTGACTAATATTCTTATTTAGTGTTGGTCAGTTATTTTTCACCCTGGTACCTCTGCCATGGATTGACACTATGATTGCCATGTTACCAAAATGCACAAAACGTATTTTTTTTTTCCCACTACGTTAATATCTCATGACAATTCCATGTGGAGAACTTGGAGCCTAAAATCTAACCTGCTGAGTTTAGCAGGCTCTAAATTCCCACCACAGAATTGTTTACAGTGTTTTCACAAAGAAATTGGTCATAAACAACCAATGTTGGTAAATGTTTCAGGATGTATTAATATTTATAGGAAAAATGTGCCATGAAATGTTATGGCATTTCTGGAAGAATTTTTGAACTGATTCAGTCTTTCTTATCAAACCGTGAATTGAAAGTTATCTTGAATGGCCACTCTTCTAGATCTTTTTGCATTAATGCAAGTGTCCCCCAGGGCTCTATCCTTGGACGTACGTTGTTCCTAATTTTCAAAAATGACCTTTCTGATATCATCAATTCTCAGTTTGGTATCTATGCTGATGATAAAACTATTTACTCCTGACTTAATAAGTCTGATCAATTCGATAAGGCTGATCTCAAAAATGGCCAACAATCTGTTGTTAAATAGGGCAAGGACAGGCTTGTTAATTTTAATGCCTCCAAAAAAAAACTACTGTTTTTTCATTGTCAAAGAGAACCGTTATTTTTTTTTACCTTCCATCAGTATGGCTGATAAGCAATTCATTGTGCCTTCTGGCATTGATGAATACAAAATAAATTTTTATATAATAAAATATAATAATACAGAAGGATAATTTGAATTTTCAAGAGGTCAAGTGTAAAAGTTTTTGGTGCATATGAGAGATAGAAATAGATTCTGGAAGGAAGTAAATGTATATATGGATATTTGTTTTTACCGAAATGTAATAGCTGCGTCCCTAACAGTGTGGGTGAGAGGGAAGGTATGTTTTTAAATGTAGGAAGATTGAATTAGCCATCTAAAGTGCCCAATTAATTGTGCAAATGTTGTATTTCATTTCTGGCTATATTACAATGACTGCAGCATTGGAAAAGCACCAAAGAGGTACAGAAGAAAGCAGAACATAACTTGCCTAATGCGCTTGTGTAAATGGTTGGCAGAACAGATATGGCGAAAAGACAATATTTTTTCAGTTTAGAATTTTAGAAAATTGAAATTAATAAATCTAAGTTAAAAAGTTTCTCCTGGATTCTGATGCATTGAACTTGTTTGAATGTAATTTTTTTAATATATATATTTTTGGGATGGGGTGTTTAAAAGGGCAGCACACCCCACAATGGGATTATAATATTACAAAGAAAATCATATACAAAATGCCATGAAATAAGCATAGAAAAATGATAAAATGCTTTTGTATACATTTCAGGGAAATAATTGTATATTTTAAAGAATGTATATATATATATAGAGAGAGAGAGAGAGAGAGGAAGTTGTGCTTATCTATTGGTGGCAACATGCTTTATCAGAGAACTGTCCAAGATGTCTGCCTTCTTTGACCATCAAGTAATGAAGAGAGAGAAAATTTTGATTTGGCACTAAAACACTTCTTATGATGCAGTATACTATTTTATTTAACTATCTTTTTATATTTAACTTATTCTTTCTTTATTGTAACTTACCATTCTTATTTGTATTATAAAGTCTTATTGTTGCTAAATTTTAACTTTTCTTTCATTATTAATTATATTGGTTCCATACTACAACATTTCCAAGTAGTAAGGGTTGTGGGCCATTCAGTAATTTATTTGTTGCTGTCACTACATAATTTTCCTAAAGAATGCAAACTCATTCAATAGTAAAAATATTCATTATGCTTCTTCCATGTCATGGTTTTACCAGATGATGTGATCTTTGGAGTAAGACTGTTTATTTTCTCCTCTATGTCGGTAGTGGCATGTATTTGCTTCTTTAATTTATAGCTATTTGATATTTTCTTTGTTTAACTTATTTAAGTCTTTCGATAAAAGATTTTAACCTATCAACAGATACTTGAGTATGTACATCATTTATTTTGATCAGATAATATTTAAGAGTTCACTCAAGCACTTCAAAGTGACCTGTATATTGTGCTTCAAGAGGCTTGTGAATCCTATCTGTTCTGATTTATACTTTTTTGCACATTCTTATTTCTTCTGGGATATATGTTTTATTATTGTTATGATGATAATTACAGTTATTAGTTAAATCTAGATGTGATATGGTCCTTTGTAATTCTCCTGTGATATTCTATGTAGTATCTGTATGATTAATACTAAGTGCAATTGTGGTATTAATACTTTATTTACCAGTAATGACATAAATGTGCATAGTGTTTGTAGAGTTTAGCATACTACAAATACCTAGTAAGACCACTGTTAAGAATGATAGCCAGAAATAATTGCAGTTTTAATGGTCCTGTATGACCGATCAACCAGACTGTTAGTATGACGATACTAGGCAATGGTTCTTAAACAACAAATACTGAGTTGTTTTGCTATCTTTGCAAATAACTCACTTTCAAATTGTCAACCACAATGAGTTGTTGCATGAAGTGAGATAACCCATCGTGTTATCCACTCATAAGCAAAACCTTGAGCTACATTTTTAGCTGTAATCTCTGTCAGAAGTTCTGCTTCTATCCATTTGGTAATGCAATCAATGCATCTTAATAGGTATCTATATGGACTATTGTAGGGAGAAGCAATACTTTTAACCGGACGGAGTGGTCCAACAATTTCAATATGAATTGTGTGGAATCAATCAGATGGGATTTGTATTGATTGAATAGGTATTCTAGAATCACTATTAATTTTGTCTTGCTAACATGCTTCACATTCTGAACAGAATTTTTTTATTGTCTTAGCCATCTTAGGCCCAAAATATTAGGCTTTGATCATTGTTGTAAACATCATGATTCCACGATGTGCTAAGCATGTATACTATAAAATATAGGCTCACATAATGAACTAAGGATAGACTTTGGTAAGCTGTAGAGACATTGCACAACAAATTGTTTTTCATGTGCAAAGTTAAATTTATTTAGATTTAGAAATGTGTGGATTTCTGTATTGACTGCTTGTGCTTTTGGCAATTTTGGTAATTCACAGAGGTTGACTTTCACTGCCAAAGTGGGCTATGCAAAACAATCAGCAACTACATTGTACTTTCATTTGATCTGTTCAATTTTGGATATATATTCAATTAACTGGTGTTATGCTTATCCGACTTGACTGGGTTGAGGCTGTAAAAGGTGCCACACAGGGGTTTATGGTCATAAACAGTAACATGTGCTGACCTTCTATAAGGTGGCAAAAATGCAACATTAACAGATATGTGGCAAGTAATTCTCGATTAAATGTTGAATATTATATCTGCATTTGTGAAATTTTGTTTTTAGAAAAATCCTATGGGTATAGGGCTGCCATAGTGTCACATCTACTGTATATTCACTGCTATCAGTAATTAATTGTAGTTGCTACAGTTATGTTGGGGGTGGGAGATGCTAATGAAGGGAAATCACTAAGAGTTTTCATAACATTATTGAATGCTTCCAACATTATTTTATTTCGTTCAATTGAATGTTTTGTAGAATTTCTCACATTCTTAATGCTAACTCTGTCTCTGCAAAGTATGGGATGATTTTTTTATAAAAATTTATCATTCTTAGAAATCTATGTAAACTGTTAACATTAGATGGTAATAAGAAATTTTGTAGATTATTGATTATTTTGTTGTTTCTTTAATATCATCAGCACTTATTGATAAGAGTACAGATATGTTTTAAAATGTCAGTAGTTCCTCTAGGCAAGTCAAAGATCAAGTAGCAAGAGAGAAATCATAACAGTTTAAATAGTATCTAAACCCAGTCCACCCTAGCAGGAGGGGACAAGTCTATGCTGCTGCTGCCACTGCTTATGGGAACAGTCCATTAAGTTGGGGAGTCGGGTATCACAAATTTATACCAGTTACAATAAACAATAATTAAAAATCAAATTCCTTTTCTTACATAAAATTAAATATTTTTCTGTCATCTTTCCATTATACAGGCAGTCTATCATGTAGTAAGGTGAGGCACCTCTTTTAGTTAGACAGCAATTTGATCATTACACTTCCCCAATGTTATTGAACAGATTTCTCTCTTATCTAATACTTGATACTTGCTATTTCTTTTCTCAATCTCTTATCTGCAGCAAGTTTATTTGATTTGATTGCTTTGAACAAATGACTGTTATCTACAAAACACTTGCTATTTGGTGATTATTATTTAACGACTCATCTAAGAGTATTGAGCTATTGAATGCATTGTCCATCCCTTCCAATAGTGCTAGTGTCTCATTGGCTAATCTATTGCCATGATATTGGATTCATCTGATTATCTACTTTGGTGATTATAAAATGTCCTCTTTGGCTTCCACTGTTATTCAAATTTCCAAATGATGCACCCATAAAAACATGAATTTCTACGTTCTTGCCCAAATTTTGATACTTCATATAAACATGATCAGATTTTACTTTCTTGATAATCTTATTCAATCTTTTCAAATCTTCAACTGTACTTGTGTTGGTTCTACCAGCCAGATCTGTCATATCAAACACAATATCAGGGCATGATTGTTTGAAAATCCACAAGAGCTGACCAAGCTTACCTCTTAGCACAGTCTTCTCATACACGGTTAAGAGTGCTGTTTTCTCCCTTTTTTCTAATTTCACTTCTGTTATGTTGTTAATCCTTCTGTGTTAACATGACTCAGATTCAATCCAATATATTTCAATGGACTTGTTGCTCCTTTTTTCCAACTTCAAATATATTTCTGATTTTTGATACTATGTCCTTTTGCAATTTATCACTTCCTGCCCCCCAAAATTATCATCAACGTGCATGGCAAATATTCCATACAGGTCCTTATCAAACCAATAAAATATTGCTGGATGAATCTTAGATATCTGTCCTTTGAGTTTTGATACGATTGCAATGATGCATCTACTAAACCAGAGATACATTTCCTTAATTTCCAAATCTTTTTAGCACATGCCTCTGATGGGGGGGGGGGTCTAATACAGACACCCTGTTCAATTTCTTCACCTTGCAAAAATGTAATCTTTATTGTGCAATGATTGATAATACTGTATTTGGAAATGAGTTGCCAATTGGTGGTGAATTTTTGATTATTTCTTTGATTCAATCTTCCTCAGATATTTTTGCTACCAGCCTTGATTTTAACTTCATCTTGTCACCATCATTTTTCACTGTATTTACCCACCGAGATGAAAAACATTATTGTCCTTTATTCTCTACTGAATAAATTTTCAGTTCTTTCCAGTTCTTTGTCTTGGTAGATGCTTTTCCAGCCCATCCAAGAATTTCAGCTTCAAATTCTTTTCCATTTTGTGCAATAAATAACATTGGGGTTCACTTCTCTAACAGATGCTCATCTATCTTTCTCTATATTGGCAGTAGCTCCAAAATCTTCATCCTTTGTTTCATTGTCTTGATGGGTATCACTAGGTAAGTCATCATTGTTCTCAATACCATTTCCTGTAGCATCCATATTTTCCTTGTTTTCATCTTTACTGTCATCACTTTGTATATTATTATCAGTTGTATTATTATTATGACCAGCTTTTGATTCCAAAGCTCTCGAGATTCTTTCATACACGTGATCATAAGGGCCAGAGTTCTGTTTTGGCAGTAGTAAATATCCAGGTCGCAACATTTTTCATGGTTTCATACTCCAATTGTGGGCATGCTGTTAAAGCCAACTGTTTTTGTTTTTCATTAATATTTGGATTGTACAGCAAACTCAGGGCCAATACTGCATCAGTGTCAATTTTTAAATTATTACATTGCTTATTTAACTGTTCAAACTCTACTATGCAGTCTAGCACTGGCATTACTTCAGTCTTCTTGGAATGTTCAAATTTTGTATAGGCTTCATACATTTCGTATGTCTTTTCCTTATCAAATAATTCATCCAATTCTGTTAGAACATTTTTAACACCATCATCAGTTGTTAGGAGAGCTTTATCGATAGCTGTGGCAATTTGTCCTACTTTTCCTTTCAAAGAGAGTGCCAGTGCTATACCTTGTCTTGTTTTGTCCATTTCAGTAAACATTGGCCATAATTCAACTTCTAATTTCCATTGTGAATAGTCTTTGTTACCAAATGTGGGTGGATTATTGTAAGTAGTCATCTTTAATGCTCTGCTACCATTGATAAGAGTCCCGGTCTGGTTTCAAATGACAATAGTTCCTCGAGGCAAGTAAAAGTTAAAGTTCCAAGAGAGAAATCATAACATTTATTCATTTACATTCACAAGTCATACTGGCATTGACTCTATCATAATTCCATTCACATTTGGACTATTGATAATCTCACACCCATGTCCACCATTAATTTTATCCTTGCTGCCCCTATTTTTGCATCCATTGTTAATAATGGTGAACTTACCAGGGCGTTCAATGTTTGCCCAGTTAGTTTCTCACTCTACTGTTTACTGGGCTCTTGAGTTTTGAACTCAAGTGCATTTCTATGTTCTGATTTTGTGCCCACTTGCACCAAGGCTGGCAAGTTCTGACCCATTATGCAAAGTAAATATGTGCATAACATATTTTCTGTTTTTCATCACTTCCATAGGGCTTCAAACCAACAGGTGTCTTTGTATTATACTTTTTATTGTTGGAGTTTGTTGTTTGTTTCTTATGTATTGATTTAGGTTGCTGGGGGATGTGCACTGGGGCATTTCTTGCTGCTCTTACATCTTTTTGTGATACTACTACTGGGACTACTGCCTGTCGTAGGGATTGTTAAAAATTGTGTAGCACAACCCTGTTCCCAATATCAAGATGTTTTGTAGTGGCAAGCATTTCCTGTTGGAAAACTGAGGGCATGCTGTTTATAGCAGTAGAGGACATGAGTTTATCTAACAGTTCTGGCTGATTATGCCTGTGCCTTTTCATTAGTATCCATTTAATTTCATCATAATTCTGTGGCTCAAAGATTTAAGGTCTTATCTTTGCTACTGCATCCGCTATTACTGTATAACATTTTGTAGTGTTTGTGGTGATTTTCTTTAAATGGAACTGTGCGTGGATGATGGCGGACCACCCACTTATAGCAGTCTCTATGAATGGCAGTGCCTTCATGCTCATTTGCCCTGTGGCATGTTTTGATGAGTTCATTTCCATTGTAATACCATGTACTGGAAAAATATTTGTGTGTTTTGTGTGTGTGTGTGTGTGTTTTTATCTTGAGGGCAACTGCTTGTAATTCAGGTAATGTTCAATATTTTATTTATTTTCTCCTGTGCATTTCAAATAATGAATTTGTGGTAAATATATATATATATATATATATATATATATATATATATATATATATATATATATATATTTGTACATCAGGATCATCATTTTGAATCTGGTAATGCATTGGCCTTGTCTGACTAAGTTTTTTATATATATATATATTTTTGGGTGGCGGGGTTAAAAGTGCATCATCAGCCCACAACATGATTAGAATATTACAAGCAAAATCATATACAAGATATAATGGAATATGCATAGACAAAAACAATAAAATACTTTAGTATACATCTCAGTGAAAAGATTGTATATTTTAAATAACATATATGTATACAGAAATAAAAAAAAGTTTTGCTCATCTGTTGTTTTATCAGAGAACTCTTTTGGATGTCTGCCTCCTCTGACCATCAAAAAATAAAGAATGAAAAATTTTTTGTTCTGATGCATCATGGGAGTATTTTTTTTTTAACAATTTTTTAATATCTAACTTTTCTTTCTTGACTGAAAATTAAAAGTTTTACCTGTAATTTAAAGTATTTTTATTGCTTAACTTTTAATCTTTCTTTTATTATTAATTACTTTGGTTCCAGACTACTACTTAGTTTAGTAATAGGTGTTGGGGAATATTCAGTAATTTATTTCTTGTTATCACTACATGCTTTATAATGCAGCAATTTTAAGTTTTCAAGCAGGATGTAGTTTATTGACTTATGTATGTATTCTTTCTTTTTGATATGAGTCATTTGTGTAATATTTATTTGATATGAGTCAATCCATACAATTGCTTCAAAATCCGAATTATAACATGTATGGCTAATCATGATCTTTCTATAATCAATACAAAGATAATTTTTGAATAAAGAATCATTAGAATATATTAAACAAAACCTAAACAAAAATTATGTGATATAACGTTGTCATGAATTTGAAGCTTTCTTATTTAATCCTGAGAAAATATCTATTTCACCCAAATAAGAAGAAAACCTGAATAATGATAGATCAACATGAAGGCGTTGCCCTCTCAAGTATTGTATTTTATACTTGTAGCAATTCTAATGAAATATTTGCTGAAATTTTATATTTATAATTAAAAATAAAGAATGTAATCAGTGAAACCAAGATGGATGAGAAAAATTTTAATCACTGATTTCAATTGCTGAGAATTTCTCTTGTTTTACGTAAAAGAAAAAATTGTGATACTTACATGAACGTCTGACAAGAGAATGTCTGCAGTAAAAATGTAAAGTGTAAGTAATTCATGGTTTCATTTTATTTTCTACTACTGCTATTCATTGAAATAGTTTTACTTTCATTATTTTTTTTTTTTTTTAACCTGAATAGTTTATTTACTATAATTTAGCAACAACTGAATTGGAAAGAAATCAACTAACCTGACAGTAACTAAGATTATTGGGGATGTCTTCCTTTTATAAAGTAGAATGAAAAGAAAGAAAAAAATCTTAAAATGCTGATGGGCTAAATGTTATTAATTGCAAATAAAAATTCATAGTGTACAGTTTCCCTTTACTTGCTGTCTAATGTCTGAATATAGAGTGTTATCTCGGGTGTATTCTATGAATACTATTGTATGAAATTTGAGATGTAGTAGAGTGGCGCGTCCTCGTATATTAGATATGTGGGAATGTCACAAGATATGAGAAATTTGTCCCTGCTTTCCCACATGAAAAGATTAATGTTAAATGTGACAGAATTAATAAAAGCAGCAATGGCTTGAAAAGATTAGAGCGGACAATTCTCTCTTTTTGGTGGAAGAATAAAGACTGAAAATCCTGATTGGTGTGTGACAATAAAAGAATAAAATGTTTAATTACATACACAAAAAAGGCAAAAGGATAGTTTTTTACATTTTTTAATCATTCCTAGCATGTCTGAAATTTTTGTTATAAATCATGTTTTTTTTTTTAGTCACAAAATCAATCATATCAACCATTTTTTTTCATTTTATAAAAAAAAAAAGAAAATCCCGGTTTCAGATTCTTTTAAAAATCAATTATAATTTTTTCAAAATTTATTTTAAGAAAATCAGAAAATATAAAGTTTCTTTAAAATATTTTGAAACAAACATTGCTTATTTTCTGTGCCGAATAGTTGTAGTTTAAAAATAAGATAAAGCAGGTCATAACATTTGGTGTCACTTGAAAGTGATTAATGAGAATTTTATCACGTGTCAACAGCTTACGTAAGGGAAAGTTACTGTATGGAAGGACAGAAGTGACATAATTATTTAGTTTTAAGTGAACCATCTTATTTACCTTGTTATTTTTAAGGAAAACTTTCAGCACTCTAATTCTTTTTTGTACTTAGCTGTCACCCTTACGTTTACAATGCTTTATGAAAAATATAATATAAAAAAATTAAAATAAGACTGTTGAGAGTAAGATTAAATTTCATAAGAAAGGTATCTAATTAATTTATAGATACGTTTCATAAAATTAGTTATGGAGGGGTAATAAATATAAAAAAATATTTTTGTCATGACATTAAAAAAAGAAAAGATATTTATAATAATTTCCATCATTTGTGAATAGTTTCTAAAAGTTTAATCTGAGAATTATTTTTATTTTGGCAAGATTTTCACAGGCAGTATCAAGTACTCACTGCCAAAGAGGCGTATATTCTCTGTATTTATGGAGATGAGATGATTCAGAAATATCAGGAACTTTTCCCTCCAAAATTGCTATACAACTACCTGGCCCTCTTATTCCTTAGAAATATATATAAGATAAGAATCAAGGATTTGGGAGCTGCTTTTTGAAGCATGTGTCTGACAAGTTTTGAATATTACTCCCAGATTTTATGGCACCATGGTCTGGGTAATGGTGTTTTAGATTTTCCAGCTCTCTCCTGAGTATATATCTCTGATAAGGATCAAGGCCTTGGGAGTCAGATTTGAAAGTAGTGGTGGTGGGTGGAGTTGGTGTAAGGATTAGAAAAGTGGCTAGAACATAGAATATGAAAGTAAATCATTGTAGTAGTGGTTCTCAAATTAAATTCAAATAAAGGCATTTGAACCGCTGTATTGGTCAGCCTATGAACTTTTCAGCTGATCCTTAAAGGTTATTGACTTAAGTGTGCTTATATTCACATTGAAAAGATTCAGATAATATTTATTTAATATGAATCAATCACTACAATTGTTTAAAAATCCAAATGATCACATGTATAACTAATCATGATTTTTGCATTATTAATGGTACAAGGGGCAGGAAATTTGGGAAAGACATAATCAGCCGAAATTCTGAAGGGCCATGGCACAAAGAAAGAAAAAAAGCCTAGTTTTATCCATTAGTTTGAAGGTTTCTTATTTAACTCAGAGAAAATTTCTAGTTGAAACAAGAAAAACACTGTATACAGTAGGTTAACATGAAGATGTTGCTCTTTCAAGTACTGTAATTTATACTCGTAGCAATTTTAATAAAATATTTGCTGAAATTATACATTTATAATTAAAAATAAAGAAAGTAATCAGTGAAGCCAAGATGGATGAGAAAAATTTTAAACACCGATTTCAATTGCTGAGAATGTCTTTTGTTTAACATAAAAGAAAAGATTGTGATACTTACATGAATATCTGACAAGAGAATGTGCGCAGTAAAAATGCAAAGTGCAAGTAATTCATTGTTTCACTTTATTTTCCACTATTGCTATTGATTGAAATAGTTTTACTTTCATTATTTTGTTGTTAAACGGAATACTTTATTTATTATAATTTAGCAACATCTGAACTGAAACAAAATCAACTAACATCACAGTAACTAAGATTATTGAGGATGTTTTCCTTTTATACAGTAGAATGTAAAGAAAGAAAAAAATCTTAGCAAACAGATTTACTGAACGTTATTAGGTTCAAATAATAAAAATGTATAGTGTAATGTTTCACTTATATGCTGTCTATTTTTCTAATCTTTGTTGTTTTTGCATAGTTTCAGCTGTTGTGCCCTGCAACCTTCCCCAGGCCTTTGTTGATCTGACTAATATTCTTATTTAGTGTTGGTCAGTTATTTTTCACCCTGGTACCTCTGCCATGGATTGACACTATAATTGCCATGTTACCAAAATGCACAACTATTTAACTGTTCAAACTCTACTATGCAGTCTAGCACTGGCATTACTTCAGTCTTCTTGGAATGTTCAAATTTTGTATAGGCTTCATACATTTCGTATGTCTTTTCCTTATCAAATAATTCATCCAATTCTGTTAGAACATTTTTAACACCATCATCAGTTGTTAGGAGAGCTTTATCGATAGCTGTGGCAATTTGTCCTACTTTTCCTTTCAAAGAGAGTGCCAGTGCTATACCTTGTCTTGTTTTGTCCATTTCAGTAAACATTGGCCATAATTCAACTTCTAATTTCCATTGTGAATAGTCTTTGTTACCAAATGTGGGTGGATTATTGTAAGTAGTCATCTTTAATGCTCTGCTACCATTGATAAGAGTCCCGGTCTGGTTTCAAATGACAATAGTTCCTCGAGGCAAGTAAAAGTTAAAGTTCCAAGAGAGAAATCATAACATTTATTCATTTACATTCACAAGTCATACTGGCATTGACTCTATCATAATTCCATTCACATTTGGACTATTGATAATCTCACACCCATGTCCACCATTAATTTTATCCTTGCTGCCCCTATTTTTGCATCCATTGTTAATAATGGTGAACTTACCAGGGCGTTCAATGTTTGCCCAGTTAGTTTCTCACTCTACTGTTTACTGGGCTCTTGAGTTTTGAACTCAAGTGCATTTCTATGTTCTGATTTTGTGCCCACTTGCACCAAGGCTGGCAAGTTCTGACCCATTATGCAAAGTAAATATGTGCATAACATATTTTCTGTTTTTCATCACTTCCATAGGGCTTCAAACCAACAGGTGTCTTTGTATTATACTTTTTATTGTTGGAGTTTGTTGTTTGTTTCTTATGTATTGATTTAGGTTGCTGGGGGATGTGCACTGGGGCATTTCTTGCTGCTCTTACATCTTTTTGTGATACTACTACTGGGACTACTGCCTGTCGTAGGGATTGTTAAAAATTGTGTAGCACAACCCTGTTCCCAATATCAAGATGTTTTGTAGTGGCAAGCATTTCCTGTTGGAAAACTGAGGGCATGCTGTTTATAGCAGTAGAGGACATGAGTTTATCTAACAGTTCTGGCTGATTATGCCTGTGCCTTTTCATTAGTATCCATTTAATTTCATCATAATTCTGTGGCTCAAAGATTTAAGGTCTTATCTTTGCTACTGCATCCGCTATTACTGTATAACATTTTGTAGTGTTTGTGGTGATTTTCTTTAAATGGAACTGTGCGTGGATGATGGCGGACCACCCACTTATAGCAGTCTCTATGAATGGCAGTGCCTTCATGCTCATTTGCCCTGTGGCATGTTTTGATGAGTTCATTTCCATTGTAATACCATGTACTGGAAAAATATTTGTGTGTTTTGTGTGTGTGTGTGTGTGTTTTTATCTTGAGGGCAACTGCTTGTAATTCAGGTAATGTTCAATATTTTATTTATTTTCTCCTGTGCATTTCAAATAATGAATTTGTGGTAAATATATATATATATATATATATATATATATATATATATATATATATATATATATATATTTGTACATCAGGATCATCATTTTGAATCTGGTAATGCATTGGCCTTGTCTGACTAAGTTTTTTATATATATATATATTTTTGGGTGGCGGGGTTAAAAGTGCATCATCAGCCCACAACATGATTAGAATATTACAAGCAAAATCATATACAAGATATAATGGAATATGCATAGACAAAAACAATAAAATACTTTAGTATACATCTCAGTGAAAAGATTGTATATTTTAAATAACATATATGTATACAGAAATAAAAAAAAGTTTTGCTCATCTGTTGTTTTATCAGAGAACTCTTTTGGATGTCTGCCTCCTCTGACCATCAAAAAATAAAGAATGAAAAATTTTTTGTTCTGATGCATCATGGGAGTATTTTTTTTTTAACAATTTTTTAATATCTAACTTTTCTTTCTTGACTGAAAATTAAAAGTTTTACCTGTAATTTAAAGTATTTTTATTGCTTAACTTTTAATCTTTCTTTTATTATTAATTACTTTGGTTCCAGACTACTACTTAGTTTAGTAATAGGTGTTGGGGAATATTCAGTAATTTATTTCTTGTTATCACTACATGCTTTATAATGCAGCAATTTTAAGTTTTCAAGCAGGATGTAGTTTATTGACTTATGTATGTATTCTTTCTTTTTGATATGAGTCATTTGTGTAATATTTATTTGATATGAGTCAATCCATACAATTGCTTCAAAATCCGAATTATAACATGTATGGCTAATCATGATCTTTCTATAATCAATACAAAGATAATTTTTGAATAAAGAATCATTAGAATATATTAAACAAAACCTAAACAAAAATTATGTGATATAACGTTGTCATGAATTTGAAGCTTTCTTATTTAATCCTGAGAAAATATCTATTTCACCCAAATAAGAAGAAAACCTGAATAATGATAGATCAACATGAAGGCGTTGCCCTCTCAAGTATTGTATTTTATACTTGTAGCAATTCTAATGAAATATTTGCTGAAATTTTATATTTATAATTAAAAATAAAGAATGTAATCAGTGAAACCAAGATGGATGAGAAAAATTTTAATCACTGATTTCAATTGCTGAGAATTTCTCTTGTTTTACGTAAAAGAAAAAATTGTGATACTTACATGAACGTCTGACAAGAGAATGTCTGCAGTAAAAATGTAAAGTGTAAGTAATTCATGGTTTCATTTTATTTTCTACTACTGCTATTCATTGAAATAGTTTTACTTTCATTATTTTTTTTTTTTTTTAACCTGAATAGTTTATTTACTATAATTTAGCAACAACTGAATTGGAAAGAAATCAACTAACCTGACAGTAACTAAGATTATTGGGGATGTCTTCCTTTTATAAAGTAGAATGAAAAGAAAGAAAAAAATCTTAAAATGCTGATGGGCTAAATGTTATTAATTGCAAATAAAAATTCATAGTGTACAGTTTCCCTTTACTTGCTGTCTAATGTCTGAATATAGAGTGTTATCTCGGGTGTATTCTATGAATACTATTGTATGAAATTTGAGATGTAGTAGAGTGGCGCGTCCTCGTATATTAGATATGTGGGAATGTCACAAGATATGAGAAATTTGTCCCTGCTTTCCCACATGAAAAGATTAATGTTAAATGTGACAGAATTAATAAAAGCAGCAATGGCTTGAAAAGATTAGAGCGGACAATTCTCTCTTTTTGGTGGAAGAATAAAGACTGAAAATCCTGATTGGTGTGTGACAATAAAAGAATAAAATGTTTAATTACATACACAAAAAAGGCAAAAGGATAGTTTTTTACATTTTTTAATCATTCCTAGCATGTCTGAAATTTTTGTTATAAATCATGTTTTTTTTTTTAGTCACAAAATCAATCATATCAACCATTTTTTTTCATTTTATAAAAAAAAAAAGAAAATCCCGGTTTCAGATTCTTTTAAAAATCAATTATAATTTTTTCAAAATTTATTTTAAGAAAATCAGAAAATATAAAGTTTCTTTAAAATATTTTGAAACAAACATTGCTTATTTTCTGTGCCGAATAGTTGTAGTTTAAAAATAAGATAAAGCAGGTCATAACATTTGGTGTCACTTGAAAGTGATTAATGAGAATTTTATCACGTGTCAACAGCTTACGTAAGGGAAAGTTACTGTATGGAAGGACAGAAGTGACATAATTATTTAGTTTTAAGTGAACCATCTTATTTACCTTGTTATTTTTAAGGAAAACTTTCAGCACTCTAATTCTTTTTTGTACTTAGCTGTCACCCTTACGTTTACAATGCTTTATGAAAAATATAATATAAAAAAATTAAAATAAGACTGTTGAGAGTAAGATTAAATTTCATAAGAAAGGTATCTAATTAATTTATAGATACGTTTCATAAAATTAGTTATGGAGGGGTAATAAATATAAAAAAATATTTTTGTCATGACATTAAAAAAAGAAAAGATATTTATAATAATTTCCATCATTTGTGAATAGTTTCTAAAAGTTTAATCTGAGAATTATTTTTATTTTGGCAAGATTTTCACAGGCAGTATCAAGTACTCACTGCCAAAGAGGCGTATATTCTCTGTATTTATGGAGATGAGATGATTCAGAAATATCAGGAACTTTTCCCTCCAAAATTGCTATACAACTACCTGGCCCTCTTATTCCTTAGAAATATATATAAGATAAGAATCAAGGATTTGGGAGCTGCTTTTTGAAGCATGTGTCTGACAAGTTTTGAATATTACTCCCAGATTTTATGGCGCCATGGTCTGGGTAATGGTGTTTTAGATTTTCCAGCTCTCTCCTGAGTATATATCTCTGATAAGGATCAAGGCCTTGGGAGTCAGATTTGAAAGTAGTGGTGGTGGGTGGAGTTGGTGTAAGGATTAGAAAAGTGGCTAGAACATAGAATATGAAAGTAAATCATTGTAGTAGTGGTTCTCAAATTAAATTCAAATAAAGGCATTTGAACCGCTGTATTGGTCAGCCTATGAACTTTTCAGCTGATCCTTAAAGGTTATTGACTTAAGTGTGCTTATATTCACATTGAAAAGATTCAGATAATATTTATTTAATATGAATCAATCACTACAATTGTTTAAAAATCCAAATGATCACATGTATAACTAATCATGATTTTTGCATTATTAATGGTACAAGGGGCAGGAAATTTGGGAAAGACATAATCAGCCGAAATTCTGAAGGGCCATGGCACAAAGAAAGAAAAAAAGCCTAGTTTTATCCATTAGTTTGAAGGTTTCTTATTTAACTCAGAGAAAATTTCTAGTTGAAACAAGAAAAACACTGTATACAGTAGGTTAACATGAAGATGTTGCTCTTTCAAGTACTGTAATTTATACTCGTAGCAATTTTAATAAAATATTTGCTGAAATTATACATTTATAATTAAAAATAAAGAAAGTAATCAGTGAAGCCAAGATGGATGAGAAAAATTTTAAACACCGATTTCAATTGCTGAGAATGTCTTTTGTTTAACATAAAAGAAAAGATTGTGATACTTACATGAATATCTGACAAGAGAATGTGCGCAGTAAAAATGCAAAGTGCAAGTAATTCATTGTTTCACTTTATTTTCCACTATTGCTATTGATTGAAATAGTTTTACTTTCATTATTTTGTTGTTAAACGGAATACTTTATTTATTATAATTTAGCAACATCTGAACTGAAACAAAATCAACTAACATCACAGTAACTAAGATTATTGAGGATGTTTTCCTTTTATACAGTAGAATGTAAAGAAAGAAAAAAATCTTAGCAAACAGATTTACTGAACGTTATTAGGTTCAAATAATAAAAATGTATAGTGTAATGTTTCACTTATATGCTGTCTATTTTTCTAATCTTTGTTGTTTTTGCATAGTTTCAGCTGTTGTGCCCTGCAACCTTCCCCAGGCCTTTGTTGATCTGACTAATATTCTTATTTAGTGTTGGTCAGTTATTTTTCACCCTGGTACCTCTGCCATGGATTGACACTATAATTGCCATGTTACCAAAATGCACAACTATTTAACTGTTCAAACTCTACTATGCAGTCTAGCACTGGCATTACTTCAGTCTTCTTGGAATGTTCAAATTTTGTATAGGCTTCATACATTTCGTATGTCTTTTCCTTATCAAATAATTCATCCAATTCTGTTAGAACATTTTTAACACCATCATCAGTTGTTAGGAGAGCTTTATCGATAGCTGTGGCAATTTGTCCTACTTTTCCTTTCAAAGAGAGTGCCAGTGCTATACCTTGTCTTGTTTTGTCCATTTCAGTAAACATTGGCCATAATTCAACTTCTAATTTCCATTGTGAATAGTCTTTGTTACCAAATGTGGGTGGATTATTGTAAGTAGTCATCTTTAATGCTCTGCTACCATTGATAAGAGTCCCGGTCTGGTTTCAAATGACAATAGTTCCTCGAGGCAAGTAAAAGTTAAAGTTCCAAGAGAGAAATCATAACATTTATTCATTTACATTCACAAGTCATACTGGCATTGACTCTATCATAATTCCATTCACATTTGGACTATTGATAATCTCACACCCATGTCCACCATTAATTTTATCCTTGCTGCCCCTATTTTTGCATCCATTGTTAATAATGGTGAACTTACCAGGGCGTTCAATGTTTGCCCAGTTAGTTTCTCACTCTACTGTTTACTGGGCTCTTGAGTTTTGAACTCAAGTGCATTTCTATGTTCTGATTTTGTGCCCACTTGCACCAAGGCTGGCAAGTTCTGACCCATTATGCAAAGTAAATATGTGCATAACATATTTTCTGTTTTTCATCACTTCCATAGGGCTTCAAACCAACAGGTGTCTTTGTATTATACTTTTTATTGTTGGAGTTTGTTGTTTGTTTCTTATGTATTGATTTAGGTTGCTGGGGGATGTGCACTGGGGCATTTCTTGCTGCTCTTACATCTTTTTGTGATACTACTACTGGGACTACTGCCTGTCGTAGGGATTGTTAAAAATTGTGTAGCACAACCCTGTTCCCAATATCAAGATGTTTTGTAGTGGCAAGCATTTCCTGTTGGAAAACTGAGGGCATGCTGTTTATAGCAGTAGAGGACATGAGTTTATCTAACAGTTCTGGCTGATTATGCCTGTGCCTTTTCATTAGTATCCATTTAATTTCATCATAATTCTGTGGCTCAAAGATTTAAGGTCTTATCTTTGCTACTGCATCCGCTATTACTGTATAACATTTTGTAGTGTTTGTGGTGATTTTCTTTAAATGGAACTGTGCGTGGATGATGGCGGACCACCCACTTATAGCAGTCTCTATGAATGGCAGTGCCTTCATGCTCATTTGCCCTGTGGCATGTTTTGATGAGTTCATTTCCATTGTAATACCATGTACTGGAAAAATATTTGTGTGTTTTGTGTGTGTGTGTGTGTGTTTTTATCTTGAGGGCAACTGCTTGTAATTCAGGTAATGTTCAATATTTTATTTATTTTCTCCTGTGCATTTCAAATAATGAATTTGTGGTAAATATATATATATATATATATATATATATATATATATATATATATATATATATATATTTGTACATCAGGATCATCATTTTGAATCTGGTAATGCATTGGCCTTGTCTGACTAAGTTTTTTATATATATATATATTTTTGGGTGGCGGGGTTAAAAGTGCATCATCAGCCCACAACATGATTAGAATATTACAAGCAAAATCATATACAAGATATAATGGAATATGCATAGACAAAAACAATAAAATACTTTAGTATACATCTCAGTGAAAAGATTGTATATTTTAAATAACATATATGTATACAGAAATAAAAAAAAGTTTTGCTCATCTGTTGTTTTATCAGAGAACTCTTTTGGATGTCTGCCTCCTCTGACCATCAAAAAATAAAGAATGAAAAATTTTTTGTTCTGATGCATCATGGGAGTTATTTTTTTTTAACAATTTTTTAATATCTAACTTTTCTTTCTTGACTGAAAATTAAAAGTTTTACCTGTAATTTAAAGTATTTTTATTGCTTAACTTTTAATCTTTCTTTTATTATTAATTACTTTGGTTCCAGACTACTACTTAGTTTAGTAATAGGTGTTGGGGAATATTCAGTAATTTATTTCTTGTTATCACTACATGCTTTATAATGCAGCAATTTTAAGTTTTCAAGCAGGATGTAGTTTATTGACTTATGTATGTATTCTTTCTTTTTGATATGAGTCATTTGTGTAATATTTATTTGATATGAGTCAATCCATACAATTGCTTCAAAATCCGAATTATAACATGTATGGCTAATCATGATCTTTCTATAATCAATACAAAGATAATTTTTGAATAAAGAATCATTAGAATATATTAAACAAAACCTAAACAAAAATTATGTGATATAACGTTGTCATGAATTTGAAGCTTTCTTATTTAATCCTGAGAAAATATCTATTTCACCCAAATAAGAAGAAAACCTGAATAATGATAGATCAACATGAAGGCGTTGCCCTCTCAAGTATTGTATTTTATACTTGTAGCAATTCTAATGAAATATTTGCTGAAATTTTATATTTATAATTAAAAATAAAGAATGTAATCAGTGAAACCAAGATGGATGAGAAAAATTTTAATCACTGATTTCAATTGCTGAGAATTTCTCTTGTTTTACGTAAAAGAAAAAATTGTGATACTTACATGAACGTCTGACAAGAGAATGTCTGCAGTAAAAATGTAAAGTGTAAGTAATTCATGGTTTCATTTTATTTTCTACTACTGCTATTCATTGAAATAGTTTTACTTTCATTATTTTTTTTTTTTTTTAACCTGAATAGTTTATTTACTATAATTTAGCAACAACTGAATTGGAAAGAAATCAACTAACCTGACAGTAACTAAGATTATTGGGGATGTCTTCCTTTTATAAAGTAGAATGAAAAGAAAGAAAAAAATCTTAAAATGCTGATGGGCTAAATGTTATTAATTGCAAATAAAAATTCATAGTGTACAGTTTCCCTTTACTTGCTGTCTAATGTCTGAATATAGAGTGTTATCTCGGGTGTATTCTATGAATACTATTGTATGAAATTTGAGATGTAGTAGAGTGGCGCGTCCTCGTATATTAGATATGTGGGAATGTCACAAGATATGAGAAATTTGTCCCTGCTTTCCCACATGAAAAGATTAATGTTAAATGTGACAGAATTAATAAAAGCAGCAATGGCTTGAAAAGATTAGAGCGGACAATTCTCTCTTTTTGGTGGAAGAATAAAGACTGAAAATCCTGATTGGTGTGTGACAATAAAAGAATAAAATGTTTAATTACATACACAAAAAAGGCAAAAGGATAGTTTTTTACATTTTTTAATCATTCCTAGCATGTCTGAAATTTTTGTTATAAATCATGTTTTTTTTTTTAGTCACAAAATCAATCATATCAACCATTTTTTTTCATTTTATAAAAAAAAAAAGAAAATCCCGGTTTCAGATTCTTTTAAAAATCAATTATAATTTTTTCAAAATTTATTTTAAGAAAATCAGAAAATATAAAGTTTCTTTAAAATATTTTGAAACAAACATTGCTTATTTTCTGTGCCGAATAGTTGTAGTTTAAAAATAAGATAAAGCAGGTCATAACATTTGGTGTCACTTGAAAGTGATTAATGAGAATTTTATCACGTGTCAACAGCTTACGTAAGGGAAAGTTACTGTATGGAAGGACAGAAGTGACATAATTATTTAGTTTTAAGTGAACCATCTTATTTACCTTGTTATTTTTAAGGAAAACTTTCAGCACTCTAATTCTTTTTTGTACTTAGCTGTCACCCTTACGTTTACAATGCTTTATGAAAAATATAATATAAAAAAATTAAAATAAGACTGTTGAGAGTAAGATTAAATTTCATAAGAAAGGTATCTAATTAATTTATAGATACGTTTCATAAAATTAGTTATGGAGGGGTAATAAATATAAAAAAATATTTTTGTCATGACATTAAAAAAAGAAAAGATATTTATAATAATTTCCATCATTTGTGAATAGTTTCTAAAAGTTTAATCTGAGAATTATTTTTATTTTGGCAAGATTTTCACAGGCAGTATCAAGTACTCACTGCCAAAGAGGCGTATATTCTCTGTATTTATGGAGATGAGATGATTCAGAAATATCAGGAACTTTTCCCTCCAAAATTGCTATACAACTACCTGGCCCTCTTATTCCTTAGAAATATATATAAGATAAGAATCAAGGATTTGGGAGCTGCTTTTTGAAGCATGTGTCTGACAAGTTTTGAATATTACTCCCAGATTTTATGGCGCCATGGTCTGGGTAATGGTGTTTTAGATTTTCCAGCTCTCTCCTGAGTATATATCTCTGATAAGGATCAAGGCCTTGGGAGTCAGATTTGAAAGTAGTGGTGGTGGGTGGAGTTGGTGTAAGGATTAGAAAAGTGGCTAGAACATAGAATATGAAAGTAAATCATTGTAGTAGTGGTTCTCAAATTAAATTCAAATAAAGGCATTTGAACCGCTGTATTGGTCAGCCTATGAACTTTTCAGCTGATCCTTAAAGGTTATTGACTTAAGTGTGCTTATATTCACATTGAAAAGATTCAGATAATATTTATTTAATATGAATCAATCACTACAATTGTTTAAAAATCCAAATGATCACATGTATAACTAATCATGATTTTTGCATTATTAATGGTACAAGGGGCAGGAAATTTGGGAAAGACATAATCAGCCGAAATTCTGAAGGGCCATGGCACAAAGAAAGAAAAAAAGCCTAGTTTTATCCATTAGTTTGAAGGTTTCTTATTTAACTCAGAGAAAATTTCTAGTTGAAACAAGAAAAACACTGTATACAGTAGGTTAACATGAAGATGTTGCTCTTTCAAGTACTGTAATTTATACTCGTAGCAATTTTAATAAAATATTTGCTGAAATTATACATTTATAATTAAAAATAAAGAAAGTAATCAGTGAAGCCAAGATGGATGAGAAAAATTTTAAACACCGATTTCAATTGCTGAGAATGTCTTTTGTTTAACATAAAAGAAAAGATTGTGATACTTACATGAATATCTGACAAGAGAATGTGCGCAGTAAAAATGCAAAGTGCAAGTAATTCATTGTTTCACTTTATTTTCCACTATTGCTATTGATTGAAATAGTTTTACTTTCATTATTTTGTTGTTAAACGGAATACTTTATTTATTATAATTTAGCAACATCTGAACTGAAACAAAATCAACTAACATCACAGTAACTAAGATTATTGAGGATGTTTTCCTTTTATACAGTAGAATGTAAAGAAAGAAAAAAATCTTAGCAAACAGATTTACTGAACGTTATTAGGTTCAAATAATAAAAATGTATAGTGTAATGTTTCACTTATATGCTGTCTATTTTTCTAATCTTTGTTGTTTTTGCATAGTTTCAGCTGTTGTGCCCTGCAACCTTCCCCAGGCCTTTGTTGATCTGACTAATATTCTTATTTAGTGTTGGTCAGTTATTTTTCACCCTGGTACCTCTGCCATGGATTGACACTATGATTGCCATGTTACCAAAATGCACAAAACGTATTTTTTTTTTCCCACTACGTTAATATCTCATGACAATTCCATGTGGAGAACTTGGAGCCTAAAATCTAACCTGCTGAGTTTAGCAGGCTCTAAATTCCCACCACAGAATTGTTTACAGTGTTTTCACAAAGAAATTGGTCATAAACAACCAATGTTGGTAAATGTTTCAGGATGTATTAATATTTATAGGAAAAATGTGCCATGAAATGTTATGGCATTTCTGGAAGAATTTTTGAACTGATTCAGTCTTTCTTATCAAACCGTGAATTGAAAGTTATCTTGAATGGCCACTCTTCTAGATCTTTTTGCATTAATGCAAGTGTCCCCCAGGGCTCTATCCTTGGACGTACGTTGTTCCTAATTTTCAAAAATGACCTTTCTGATATCATCAATTCTCAGTTTGGTATCTATGCTGATGATAAAACTATTTACTCCTGACTTAATAAGTCTGATCAATTCGATAAGGCTGATCTCAAAAATGGCCAACAATCTGTTGTTAAATAGGGCAAGGACAGGCTTGTTAATTTTAATGCCTCCAAAAAAAAACTACTGTTTTTTCATTGTCAAAGAGAACCGTTATTTTTTTTTACCTTCCATCAGTATGGCTGATAAGCAATTCATTGTGCCTTCTGGCATTGATGAATACAAAATAAATTTTTATATAATAAAATATAATAATACAGAAGGATAATTTGAATTTTCAAGAGGTCAAGTGTAAAAGTTTTTGGTGCATATGAGAGATAGAAATAGATTCTGGAAGGAAGTAAATGTATATATGGATATTTGTTTTTACCGAAATGTAATAGCTGCGTCCCTAACAGTGTGGGTGAGAGGGAAGGTATGTTTTTAAATGTAGGAAGATTGAATTAGCCATCTAAAGTGCCCAATTAATTGTGCAAATGTTGTATTTCATTTCTGGCTATATTACAATGACTGCAGCATTGGAAAAGCACCAAAGAGGTACAGAAGAAAGCAGAACATAACTTGCCTAATGCGCTTGTGTAAATGGTTGGCAGAACAGATATGGCGAAAAGACAATATTTTTTCAGTTTAGAATTTTAGAAAATTGAAATTAATAAATCTAAGTTAAAAAGTTTCTCCTGGATTCTGATGCATTGAACTTGTTTGAATGTAATTTTTTTAATATATATATTTTTGGGATGGGGTGTTTAAAAGGGCAGCACACCCCACAATGGGATTATAATATTACAAAGAAAATCATATACAAAATGCCATGAAATAAGCATAGAAAAATGATAAAATGCTTTTGTATACATTTCAGGGAAATAATTGTATATTTTAAAGAATGTATATATATATATATAGAGAGAGAGAGAGAGAGGAAGTTGTGCTTATCTATTGGTGGCAACATGCTTTATCAGAGAACTGTCCAAGATGTCTGCCTTCTTTGACCATCAAGTAATGAAGAGAGAGAAAATTTTGATTTGGCACTAAAACACTTCTTATGATGCAGTATACTATTTTATTTAACTATCTTTTTATATTTAACTTATTCTTTCTTTATTGTAACTTACCATTCTTATTTGTATTATAAAGTCTTATTGTTGCTAAATTTTAACTTTTCTTTCATTATTAATTATATTGGTTCCATACTACAACATTTCCAAGTAGTAAGGGTTGTGGGCCATTCAGTAATTTATTTGTTGCTGTCACTACATAATTTTCCTAAAGAATGCAAACTCATTCAATAGTAAAAATATTCATTATGCTTCTTCCATGTCATGGTTTTACCAGATGATGTGATCTTTGGAGTAAGACTGTTTATTTTCTCCTCTATGTCGGTAGTGGCATGTATTTGCTTCTTTAATTTATAGCTATTTGATATTTTCTTTGTTTAACTTATTTAAGTCTTTCGATAAAAGATTTTAACCTATCAACAGATACTTGAGTATGTACATCATTTATTTTGATCAGATAATATTTAAGAGTTCACTCAAGCACTTCAAAGTGACCTGTATATTGTGCTTCAAGAGGCTTGTGAATCCTATCTGTTCTGATTTATACTTTTTTGCACATTCTTATTTCTTCTGGGATATATGTTTTATTATTGTTATGATGATAATTACAGTTATTAGTTAAATCTAGATGTGATATGGTCCTTTGTAATTCTCCTGTGATATTCTATGTAGTATCTGTATGATTAATACTAAGTGCAATTGTGGTATTAATACTTTATTTACCAGTAATGACATAAATGTGCATAGTGTTTGTAGAGTTTAGCATACTACAAATACCTAGTAAGACCACTGTTAAGAATGATAGCCAGAAATAATTGCAGTTTTAATGGTCCTGTATGACCGATCAACCAGACTGTTAGTATGACGATACTAGGCAATGGTTCTTAAACAACAAATACTGAGTTGTTTTGCTATCTTTGCAAATAACTCACTTTCAAATTGTCAACCACAATGAGTTGTTGCATGAAGTGAGATAACCCATCGTGTTATCCACTCATAAGCAAAACCTTGAGCTACATTTTTAGCTGTAATCTCTGTCAGAAGTTCTGCTTCTATCCATTTGGTAATGCAATCAATGCATCTTAATAGGTATCTATATGGACTATTGTAGGGAGAAGCAATACTTTTAACCGGACGGAGTGGTCCAACAATTTCAATATGAATTGTGTGGAATCAATCAGATGGGATTTGTATTGATTGAATAGGTATTCTAGAATCACTATTAATTTTGTCTTGCTAACATGCTTCACATTCTGAACAGAATTTTTTTATTGTCTTAGCCATCTTAGGCCCAAAATATTAGGCTTTGATCATTGTTGTAAACATCATGATTCCACGATGTGCTAAGCATGTATACTATAAAATATAGGCTCACATAATGAACTAAGGATAGACTTTGGTAAGCTGTAGAGACATTGCACAACAAATTGTTTTTCATGTGCAAAGTTAAATTTATTTAGATTTAGAAATGTGTGGATTTCTGTATTGACTGCTTGTGCTTTTGGCAATTTTGGTAATTCACAGAGGTTGACTTTCACTGCCAAAGTGGGCTATGCAAAACAATCAGCAACTACATTGTACTTTCATTTGATCTGTTCAATTTTGGATATATATTCAATTAACTGGTGTTATGCTTATCCGACTTGACTGGGTTGAGGCTGTAAAAGGTGCCACACAGGGGTTTATGGTCATAAACAGTAACATGTGCTGACCTTCTATAAGGTGGCAAAAATGCAACATTAACAGATATGTGGCAAGTAATTCTCGATTAAATGTTGAATATTATATCTGCATTTGTGAAATTTTGTTTTTAGAAAAATCCTATGGGTATAGGGCTGCCATAGTGTCACATCTACTGTATATTCACTGCTATCAGTAATTAATTGTAGTTGCTACAGTTATGTTGGGGGTGGGAGATGCTAATGAAGGGAAATCACTAAGAGTTTTCATAACATTATTGAATGCTTCCAACATTATTTTATTTCGTTCAATTGAATGTTTTGTAGAATTTCTCACATTCTTAATGCTAACTCTGTCTCTGCAAAGTATGGGATGATTTTTTTATAAAAATTTATCATTCTTAGAAATCTATGTAAACTGTTAACATTAGATGGTAATAAGAAATTTTGTAGATTATTGATTATTTTGTTGTTTCTTTAATATCATCAGCACTTATTGATAAGAGTACAGATATGTTTTAAAATGTCAGTAGTTCCTCTAGGCAAGTCAAAGATCAAGTAGCAAGAGAGAAATCATAACAGTTTAAATAGTATCTAAACCCAGTCCACCCTAGCAGGAGGGGACAAGTCTATGCTGCTGCTGCCACTGCTTATGGGAACAGTCCATTAAGTTGGGGAGTCGGGTATCACAAATTTATACCAGTTACAATAAACAATAATTAAAAATCAAATTCCTTTTCTTACATAAAATTAAATATTTTTCTGTCATCTTTCCATTATACAGGCAGTCTATCATGTAGTAAGGTGAGGCACCTCTTTTAGTTAGACAGCAATTTGATCATTACACTTCCCCAATGTTATTGAACAGATTTCTCTCTTATCTAATACTTGATACTTGCTATTTCTTTTCTCAATCTCTTATCTGCAGCAAGTTTATTTGATTTGATTGCTTTGAACAAATGACTGTTATCTACAAAACACTTGCTATTTGGTGATTATTATTTAACGACTCATCTAAGAGTATTGAGCTATTGAATGCATTGTCCATCCCTTCCAATAGTGCTAGTGTCTCATTGGCTAATCTATTGCCATGATATTGGATTCATCTGATTATCTACTTTGGTGATTATAAAATGTCCTCTTTGGCTTCCACTGTTATTCAAATTTCCAAATGATGCACCCATAAAAACATGAATTTCTACGTTCTTGCCCAAATTTTGATACTTCATATAAACATGATCAGATTTTACTTTCTTGATAATCTTATTCAATCTTTTCAAATCTTCAACTGTACTTGTGTTGGTTCTACCAGCCAGATCTGTCATATCAAACACAATATCAGGGCATGATTGTTTGAAAATCCACAAGAGCTGACCAAGCTTACCTCTTAGCACAGTCTTCTCATACACGGTTAAGAGTGCTGTTTTCTCCCTTTTTTCTAATTTCACTTCTGTTATGTTGTTAATCCTTCTGTGTTAACATGACTCAGATTCAATCCAATATATTTCAATGGACTTGTTGCTCCTTTTTTCCAACTTCAAATATATTTCTGATTTTTGATACTATGTCCTTTTGCAATTTATCACTTCCTGCCCCCCAAAATTATCATCAACGTGCATGGCAAATATTCCATACAGGTCCTTATCAAACCAATAAAATATTGCTGGATGAATCTTAGATATCTGTCCTTTGAGTTTTGATACGATTGCAATGATGCATCTACTAAACCAGAGATACATTTCCTTAATTTCCAAATCTTTTTAGCACATGCCTCTGATGGGGGGGGGGGGTCTAATACAGACACCCTGTTCAATTTCTTCACCTTGCAAAAATGTAATCTTTATTGTGCAATGATTGATAATACTGTATTTGGAAATGAGTTGCCAATTGGTGGTGAATTTTTGATTATTTCTTTGATTCAATCTTCCTCAGATATTTTTGCTACCAGCCTTGATTTTAACTTCATCTTGTCACCATCATTTTTCACTGTATTTACCCACCGAGATGAAAAACATTATTGTCCTTTATTCTCTACTGAATAAATTTTCAGTTCTTTCCAGTTCTTTGTCTTGGTAGATGCTTTTCCAGCCCATCCAAGAATTTCAGCTTCAAATTCTTTTCCATTTTGTGCAATAAATAACATTGGGGTTCACTTCTCTAACAGATGCTCATCTATCTTTCTCTATATTGGCAGTAGCTCCAAAATCTTCATCCTTTGTTTCATTGTCTTGATGGGTATCACTAGGTAAGTCATCATTGTTCTCAATACCATTTCCTGTAGCATCCATATTTTCCTTGTTTTCATCTTTACTGTCATCACTTTGTATATTATTATCAGTTGTATTATTATTATGACCAGCTTTTGATTCCAAAGCTCTCGAGATTCTTTCATACACGTGATCATAAGGGCCAGAGTTCTGTTTTGGCAGTAGTAAATATCCAGGTCGCAACATTTTTCATGGTTTCATACTCCAATTGTGGGCATGCTGTTAAAGCCAACTGTTTTTGTTTTTCATTAATATTTGGATTGTACAGCAAACTCAGGGCCAATACTGCATCAGTGTCAATTTTTAAATTATTACATTGCTTATTTAACTGTTCAAACTCTACTATGCAGTCTAGCACTGGCATTACTTCAGTCTTCTTGGAATGTTCAAATTTTGTATAGGCTTCATACATTTCGTATGTCTTTTCCTTATCAAATAATTCATCCAATTCTGTTAGAACATTTTTAACACCATCATCAGTTGTTAGGAGAGCTTTATCGATAGCTGTGGCAATTTGTCCTACTTTTCCTTTCAAAGAGAGTGCCAGTGCTATACCTTGTCTTGTTTTGTCCATTTCAGTAAACATTGGCCATAATTCAACTTCTAATTTCCATTGTGAATAGTCTTTGTTACCAAATGTGGGTGGATTATTGTAAGTAGTCATCTTTAATGCTCTGCTACCATTGATAAGAGTCCCGGTCTGGTTTCAAATGACAATAGTTCCTCGAGGCAAGTAAAAGTTAAAGTTCCAAGAGAGAAATCATAACATTTATTCATTTACATTCACAAGTCATACTGGCATTGACTCTATCATAATTCCATTCACATTTGGACTATTGATAATCTCACACCCATGTCCACCATTAATTTTATCCTTGCTGCCCCTATTTTTGCATCCATTGTTAATAATGGTGAACTTACCAGGGCGTTCAATGTTTGCCCAGTTAGTTTCTCACTCTACTGTTTACTGGGCTCTTGAGTTTTGAACTCAAGTGCATTTCTATGTTCTGATTTTGTGCCCACTTGCACCAAGGCTGGCAAGTTCTGACCCATTATGCAAAGTAAATATGTGCATAACATATTTTCTGTTTTTCATCACTTCCATAGGGCTTCAAACCAACAGGTGTCTTTGTATTATACTTTTTATTGTTGGAGTTTGTTGTTTGTTTCTTATGTATTGATTTAGGTTGCTGGGGGATGTGCACTGGGGCATTTCTTGCTGCTCTTACATCTTTTTGTGATACTACTACTGGGACTACTGCCTGTCGTAGGGATTGTTAAAAATTGTGTAGCACAACCCTGTTCCCAATATCAAGATGTTTTGTAGTGGCAAGCATTTCCTGTTGGAAAACTGAGGGCATGCTGTTTATAGCAGTAGAGGACATGAGTTTATCTAACAGTTCTGGCTGATTATGCCTGTGCCTTTTCATTAGTATCCATTTAATTTCATCATAATTCTGTGGCTCAAAGATTTAAGGTCTTATCTTTGCTACTGCATCCGCTATTACTGTATAACATTTTGTAGTGTTTGTGGTGATTTTCTTTAAATGGAACTGTGCGTGGATGATGGCGGACCACCCACTTATAGCAGTCTCTATGAATGGCAGTGCCTTCATGCTCATTTGCCCTGTGGCATGTTTTGATGAGTTCATTTCCATTGTAATACCATGTACTGGAAAAATATTTGTGTGTTTTGTGTGTGTGTGTGTGTGTTTTTATCTTGAGGGAAACTGCTTGTAATTCAGGTAATGTTCAATATTTTATTTATTTTCTCCTGTGCATTTCAAATAATGAATTTGTGGTAAATATATATATATATATATATATATATATATATATATATATATATTTGTACATCAGGATCATCATTTTGAATCTGGTAATGCATTGGCCTTGTCTGACTAATTTTTTTATATATATATATATTTTTGGGTGGCGGGGTTAAAAGTGCATCATCAGCCCACAACATGATTAGAATATTACAAGCAAAATCATATACAAGATATAATGGAATATGCATAGACAAAAACAATAAAATACTTTAGTATACATCTCAGTGAAAAGATTGTATATTTTAAATAACATATATGTATACAGAAATAAAAAAAAGTTTTGCTCATCTGTTGTTTTATCAGAGAACTCTTTTGGATGTCTGCCTCCTCTGACCATCAAAAAATAAAGAATGAAAAATTTTTTGTTCTGATGCATCATGGGAGTATTTTTTTTTTAACAATTTTTTAATATCTAACTTTTCTTTCTTGACTGAAAATTAAAAGTTTTACCTGTAATTTAAAGTATTTTTATTGCTTAACTTTTAATCTTTCTTTTATTATTAATTACTTTGGTTCCAGACTACTACTTAGTTTAGTAATAGGTGTTGGGGAATATTCAGTAATTTATTTCTTGTTATCACTACATGCTTTATAATGCAGCAATTTTAAGTTTTCAAGCAGGATGTAGTTTATTGACTTATGTATGTATTCTTTCTTTTTGATATGAGTCATTTGTGTAATATTTATTTGATATGAGTCAATCCATACAATTGCTTCAAAATCCGAATTATAACATGTATGGCTAATCATGATCTTTCTATAATCAATACAAAGATAATTTTTGAATAAAGAATCATTAGAATATATTAAACAAAACCTAAACAAAAATTATGTGATATAACGTTGTCATGAATTTGAAGCTTTCTTATTTAATCCTGAGAAAATATCTATTTCACCCAAATAAGAAGAAAACCTGAATAATGATAGATCAACATGAAGGCGTTGCCCTCTCAAGTATTGTATTTTATACTTGTAGCAATTCTAATGAAATATTTGCTGAAATTTTATATTTATAATTAAAAATAAAGAATGTAATCAGTGAAACCAAGATGGATGAGAAAAATTTTAATCACTGATTTCAATTGCTGAGAATTTCTCTTGTTTTACGTAAAAGAAAAAATTGTGATACTTACATGAACGTCTGACAAGAGAATGTCTGCAGTAAAAATGTAAAGTGTAAGTAATTCATGGTTTCATTTTATTTTCTACTACTGCTATTCATTGAAATAGTTTTACTTTCATTATTTTTTTTTTTTTTTAACCTGAATAGTTTATTTACTATAATTTAGCAACAACTGAATTGGAAAGAAATCAACTAACCTGACAGTAACTAAGATTATTGGGGATGTCTTCCTTTTATAAAGTAGAATGAAAAGAAAGAAAAAAATCTTAAAATGCTGATGGGCTAAATGTTATTAATTGCAAATAAAAATTCATAGTGTACAGTTTCCCTTTACTTGCTGTCTAATGTCTGAATATAGAGTGTTATCTCGGGTGTATTCTATGAATACTATTGTATGAAATTTGAGATGTAGTAGAGTGGCGCGTCCTCGTATATTAGATATGTGGGAATGTCACAAGATATGAGAAATTTGTCCCTGCTTTCCCACATGAAAAGATTAATGTTAAATGTGACAGAATTAATAAAAGCAGCAATGGCTTGAAAAGATTAGAGCGGACAATTCTCTCTTTTTGGTGGAAGAATAAAGACTGAAAATCCTGATTGGTGTGTGACAATAAAAGAATAAAATGTTTAATTACATACACAAAAAAGGCAAAAGGATAGTTTTTTACATTTTTTAATCATTCCTAGCATGTCTGAAATTTTTGTTATAAATCATGTTTTTTTTTTTAGTCACAAAATCAATCATATCAACCATTTTTTTTCATTTTATAAAAAAAAAAAGAAAATCCCGGTTTCAGATTCTTTTAAAAATCAATTATAATTTTTTCAAAATTTATTTTAAGAAAATCAGAAAATATAAAGTTTCTTTAAAATATTTTGAAACAAACATTGCTTATTTTCTGTGCCGAATAGTTGTAGTTTAAAAATAAGATAAAGCAGGTCATAACATTTGGTGTCACTTGAAAGTGATTAATGAGAATTTTATCACGTGTCAACAGCTTACGTAAGGGAAAGTTACTGTATGGAAGGACAGAAGTGACATAATTATTTAGTTTTAAGTGAACCATCTTATTTACCTTGTTATTTTTAAGGAAAACTTTCAGCACTCTAATTCTTTTTTGTACTTAGCTGTCACCCTTACGTTTACAATGCTTTATGAAAAATATAATATAAAAAAATTAAAATAAGACTGTTGAGAGTAAGATTAAATTTCATAAGAAAGGTATCTAATTAATTTATAGATACGTTTCATAAAATTAGTTATGGAGGGGTAATAAATATAAAAAAATATTTTTGTCATGACATTAAAAAAAGAAAAGATATTTATAATAATTTCCATCATTTGTGAATAGTTTCTAAAAGTTTAATCTGAGAATTATTTTTATTTTGGCAAGATTTTCACAGGCAGTATCAAGTACTCACTGCCAAAGAGGCGTATATTCTCTGTATTTATGGAGATGAGATGATTCAGAAATATCAGGAACTTTTCCCTCCAAAATTGCTATACAACTACCTGGCCCTCTTATTCCTTAGAAATATATATAAGATAAGAATCAAGGATTTGGGAGCTGCTTTTTGAAGCATGTGTCTGACAAGTTTTGAATATTACTCCCAGATTTTATGGCGCCATGGTCTGGGTAATGGTGTTTTAGATTTTCCAGCTCTCTCCTGAGTATATATCTCTGATAAGGATCAAGGCCTTGGGAGTCAGATTTGAAAGTAGTGGTGGTGGGTGGAGTTGGTGTAAGGATTAGAAAAGTGGCTAGAACATAGAATATGAAAGTAAATCATTGTAGTAGTGGTTCTCAAATTAAATTCAAATAAAGGCATTTGAACCGCTGTATTGGTCAGCCTATGAACTTTTCAGCTGATCCTTAAAGGTTATTGACTTAAGTGTGCTTATATTCACATTGAAAAGATTCAGATAATATTTATTTAATATGAATCAATCACTACAATTGTTTAAAAATCCAAATGATCACATGTATAACTAATCATGATTTTTGCATTATTAATGGTACAAGGGGCAGGAAATTTGGGAAAGACATAATCAGCCGAAATTCTGAAGGGCCATGGCACAAAGAAAGAAAAAAAGCCTAGTTTTATCCATTAGTTTGAAGGTTTCTTATTTAACTCAGAGAAAATTTCTAGTTGAAACAAGAAAAACACTGTATACAGTAGGTTAACATGAAGATGTTGCTCTTTCAAGTACTGTAATTTATACTCGTAGCAATTTTAATAAAATATTTGCTGAAATTATACATTTATAATTAAAAATAAAGAAAGTAATCAGTGAAGCCAAGATGGATGAGAAAAATTTTAAACACCGATTTCAATTGCTGAGAATGTCTTTTGTTTAACATAAAAGAAAAGATTGTGATACTTACATGAATATCTGACAAGAGAATGTGCGCAGTAAAAATGCAAAGTGCAAGTAATTCATTGTTTCACTTTATTTTCCACTATTGCTATTGATTGAAATAGTTTTACTTTCATTATTTTGTTGTTAAACGGAATACTTTATTTATTATAATTTAGCAACATCTGAACTGAAACAAAATCAACTAACATCACAGTAACTAAGATTATTGAGGATGTTTTCCTTTTATACAGTAGAATGTAAAGAAAGAAAAAAATCTTAGCAAACAGATTTACTGAACGTTATTAGGTTCAAATAATAAAAATGTATAGTGTAATGTTTCACTTATATGCTGTCTATTTTTCTAATCTTTGTTGTTTTTGCATAGTTTCAGCTGTTGTGCCCTGCAACCTTCCCCAGGCCTTTGTTGATCTGACTAATATTCTTATTTAGTGTTGGTCAGTTATTTTTCACCCTGGTACCTCTGCCATGGATTGACACTATGATTGCCATGTTACCAAAATGCACAAAACGTGTTTTTTTTTTCCCACTACGTTAATATCTCATGACAATTCCATGTGGAGAACTTGGAGCCTAAAATCTAACCTGCTGAGTTTAGCAGGCTCTAAATTCCCACCACAGAATTGTTTACAGTGTTTTCACAAAGAAATTGGTCATAAACAACCAATGTTGGTAAATGTTTCAGGATGTATTAATATTTATAGGAAAAATGTGCCATGAAATGTTATGGCATTTCTGGAAGAATTTTTGAACTGATTCAGTCTTTCTTATCAAACCGTGAATTGAAAGTTATCTTGAATGGCCACTCTTCTAGATCTTTTTGCATTAATGCAAGTGTCCCCCAGGGCTCTATCCTTGGACGTACGTTGTTCCTAATTTTCAAAAATGACCTTTCTGATATCATCAATTCTCAGTTTGGTATCTATGCTGATGATAAAACTATTTACTCCTGACTTAATAAGTCTGATCAATTCGATAAGGCTGATCTCAAAAATGGCCAACAATCTGTTGTTAAATAGGGCAAGGACAGGCTTGTTAATTTTAATGCCTCCAAAAAAAAACTACTGTTTTTTCATTGTCAAAGAGAACCGTTATTTTTTTTTACCTTCCATCAGTATGGCTGATAAGCAATTCATTGTGCCTTCTGGCATTGATGAATACAAAATAAATTTTTATATAATAAAATATAATAATACAGAAGGATAATTTGAATTTTCAAGAGGTCAAGTGTAAAAGTTTTTGGTGCATATGAGAGATAGAAATAGATTCTGGAAGGAAGTAAATGTATATATGGATATTTGTTTTTACCGAAATGTAATAGCTGCGTCCCTAACAGTGTGGGTGAGAGGGAAGGTATGTTTTTAAATGTAGGAAGATTGAATTAGCCATCTAAAGTGCCCAATTAATTGTGCAAATGTTGTATTTCATTTCTGGCTATATTACAATGACTGCAGCATTGGAAAAGCACCAAAGAGGTACAGAAGAAAGCAGAACATAACTTGCCTAATGCGCTTGTGTAAATGGTTGGCAGAACAGATATGGCGAAAAGACAATATTTTTTCAGTTTAGAATTTTAGAAAATTGAAATTAATAAATCTAAGTTAAAAAGTTTCTCCTGGATTCTGATGCATTGAACTTGTTTGAATGTAATTTTTTTAATATATATTTTTTTGGGGTGGGGTGTTTAAAAGGGCAGCACACCCCACAATGGGATTATAATATTACAAAGAAAATCATATACAAAATGCCATGAAATAAGCATAGAAAAATGATAAAATGCTTTTGTATACATTTCAGGGAAATAATTGTATATTTTAAAGAATGTATATATATATATATAGAGAGAGAGAGAGAGAGGAAGTTGTGCTTATCTATTGGTGGCAACATGCTTTATCAGAGAACTGTCCAAGATGTCTGCCTTCTTTGACCATCAAGTAATGAAGAGAGAGAAAATTTTGATTTGGCACTAAAACACTTCTTATGATGCAGTATACTATTTTATTTAACTATCTTTTTATATTTAACTTATTCTTTCTTTATTGTAACTTACCATTCTTATTTGTATTATAAAGTCTTATTGTTGCTAAATTTTAACTTTTCTTTCATTATTAATTATATTGGTTCCATACTACAACATTTCCAAGTAGTAAGGGTTGTGGGCCATTCAGTAATTTATTTGTTGCTGTCACTACATAATTTTCCTAAAGAATGCAAACTCATTCAATAGTAAAAATATTCATTATGCTTCTTCCATGTCATGGTTTTACCAGATGATGTGATCTTTGGAGTAAGACTGTTTATTTTCTCCTCTATGTCGGTAGTGGCATGTATTTGCTTCTTTAATTTATAGCTATTTGATATTTTCTTTGTTTAACTTATTTAAGTCTTTCGATAAAAGATTTTAACCTATCAACAGATACTTGAGTATGTACATCATTTATTTTGATCAGATAATATTTAAGAGTTCACTCAAGCACTTCAAAGTGACCTGTATATTGTGCTTCAAGAGGCTTGTGAATCCTATCTGTTCTGATTTATACTTTTTTGCACATTCTTATTTCTTCTGGGATATATGTTTTATTATTGTTATGATGATAATTACAGTTATTAGTTAAATCTAGATGTGATATGGTCCTTTGTAATTCTCCTGTGATATTCTATGTAGTATCTGTATGATTAATACTAAGTGCAATTGTGGTATTAATACTTTATTTACCAGTAATGACATAAATGTGCATAGTGTTTGTAGAGTTTAGCATACTACAAATACCTAGTAAGACCACTGTTAAGAATGATAGCCAGAAATAATTGCAGTTTTAATGGTCCTGTATGACCGATCAACCAGACTGTTAGTATGACGATACTAGGCAATGGTTCTTAAACAACAAATACTGAGTTGTTTTGCTATCTTTGCAAATAACTCACTTTCAAATTGTCAACCACAATGAGTTGTTGCATGAAGTGAGATAACCCATCGTGTTATCCACTCATAAGCAAAACCTTGAGCTACATTTTTAGCTGTAATCTCTGTCAGAAGTTCTGCTTCTATCCATTTGGTAATGCAATCAATGCATCTTAATAGGTATCTATATGGACTATTGTAGGGAGAAGCAATACTTTTAACCGGACGGAGTGGTCCAACAATTTCAATATGAATTGTGTGGAATCAATCAGATGGGATTTGTATTGATTGAATAGGTATTCTAGAATCACTATTAATTTTGTCTTGCTAACATGCTTCACATTCTGAACAGAATTTTTTTATTGTCTTAGCCATCTTAGGCCCAAAATATTAGGCTTTGATCATTGTTGTAAACATCATGATTCCACGATGTGCTAAGCATGTATACTATAAAATATAGGCTCACATAATGAACTAAGGATAGACTTTGGTAAGCTGTAGAGACATTGCACAACAAATTGTTTTTCATGTGCAAAGTTAAATTTATTTAGATTTAGAAATGTGTGGATTTCTGTATTGACTGCTTGTGCTTTTGGCAATTTTGGTAATTCACAGAGGTTGACTTTCACTGCCAAAGTGGGCTATGCAAAACAATCAGCAACTACATTGTACTTTCATTTGATCTGTTCAATTTTGGATATATATTCAATTAACTGGTGTTATGCTTATCCGACTTGACTGGGTTGAGGCTGTAAAAGGTGCCACACAGGGGTTTATGGTCATAAACAGTAACATGTGCTGACCTTCTATAAGGTGGCAAAAATGCAACATTAACAGATATGTGGCAAGTAATTCTCGATTAAATGTTGAATATTATATCTGCATTTGTGAAATTTTGTTTTTAGAAAAATCCTATGGGTATAGGGCTGCCATAGTGTCACATCTACTGTATATTCACTGCTATCAGTAATTAATTGTAGTTGCTACAGTTATGTTGGGGGTGGGAGATGCTAATGAAGGGAAATCACTAAGAGTTTTCATAACATTATTGAATGCTTCCAACATTATTTTATTTCGTTCAATTGAATGTTTTGTAGAATTTCTCACATTCTTAATGCTAACTCTGTCTCTGCAAAGTATGGGATGATTTTTTTATAAAAATTTATCATTCTTAGAAATCTATGTAAACTGTTAACATTAGATGGTAATAAGAAATTTTGTAGATTATTGATTATTTTGTTGTTTCTTTAATATCATCAGCACTTATTGATAAGAGTACAGATATGTTTTAAAATGTCAGTAGTTCCTCTAGGCAAGTCAAAGATCAAGTAGCAAGAGAGAAATCATAACAGTTTAAATAGTATCTAAACCCAGTCCACCCTAGCAGGAGGGGACAAGTCTATGCTGCTGCTGCCACTGCTGATGGGAACAGTCCATTAAGTTGGGGAGTCGGGTATCACAAATTTATACCAGTTACAATAAACAATAATTAAAAATCAAATTCCTTTTCTTACATAAAATTAAATATTTTTCTGTCATCTTTCCATTATACAGGCAGTCTATCATGTAGTAAGGTGAGGCACCTCTTTTAGTTAGACAGCAATTTGATCATTACACTTCCCCAATGTTATTGAACAGATTTCTCTCTTATCTAATACTTGATACTTGCTATTTCTTTTCTCAATCTCTTATCTGCAGCAAGTTTATTTGATTTGATTGCTTTGAACAAATGACTGTTATCTACAAAACACTTGCTATTTGGTGATTATTATTTAACGACTCATCTAAGAGTATTGAGCTATTGAATGCATTGTCCATCCCTTCCAATAGTGCTAGTGTCTCATTGGCTAATCTATTGCCATGATATTGGATTCATCTGATTATCTACTTTGGTGATTATAAAATGTCCTCTTTGGCTTCCACTGTTATTCAAATTTCCAAATGATGCACCCATAAAAACATGAATTTCTACGTTCTTGCCCAAATTTTGATACTTCATATAAACATGATCAGATTTTACTTTCTTGATAATCTTATTCAATCTTTTCAAATCTTCAACTGTACTTGTGTTGGTTCTACCAGCCAGATCTGTCATATCAAACACAATATCAGGGCATGATTGTTTGAAAATCCACAAGAGCTGACCAAGCTTACCTCTTAGCACAGTCTTCTCATACACGGTTAAGAGTGCTGTTTTCTCCCTTTTTTCTAATTTCACTTCTGTTATGTTGTTAATCCTTCTGTGTTAACATGACTCAGATTCAATCCAATATATTTCAATGGACTTGTTGCTCCTTTTTTCCAACTTCAAATATATTTCTGATTTTTGATACTATGTCCTTTTGCAATTTATCACTTCCTGCCCCCCCAAAATTATCATCAACGTGCATGGCAAATATTCCATACAGGTCCTTATCAAACCAATAAAATATTGCTGGATGAATCTTAGATATCTGTCCTTTGAGTTTTGATACGATTGCAATGATGCATCTACTAAACCAGAGATACATTTCCTTAATTTCCAAATCTTTTTAGCACATGCCTCTGATGGGGGGGGGGTCTAATACAAACACCCTGTTCAATTTCTTCACCTTGCAAAAATGTAATCTTTATTGTGCAATGATTGATAATACTGTATTTGGAAATGAGTTGCCAATTGGTGGTGAATTTTTGATTATTTCTTTGATTCAATCTTCCTCAGATATTTTTGCTACCAGCCTTGATTTTAACTTCATCTTGTCACCATCATTTTTCACTGTATTTACCCACTGAGATGAAAAACATTATTGTCCTTTATTCTCTACTGAATAAATTTTCAGTTCTTTCCAGTTCTTTGTCTTGGTAGATGCTTTTCCAGCCCATCCAAGAATTTCAGCTTCAAATTCTTTTCCATTTTGTGCAATAAATAACATTGGGGTTCACTTCTCTAACAGATGCTCATCTATCTTTCTCTATATTGGCAGTAGCTCCAAAATCTTCATCCTTTGTTTCATTGTCTTGATGGGTATCACTAGGTAAGTCATCATTGTTCTCAATACCATTTCCTGTAGCATCCATATTTTCCTTGTTTTCATCTTTACTGTCATCACTTTGTATATTATTATCAGTTGTATTATTATTATGACCAGCTTTTGATTCCAAAGCTCTCGAGATTCTTTCATACACGTGATCATAAGGGCCAGAGTTCTGTTTTGGCAGTAGTAAATATCCAGGTCGCAACATTTTTCATGGTTTCATACTCCAATTGTGGGCATGCTGTTAAAGCCAACTGTTTTTGTTTTTCATTAATATTTGGATTGTACAGCAAACTCAGGGCCAATACTGCATCAGTGTCAATTTTTAAATTATTACATTGCTTATTTAACTGTTCAAACTCTACTATGCAGTCTAGCACTGGCATTACTTCAGTCTTCTTGGAATGTTCAAATTTTGTATAGGCTTCATACATTTCGTATGTCTTTTCCTTATCAAATAATTCATCCAATTCTGTTAGAACATTTTTAACACCATCATCAGTTGTTAGGAGAGCTTTATCGATAGCTGTGGCAATTTGTCCTACTTTTCCTTTCAAAGAGAGTGCCAGTGCTATACCTTGTCTTGTTTTGTCCATTTCAGTAAACATTGGCCATAATTCAACTTCTAATTTCCATTGTGAATAGTCTTTGTTACCAAATGTGGGTGGATTATTGTAAGTAGTCATCTTTAATGCTCTGCTACCATTGATAAGAGTCCCGGTCTGGTTTCAAATGACAATAGTTCCTCGAGGCAAGTAAAAGTTAAAGTTCCAAGAGAGAAATCATAACATTTATTCATTTACATTCACAAGTCATACTGGCATTGACTCTATCATAATTCCATTCACATTTGGACTATTGATAATCTCACACCCATGTCCACCATTAATTTTATCCTTGCTGCCCCTATTTTTGCATCCATTGTTAATAATGGTGAACTTACCAGGGCGTTCAATGTTTGCCCAGTTAGTTTCTCACTCTACTGTTTACTGGGCTCTTGAGTTTTGAACTCAAGTGCATTTCTATGTTCTGATTTTGTGCCCACTTGCACCAAGGCTGGCAAGTTCTGACCCATTATGCAAAGTAAATATGTGCATAACATATTTTCTGTTTTTCATCACTTCCATAGGGCTTCAAACCAACAGGTGTCTTTGTATTATACTTTTTATTGTTGGAGTTTGTTGTTTGTTTCTTATGTATTGATTTAGGTTGCTGGGGGATGTGCACTGGGGCATTTCTTGCTGCTCTTACATCTTTTTGTGATACTACTACTGGGACTACTGCCTGTCGTAGGGATTGTTAAAAATTGTGTAGCACAACCCTGTTCCCAATATCAAGATGTTTTGTAGTGGCAAGCATTTCCTGTTGGAAAACTGAGGGCATGCTGTTTATAGCAGTAGAGGACATGAGTTTATCTAACAGTTCTGGCTGATTATGCCTGTGCCTTTTCATTAGTATCCATTTAATTTCATCATAATTCTGTGGCTCAAAGATTTAAGGTCTTATCTTTGCTACTGCATCCGCTATTACTGTATAACATTTTGTAGTGTTTGTGGTGATTTTCTTTAAATGGAACTGTGCGTGGATGATGGCGGACCACCCACTTATAGCAGTCTCTATGAATGGCAGTGCCTTCATGCTCATTTGCCCTGTGGCATGTTTTGATGAGTTCATTTCCATTGTAATACCATGTACTGGAAAAATATTTGTGTGTTTTGTGTGTGTGTGTGTGTGTTTTTATCTTGAGGGCAACTGCTTGTAATTCAGGTAATGTTCAATATTTTATTTATTTTCTCCTGTGCATTTCAAATAATGAATTTGTGGTAAATATATATATATATATATATATATATATATATATATATATTTGTACATCAGGATCATCATTTTGAATCTGGTAATGCATTGGCCTTGTCTGACTAAGTTTTTTATATATATATATATTTTTGGGTGGCGGGGTTAAAAGTGCATCATCAGCCCACAACATGATTAGAATATTACAAGCAAAATCATATACAAGATATAATGGAATATGCCTAGACAAAAACAATAAAATACTTTAGTATACATCTCAGTGAAAAGATTGTATATTTTAAATAACATATATGTATACAGAAATAAAAATAAGTTTTGCTCATCTGTTGTTTTATCAGAGAACTCTTTTGAATGTCTGCCTCCTTTGACCATCAACAAATGAAGAATGAAAATTTTTTTGTTCTGATGCATCATGGGAGTATTCTATTTTTATTTAACAATTTTTTAATATCTAACTTTTCTTTCTTGATTGAAAATTAAAAGTTTTACCTGTAATTTAAAGTATTTTTATTGCTTAACTTTTAATCTTTCTTTTATTATTAATTACTTTGGTTCCAGACTACTACTTAGTTTAGTAATAGGTGTTGGGGAATATTCAGTAATTTATTTCTTGTTATCACTACATGCTTTATAATGCAGCAATTTTAAGTTTTCAAGCAGGATGTAGTTTATTGACTTATGTATGTATTCTTTCTTTTTGATATGAGTCATTTGTGTAATATTTATTTGATATGAGTCAATCCATACAATTGCTTCAAAATCCGAATTATAACATGTATGGCTAATCATGATCTTTCTATAATCAATACAAAGATAATTTTTGAATAAAGAATCATTAGAATATATTAAACAAAACCTAAACAAAAATTATGTGATATAACGTTGTCATGAATTTGAAGCTTTCTTATTTAATCCTGAGAAAATATCTATTTCACCCAAATAAGAAGAAAACCTGAATAATGATAGATCAACATGAAGGCGTTGCCCTCTCAAGTATTGTATTTTATACTTGTAGCAATTCTAATGAAATATTTGCTGAAATTTTATATTTATAATTAAAAATAAAGAATGTAATCAGTGAAACCAAGATGGATGAGAAAAATTTTAATCACTGATTTCAATTGCTGAGAATTTCTCTTGTTTTACGTAAAAGAAAAAATTGTGATACTTACATGAACGTCTGACAAGAGAATGTCTGCAGTAAAAATGTAAAGTGTAAGTAATTCATGGTTTCATTTTATTTTCTACTACTGCTATTCATTGAAATAGTCTTACTTTCATTATTATTTTTTTTAACCTGAATAGTTTATTTACTATAATTTAGCAACAACTGAATTGGAAAGAAATCAACTAACCTGACAGTAACTAAGATTATTGGGGATGTCTTCCTTTTATAAAGTAGAATGAAAAGAAAGAAAAAAATCTTAAAATGCTGATGGGCTAAATGTTATTGATTGCAAATAAAAATTCATAGTGTACAGTTTCCCTTTACTTGCTGTCTAATGTCTGAATATTTGATGTTAAATCAGGTGTTGCATCCTGCATCCTTCCTCGGGCCTTTGTTGATTTGCCAAAGCTACAGAGAATTTCAAACTAAATCCTTTATTTAATCTATGGCTATAGATTGTTCTTGTTCCATGATTCATGCCTAAGTGTATATGATCTCGTACTTTTCTTAGTGCTGTTATACTCTGTTGCAATTAGATCTCTATCTAATTCATTCTGCATGTTGTCTGGATATAAACAACACAAAGGCAGAGAACAAAATAAAAAAAAAAGTTGTTTTCTGTGAATTATGCTTTACGCATCACATCTGGTCTATGAAGTGAGTTCTGGCAGTGGCCAATTTCGAATGTTCCCACCAGAAAATGAGATACCCTGGGGACTAAAAGCAAGACTCTGAGAATGACCAAACTAGCTGTGGCACTGCTGCTGCCACTACCACCACTGCTGCTTCCTGTCAACATGACTTTGTCTCAGTGACTTTTACCCTTCCATGCTTGACTAAGCATCTTGGCTATCCAGCTTCGACTTGATAACATCTCAACCTTTGACACCACCCAGCTACAAGCCTTCATTGTTGACAATGCTGTCAGCTTGGCAAATACTGACAGGATATCGTGTCAACACCTCCCAGCTACAATTGTCTCTGATGTTGTCACCTCAGCAAATACCAACCATGCCAATTCAACATGACCTTAGCAACCCATCACTGTCACCTCAGCCTACTCTACTTGTATACAAGGCATTCTCTTTGCAGTTGCCACTGTAGCCCCATTTAACAGAACAGGTATACCAACCCTGCCAACCTGACAACACTTCATCTCCTGGGCAACCTACTGCTGTCTCCAAACTCTACTTGACTCATTCACAATCATTCACTTCGCAGTTGTCACTACAGCCCTGTTCCACAGGTTAGGCCTACCAAGCAATGCAAATGACTTACCACTGTGACCTAGATCAACTAAACATGCACTGACCATATCCTGTAACCTTGGCCAGTCCTGCACAAGAAATAGGTCAGTCCTCAGCATTTCCCTTACACCCAACTTCCATTCTGATGATCGGCAAATGAAATGGGTATTACACCCATCGTTAACATGCTAACAATAAATGTTGATCAAAATCTAATCCATTTTATTCTTTTCTTTTGTTACCAAATGCTTAATATAGCAGTACTGCGCTGTTATTCCTCAACCTGCCCAGCCCCGGAATTGACTTCCCAATTACTAGGGCAGCAAAATTCACAGACCAAGGATTTAATCCACTAGGCTATTATCTCATGTCACAATTCTGTGTGGAGAACTTGGAGCTTTAAATGTAACCTGATGGGTAAAGTAGGCTCCAAATTCCCTCCACGGAATTGTTTACAATGTTTTCACAAGGAAGTTGGTCCTAATCAACCAATGTTGGTAAATGTTTCAGGATGTATTAATATTTACTAATACTTATAGGAAAAATGTGTCATGAAAGGTTATGGCATTTCTGGATGAATTTTTGAACTGATTCAGTCTTTCTTATCAAATCACAAAATGAAAGTTATCTTGAATGGCCACTCTTCTAGATCTTTTTGCATAAATTCATGTGTTCCCAAGGGCTCTATCCTTGGACCTACGTTGTTCATAATGACTGATGCCAGCCTTCACAAGAGTGACTCATTGCTTTCTTCAGGTGGTTGGAATGTCAAACTAGACCCTTTATTTCACTCACTAGAGTAGAGTATTCTAGTTCCATATGCCTTGTTTAATGGATGTCAGTTATCAGTTATCTCCTGCTAATTTCCCTCTAAAAGTTCTTCACTGCCTTAACTGGGTATTGAACTCACACTCTTTGGGCACTGTCATTGAATCTAACTAACGCCTTTATCCACTGTGCCATGTGTTCTTGAGGATATTTTTGAATATTATTTTGTGTCACAGTGGATAAAGGTGTTAGTTAGATCCAGTGACAGGACCCAAAGAGTGTGAGTTCAATACCTCTTTAAGGCAGTGGAGAACTTTCAGAGGGGAATTAACAGGAGATAACTGATAACTGACATCCATTAAACATGGCACATGGAACTAGAACAGTCTACCCCAGTGATCAAAATAAAGGGTTCAGTTCGACATTCCAACCACCTGAAGAAGGCTGGAGCGTACAATGGCCGAAACATTGTAATAAATACTTTTTAATTGTAATTTTCTCATTTTATATCAGAAAGGATTTCACATAGAATCACTATTTTTTCATTTGTTTTTTTCTAGGTTCAATGGCTAATTTCTGTGAAGACAAGGGTTTCATTGGTCAAAAGAAAATTTTGCATAGACTCACAAATTCTTTTCATCTTTTTCTTAGTTCACCAGTCAATCTTTGTGAAGTCAAGGTTTCCATTGGTTCAAAGAAAATTTCACATAGGTTTGTAAATTTATTTTGATCTTTATCCTCAGCTTGCCTGAATTTGAAGGGATTGGATAAAGGGAGTTGTTATTATTTCGTACTCATCACAGGTACACAGATAAACTTCTATTTTTATGTTATTACAATTTATAATGAAAACTTAGTTTTGAAGAAGAAGAATATCAAATTATTCATTGTATACATGTATAAATGGGTCAGACTTGCCATTAAGACAGGAGAAAATATTTGTCATCTTCATAGATAACAACAAATTGTATACTGTTGACATTGGGAAGGTCATTGATGAAAATTAGGTATAATATTGGTCTAACAACAGTGTCCTGGAGGACATTTGTATTAATGTAAAATAGTTGTTGTTCAAGCCAACTTACATTTTGTGATTTGATAAGAAAAAGTGAAATCATATCCTTTAAGCCTGTGAATAAGACCAGTATACCAAACCCCATCAAATTCCTTCACTATATACAAACCAACAGCGTGAGCTTTACCATTCATATCTAAAGTTTAATAGACTCTTTCAGCAATAATATCAGCAGTTGACCTAGAAAAGCCAAAATCATATTGCTTGTCTCAAAGAAGATCCTGCAAGTTGAGATGCTTAAACAATTTGGAATTGATTAGAGCCTCTTGTACTTTGATGACTAATAGTCTGGTAGTTAAATGGATCAGACAGTTTGCCTGAGTACATAAAGATGAAGCTGTTGAGCCCATGAGAGCCACCTTTTCTGTCCTGCTGTTATGGTCTTAGCAGAGTGTTGGAACATCATACAGCACCAAATTGATCTGCTTGAAGCCCTCGTGGATGACATTCTTCCTTAGTCTGCTGAGAAGTTGTCTCCAGTCAACAGATGGTAGGTCCGTTGCATCCACTGGTTTAGCAATCAAAAGTGGATTAGCTCCCTTGACTGATAATGGTTTTGTTACTTATTGCTATGTACCAGTGTTTCTCAATTCTAACAAAACATTTTGTTTCAAAATTTATGTATATATAAAACATAAAAAAATCTGAACAGTTCTGAAATACTAATAGGAACCTTTGCTTAATGAAAAGACATTTTCTAAATGTCTGCTTAATTTCTTACACAAAGAAATCGGAAAAACAAGCCAGTTACATTGCCATAAGAATCTTATATATACACAGATCCTTTTGGGACCTCTGTGGGCACTCCCCACCCCCTCCCCAGGGATATGTTGCTGATCCTATCACCATGACAGATATGATCATCTCCCTGACTGGAAGGGCTGCCAGAAGGAAGTAGAAGTGACTTCTGCCTTTTGGTGTTGGGGTCTTCTCTTCCTGTTTGTTTATGTTTGCTTTCTTTTCCTCTTTTCACATCTTCATTCTTGAAAAAATGCATACATTGCCTATCCTTAAACTCAAATGAAATCACTTGAATGAAGTGACTCGGGAATTTTTCTCACCAGTCCCGAGTCACTTCATTCAAGTGATTTCATTTGAGTTTAACTTGTCCTCTCATCATGGAACATAGCACACCACCATTTTTGAATTTTTCTCACCAGTCTCGAGTCACTTCATTCAAGTGATTTCATTTGAGTTTAACTTGACCTCTCATCATGGAACATAGCACGCCACCATTTTTGAATTTTTCTCACCAGTCCCGAGTCATTCCATTCAAGTGATTTCATTTGAGTTTAACTTGTCCTTTCATCATGGAACATAGCACGCAAAATTTTCAAAAGTTACCTCTTGTCTGTGGTTACCATGCTTCTTTTTCTGGACCACTAATTTAACCACATTTGCATTATCTACACACTTACACTTTGGAACATTTTTGCATGTTTTTAATATTTCATACTTTAACAGGTGGTAACTCTTTTCAGTTATTAAAAATCAACAAATGTACACATTTGTAAGTAAGTTGTTGGTTGTTTGGCAATAATAAAACTTTGTCCTTTTTATTAAAAACACTGCTTTTGTTGAAACTCAGTTTTTGGTGTTAATATTTTTCTGTATATTCTTTACATTAAGAATTCTTGATAAAAAACAAAAAAAAACAGCGATCCCTCTGTAGGCTGCTACAGACTGAATATAAAACAACTAATTCTGAAATTTTGAAAAGTTAAAATATTTGACAAACAGAACTTGTCAATATTATTCATCTAAACATGTTTGATATATATATATATATATATATATATATATATATATATATATATATTGTTGGTTCCAATCCTGACTGGAATGACTGCAAAAACACTCTCATCCACAAATCTATAGACAAAACATACAGGTGCATTCTGGGATTTCTTCCTAATCAATAAAATACGCCCTTTCTTAGTCTCACCTGACATATTTCTGTTCTTTCCAGTCTTGAAATCAGAATGCTGCACTCATTTGTTTGTATCCTGTTTTGTGTGTTATCACCATTCTTAGTCTGTGAACTTTTTGCCTTATTACCATTGCTTTGCCTTATTACCATTGCTTTGCCTTATTACCATTGCTTTGCCTTATTACCATTGCTTTGCCTTATTGCCATTGCTTTGCCTTATTGTTTGCTCTGTATTATTTTTATTTCAAACTTTGTCAGTTCTGTTTGTTGGGCATTTCTACCAGTTATATTTAACCATAGACAATTATTCTGCAATCATCATCTTTATTATTATCATCATCATAACATTAACTGTTTTAATGTTATATAAATTTAAGAAATAAGGTAAAGCTTAAAACAAAAATAAGTTGTTATAATAAACCTTATAAAAAATAGACTTGAAAAACTTAAGTATCACTCCTCGAAAAGTGAAAATTACGTCTTCCTTTACTTTATCATATATAAAATAAAACTTTTAAAATGTTAAGTTATAAGTAATTTTTTAAAATTGTAAGTGCATTTTTTTAACACAGCTGTTGTTTCTTATTTAAACTATTGAAGTGTGCTGACAACTTGATGTTGTTCTGGCGGGGTGGGGGAACTTTACCCTTAAAAAAATAATTGAATATAATAAGATCTCCCTTTATATATAATTTTAAATTACTGAACTGAAACCTTACACTAACAACAAAGATTATAACAATCGGCCACATGTAAAGTGAAACTGTAGACTATGCATTTTTATTATTTGCAATTAATAACATTCAGTACACCTGCTTTTTAAGATGTTTTTCCTTCTTTTCCTTCTACTCTATAAAAGGAAAACATCCTCAATAATCTTAGGTACTGTCAGGTTAGTTGATTTCTTTCCAATTCAGTTGTTCCTAAATTATAATAAATAAAGTATTTAGGTTAAGGACAGAATAATGAAAATGAAACTATTTCAATGCATAGCAGTTGTAGAAAATAAAGTGAAACCATGAATTAATTGTACTTTACATTTTCACTGCAGACATTCTCTTATCAAACCTGTAAGTATCATGAATTTTCTTTTGCATGAAATTTTTCAACAATTTAAATTCAGTAATTTGTATCTGTGCCATTGATCTTGTCTTCTCAGATTCATTTCTTTTATTCCTGATTATGACTTTATAAACATTTCATTAGAATTGCTACAAGTATAAATTATAATGCTTGAAATGGCAACGCCTTCATGTTGACCTAATGTATTCTGTTTTTTATTGATTAAATAGGAAAGTGTAAGGGAGTTATAACTGAGTAAATAATTATAAACCCCTTTACATTTATATATACAAAAATATTTATAAGAATGAGAAATCGCAAGATGTGGAAACAAAAAAAAAAAACTAGCATTATTTATTATCTGGTTGTTAAATGATGTTGGAGACACAAGCGATAGTAACTGAGTAAAATTATAAGTTTAGAATAAAATGTAGATCAGATATGGATTGGAATCTGACTGAATTATAAGAGAAGCCATCTGTTGTATGTATATAGGGGTGTAGGACTTGGGGATTAAAATGAACTATCGATTTACACATGTCAAGAAGATTATTAAAGGATTATAATGACAAGGAAACACATGGATAATTTTAATAAAACAAGATAAGGAATTTTTTTACAAATTAACATGCTTGAAGTTGTTTCAGTTTTTGCTTCAGGAAAATAAATCAGAAATTTTTAATGTCCATATTTTTAACAAATTGTTATGAAGAGGAAATGTTCATACAACAGATTAAATGATCTGACACAAAATAATATTCAAAAATATTTAAAACAAACTTAAGAGATCTGTCTATATTTCTGAGATTAGGTATTATGTACATTATTTACATTATTCGGACTATTGTCCTCATCTTTGTTGCCATATAAATTACAATGTTTCAGCTGTTGTACACTCCAGCCTTCTTCAGGTGGTTTGAATGTCGAACTAGACCCTTTATTTTGCTCACTGGGGTAGAGTATTCTAGTTCCATGTGCCTTGTTTAATGGATGTCAGTTATCAGTTATCTCCTGCTAATTTCCCTCTGAAAGTTCTCTATGCCTTAACCAGGTATTGAACTCACACTCTTTTGGTCCTGTCACTGGATTTAAGTAATGCCTTTATTCACTGTGACACAAAATAATATTCAAAAATATCCTCAAGAACACATGACACAGTGGATAAAGGTGTTTGTTAGATTCAATGACAGGACCCAAAGAGTGTGAGTTCATCCTCAACATTGCTCCGTCCTTCTTTAAACAATTCAGCCCACTTGTAGACATTTTTTGGCTGAAACATGTGGCACCATACACAGTTGACATTCTCCTATGAATTTCAACTGGTTTGCACCCTTCAGTAACCAAAAACTTGATAACTGAAAGCTGTTAAATCCTGGACCGTGCTTCTTGGTCGGCCATCTTTGTTAATCGCCAAACTCTCAAATTTTTTTTTTAATCTGCAAAAGAAATTAAATCAATGTAAAAAAAGAAGTAAAACAAAAAAAATAAAAAAGAGTAAGCTTCTATCTGTATTTGAAGTCCTTATACCAAAAAATTCACCTTATTTATTGAATGACCCTCGTATATCTATTTATAAATCTCTCTATATATATTTTTTTTTATATATTCATAAATTTATATATATTTATAAATTTATATATTTATAGTTATAAATTTATATATAGATATTTATAAATTATATATATATTTATATCTATATATTATTATATATATATTTATATATATTATATATATATTTATATATTATATATGTATATTATATATATTATTTATATATATTATATATATATTTATATATTATATATGTATATTATATATATTATATATATTTTATATATATTTATATATATATATTATATATATATATATTATATATATATATTTATATATATATATTATATATTTATATATATATATATATATATTTATATATTATTATATATATTTTAAATATTATTATATTTATATATTATTATATATATTATAAATTATATATATATTTATATATATATATTTATAAATTTATATATATATATTTTTCCGATTTCTTTTTGAATTTTTAGGTCTGATGAATTGGATCATGATTACGATTCCAATGTAATAAATTATAACCATGGAATATTAGTGTTTGAGCCTTCTATATTATATTCTTATTCTGTCCTGGACATTGAGTTCTACCTGGATTCTATACTCTTGGAAATTTATCCATATGTGTGTGTATATATATATATATATATATATATATATATTGACCACTAATAATATCACTCTATCTATCTATCTATCTATCTCTCTCTCTCTCTCTCTCTCTCTCTCTCTCTCTATATATATATATATATATATATATATATATATATATATATATATGCAAGACTCTTCCAATGAATTGAGTCCTCTCTGTCACTGACATGTTTATTTAAAAAATAAATGTGCTAAATTTCACCTTCTTCTCTGCCGGGTGCCAATAGCTTAGGGGCAGAATCTCTGACTGATGCCAAATCAGCCAGATTTTGATCCCATCTTGAAGCAATCGGATGTCTAGCCACACTGATGAGCTATGATACAGTGAAACAGTCTGTCTTTGAATGACAATATATATATATATATATATATATATATATATAATGATACACACACACTCACACATATATATACTAAGGATAATCATATATATATATAATCATATATATATATATATATATATATATATATATATATATATATATATATATATATTTAGGAACAAATGCATAATTATTCTTAGCATAAATTTTGGCAGTTATTTTATATCAAGTGCTGTTTTATTATTTCTATCAGGTTGGCTGGTCTTATACTGCCTTAGTATCTGTTTAAAGTTATAAAAAGCATTTGGGATTGCCACTTATTCTCTGTCCTATGTAGTGGTGAGTTTGATACATATTAATATTTGATAATTTGAAATAAGTATATGATAATGATGAAGAAATTCCTTTTCACTACTTATATTATTTATTGTATATAATGTAATTATTTCTTATAGACACATGAGTCAATATTTTGGAAATTAAAAGAAAAATGAAACCAGCCTATCAAGTTTTAGAAGGTGTGTATAATCCTATGACCATTATGAATTTGTTACTATTGATAATATTCATGAATGATAAAAAACAAAATAGACTAAATAGCAGTTTTCTCACTGGAACAAAAGCTTACATATTGCAAGATAAATTTGTTGAATATTCTTTGTGTAAATGTCTTTCATATTTACAAAAATACCTTTTTTTTACTCAATGTAAATCAAATGTATACACATTATTGTACTTAACAACCAAATAATTACATTTAAATTACATTAATGAATATTCTTTGCTTCAAAATTCATACTTTTTTTATGACCCTCATGATAACTGGACATTAATAAATAAGCACTTTAACCATGAAAGGAATATATTTTCATGCTTATGAAAAAATTTAAAATTTTGAAAATATAAGAAATATTTCTTTTCTTTTTACAGTAGGAGCCCCTGAAGTAAAAGTTGGTGACATAGTTGTTATCAACTTGGATAAGGAGATTTTGGAAAAGATGCAAATTGGACATGGAGGTTGGAGTAATCATATGAAAAATGTATGTATTTCATCTTTTGACGTTTTTCCTTTTAAAGAATAAAAATATAGTCTCTATTCAAATAATTTGATAACAATAGCTACTTTTTAATGGCCAAGATAGATTTACTGATTTTGTTATTAATCAAATTTTATAATTTGATATTTTTTGTATAAAGAATATCTTGTTTCCTTGCACTTTTTGTGCAATAAAATTTGCTAACTTTATGGTAACTGTTTGGATGAGTTCTTTGCTATGGTGCCTAGACTCTTTGAATTTAAGCACATTACTAGACTGCTGACAAGGTCTCACCAATTTACAGTTAAGCTGGCTAGATGCAACCATAAATTCTATGCTAACAGTTTCTTTCCTTGTTTGTAGAACTCTATGCTTTCCAGCCAACTGTAATCTGCAAAAATTTAAATGCAATGCAGTCGATATCTACTATCTCTTCCTCTGTTCTTACCCACTTTGGTTTCTAACGCTTTCACAACCAGAAATCCCTTGTATCTCAGTGGCTTTACTGCCTTGCTTGCAGTGAACTCCATTAAAAAAACAAACCCAAATATGAGTGATTTAAAGATGTTATAATTTCATATTTTTTGTATAAAGCCTATCTTAATTTCTTTTTGATTCTTTTTGCGACATCTCTGCATCAATGAATTTGATTGTCGGCATTTTGCTCATTTTCTATCTTTATGTCACATGTTAGTAAGTCTGACAATATCTAAAGTTTTTTCATTATTAATATTTTGAAATTAAGTCAGTTAATAATCATATGTTGGTGTTCACTTGTTCAGTGGAAAGGAGACTGACAGTTCTAACTTTAAATCAACAGCTAGAAATGATCACGTTTCATGAGAAAGGTTTGTTAAATTCAGATTTTTGCAAACAGAAAAGAAAAGTTCTTCAAGGAAATTGAAAGTGCTGCCTAAGTGACCTCACCCAGATAGAAGGGGAAGGTGAACCAAAAACTTCCCAAGACCCCAGAATGCCAGCTCCTGACATTCTAACTGATGATTCTGTGGACGACTTACAATCTCCTAGTCCTGGATCCTAGTGGTATGCATTGAGCATAGACGAGCAAATAATGCCACAAAAATGAGTCCATCCTACAACTGATAATACCGAAGGGCTAACTAAACTACCAGTGGAAAAGGCTGAAATGTGAGGCCCTCTGACACTGAATCTCAGAATAACAACAGCTCTGAAACCTCCTCCAGTCAATAGGAAGAAATTCCCAGAAGATCCTGACAAAGTCGAACCACCACGAAGACTAAAAATAACCTACAAGATGTCTGGCTACCTGAAGGATTTTTTCAGATATGAGTAAAACAATAATCAGGGGAGAATGTGATAATAATGAACCTATCCCACCTTACACATTTCAATACTAACCACCCTGTATAATTTAATGTTTAATTTCTAACAATTCAGTTTAGCTGAATGAAGCTTCTTAAGTTCATTTTTGGCGTTGTTTATTCATTACAATTGGATAAAGAATCCTTTCAAAAAAATTACTGTTGCTTATGTTTTGGGTACAGACCAAATCTAATAGATATAGATTTGCAGAAGTCCCAATGAGAAATGTGCTTTTCTTGAATAGGTCATTCAAACCTTGCCCTGTCACCAGTACTGGTGCAAGGGTCTCATGAGCCCTCCACCAAATCTATGATACGGGTAATTTCAATTTTCAGTATTCATATAAAATACAAATTTTATTGTACCCTAATTATGTACAATAATGGATCATATGCATTATAGATGAACCATTCCACTAGAAACATTGAAAATAAATATGATGTATTTAAATACAAATTAGAGACATATTGTAATAGATCATTCTATTTTAAATAAATCAACAACGCTCTGTGACAACATCAACTTGAGATTTTTCTTGTTAAAAAGTTGAATAATTTTAACACATTCAACATTATAGATAAAAAATAGTGAATTTTACAAGTGTTTTTAAGAATTCACATGAGCAAAACAAATTCATGGATTTCGATAGGAAAAAACAGAATGATGTCAAAATATGCAAAAATTTTTTTCATCCTTTTATAGTCAGTTGTGCTTAGTTGATTTTGTAATGTATATAAATGTAGGTGCAAAAAAGCAAATGTTGATGAGATAGCCAGGGTCACAAAGCACTGCCCAAGGCCCCCAATCAGACTCTGGTTCAGGGGTAGTATGCACCAGTATGCACCAGCTGTGCATTTCATGAACTGGTAGTGGCACATTTTGGCTCAAAAATGGATTTTCCTGGAAAAAAAAGGGGCACAAATTTGATTTCTTTTCAAGGCACACTTTTTGTTTAGTAGGACTTCTTAATTTAGGCTGGTTATCATTAATTTCACTGTTTAATAAAATAAAGTAAAAAAAACCCCACCTGATATAGCAACTGAAATACATGTACCCACTAAAAATAATGTTTCTAGAAATAAGAAATAGAATTAATTCCATTAATAGCTTTTTTTAAATGTTTTTTTATGAAACGAAATGTATCACTTCATTGTATTATTGTTCATTTACACACACACGCACACACACACACACATACACAGGACAAACAATCCATATTAAATCTGGAAATGATTTTCTACAAGTCATTTGAATAATCAAATTGTTAGAAGTATTAATCATAATTTAATTCAAATTTATTAGGAAAAAGTCACTCTGAGTAAATCAGATTTATCCTTTTTTATTGAGAGCATTAATGTAAATTTGTAGATCATATACATTGTTGACTAAAAGTGTGGTACCACATTTCTTTTTTCCTTTTAACTTAAAAAATGAATCAAGTTTCATGCCTTTAAAGAAATAAATTTATTTTTTCCTTTTAACTTAAAAAATGAATCAAGTTTCATGCCTTTAAAGAAATAAATTTAATTTTTCCTTTTAACTTAAAAAATGAATCAAGTTTCATGCCTTTAAAGAAATAAATTTATTTTTTCCTTTTAACTTAAAAAATGAATCAAGTTTCATGCCTTTAAAGAAATAAATTTAATTTTTCCTTTTAACTTAAAAAAATGAATCAAGTTTCATGCCTTTAAAGAAATAAATTTATTTTTTCCTTTTAACTTAAAAAATGAATCAAATTTCATGCCTTTAAAGAAATAAATTTATTTTTTCTATGTTTGCATGCAATTATGCAATAATTTAAAACAAAATTATCTTTTTCTGTCAACATTTGCACTGGTTTCTGCATGCCATTACAGGCAATAATGCAACTCATTTTTTGATATCTGTAATTTTCTAGTAATCTGATGTTCGGAATACCCTTCTCTAAAAATAATTTCCACTTAGGCTCTTTTTTAAATACTAATCTGTTTAATTTTTGGCATTTCAATGGTTTTTGAAAATTAATTTCAATTACACATTAATCTCGACAAAATTGAATCTCTACCAAGCAGTGATGTTGAAATATTTGTAAATTTCTGCTCCACAGTTCAGAAAAGCTATCAGGTTGCAATAAAAATTTTCAAAGCTCATGCAAATAAATTCATAATGCTTGTAGAAAAATGTGTTTGAATTTTATATAAGGGTTTGCATATATACACACTAGGTGAATTTATTTATCCAAATATGCAAAATTATGAACTGAGAGAAACAATTTAGGGTGGTCCCAGATTTTTGATTGGTAGTATATGTGGCAAACTATTTCTTCTTTTTATGTGTTTTATGACCTATCAACCTTTTGCAGGTTATTTGAAGCCAGAAAATATTTTTAGATTGTAAGAATTTTTTTGTAGATAATGATGATTTACTGATATATGTCCTACTAATTAACCCATAGCTGGAAGGGAGAAGGAGTGGATCATACCTTTCCTAAGGGTATTTGTGCATAAGTAAATATAATGAACCCAACTGGATTTGGAACTTAGCTCTCCAATCTACAATTTTGAGCCATTATTTATTCTCTCACATGCACACTCAAACTTTCAGCATCTAGTATTCCCATGCAATCCCCCATCTACGTAGTGACCAGTGTCAATGTTGCTTAACATCAGTGATCATACAGGTTTGATGTTTCAATAGGATATCGCTATAACCCCAAAGATTTTATAAATTTCAACCAAAAACAGCACTGGCTGCTTGGTTAATGAATGCCAAATGCTTCTTAGTAGGAAAACGGTTGATATTACTTTGACATTGCTTAACCTCGGTCATCGTACAAGAATTGGTTTGGAACTTAGTTCTCCAATCTACAATTTTGAGCCATTATTTATTCCCTCACATGCACACCCAAACTTTCAGCATCTTGTATTCCCAAGCAATCCCCCATCTAGGTAGTGACCAGTGTCAATGTTGCTTAACATCAGTGATCATACAGGATTGATGTTTCAATAGGATATCGCTATAACCCCAAAGATTTTATAAATTTGAACCAAAAACAGCACTGGCTGCTTGGTTAATGAATGCCAAATGCTTCTTAGTAGGAAAACGGTTGATATTGCTTTGACATTGCTTAACCTCGGTCATCGTACAAGAATTGGTTTGGAACTTAGCTCTCCAATCTACAATTTTGAGCCATTATTTATTCCCTCACATGCACACCCAAACTTTCAGCATCTTGTATTCCCAAGCAATCCCCCATCTAGGTAGTGACCAGTGTCAATGTTGCTTAACATCAGTGATCATACAGGATTGATGTTTCAATAGGATATCGCTATAACCCCAAAGATTTTATAAATTTGAACCAAAAACAGCACTGGCTGCTTGGTTAATGAATGCCAAATGCTTCTTAGTAGGAAAACGGTTGATATTGCTTTGACATTGCTTAACCTCGGTCATCGTACAAGAATTGGTTTGGAACTTAGCTCTCCAATCTACAATTTTGAGCCATTATTTATTCCCTCACATGCACACCCAAACTTTCAGCATCTTGTATTCCCAAGCAATCCCCCATCTAGGTAGTGACCAGTGTCAATGTTGCTTAACATCAGTGATCATACAGGATTGATGTTTCAATAGGATATCGCTATAACCCCAAAGATTTTATAAATTTGAACCAAAAACAGCACTGGCTGCTTGGTTAATGAATGCCAAATGCTTCTTAGTAGGAAAACGGTTGATATTACTTTGACATTGCTTAACCTCGGTCATCGTACAAGAATTGGTTTGGAACTTAGCTCTCCAATCTACAATTTTGAGCCATTATTTATTCCCTCACATGCACACCCAAACTTTCAGCATCTTGTATTCCCATGCAATCCCCCATCTAGGTAGTGACCAGTGTCAATGTTGCTTAACATCAGTGATCATACAGGATTGATGTTTCAATAGGATATCGCTATAACCCCAAAGATTTTATAAATTTCAACCAAAAACAGCACTGGCTGCTTGGTTAATGAATGCCAAATGCTTCTTAGTAGGAAAACGGTTGATATTACTTTGACATTGCTTAACCTCAGTCATCGTACAAGAATTGGTTTGGAACTTAGCTCTCCAATCTACAATTTTGAGCCATTATTTATTCCCTCACATGCACACCCAAACTTTCAGCATCTTGTATTCCCATGCAATCCCCCATCTAGGTAGTGACCAGTGTCAATGTTGCTTAACATCAGTGATCATACAGGATTGATGTTTCAATAGGATATCGCTATAACCCCAAAGATTTTATAAATTTCAACCAAAAACAGCACTGGCTGCTTGGTTAATGAATGCCAAATGCTTCTTAGTAGGAAAACGGTTGATATTACTTTGATATTGCTTAACCTCAGTCATCGTACAAGAATTGGTTTGGAACTTAGCTCTCCAATCTACAATTTTGAGCCATTATTTATTCCCTCACATGCACACCCAAACTTTCAGCATCTTGTATTCCCATGCAATCCCCCATCTAGGTAGTGACCAGTGTCAATGTTGCTTAACATCAGTGATCATACAGGATTGATGTTTCAATAGGATATCGCTATAACCCCAAAGATTTTATAAATTTCAACCAAAAACAGCACTGGCTGCTTGGTTAATGAATGCCAAATGCTTCTTAGTAGGAAAACGGTTGATATTACTTTGATATTGCTTAACCTCAGTCATCGTACAAGAATTGGTTTGGAACTTAGCTCTCCAATCTACAATTTTGAGCCATTATTTATTCCCTCACATGCACACCCAAACTTTCAGCATCTTGTATTCCCATGCAATCCCCCATCTAGGTAGTGACCAGTGTCAATGTTGCTTAACATCAGTGATCATACAGGATTGATGTTTCAATAGGATATCGCTACAACCCCAAAGATTTTATAAATTTCAACCAAAAACAGCACTGGCTGCTTGGTTAATGAATGCCAAATGCTTCTTAGTAGGAAAACGGTTGATATTACTTTGACATTGCTTAACCTCGGTCATCGTACAAGAATTGGTATTTCAATGTTATATGGCTGTAAACAATTTTTTGTATAGAATTTGATTTGTATACAACAAATGACTGTGAATCAGTATTTTGAGAACTACCAACAGCAGCAACAACTAAAATGGATAGCATATGTAACTCGAAGAGAAAATAATGACATAGTCAATGTTAACATTCCACACCACTTCAAATAGAAGGTCTGAAAGGAAACCCTCATCTATACAAGAAAGAACAATAAAAGCAACTGGACTTGGGAAACCTGTTTTCCTTAAAAAGTGTTTTAAGAGAAAGATTTTATAAATTTCAACTAAAAACAACTAAAAACGGTCAATGAATGCTAAATTTTTTACTTGTAGGAAAACAGTTAATATTACTATTACCATTTTATTTTAATACCTTGATAATGAGAAATTATCAAAATTCTCCTATTAAACATTTTCTACTGTATATATATCAAGAATTATAATTGAATTATATGAATATTTTATGTTCTGTTTTATCTGCTGAAAGGATTTTATATACAATACTTGAACCTTGTTATTTATTCATTATTTTCATGTTTTTTCTTTTATTTTTCAGTATCTAGGTAAAAAAGGGAATGTTCAAAGTATTGATTCTGATGGAGATGTGGAAATTAAATTTGAGAATACAAGTTGTTTTATTTTTAATCCAAACGTAGTTGCAAAGGTAACAATTTGCAATTTCAGTTATTTTTTATTTGCAATTGTATATATTATTATTGTGATTTGAATTTCAACAATTGTGCATCACACACACACACACACACACACACACACAAATTTAAAATATACAGGCATAATTGTGCGTGTGTGCATGTATATATATATGTGTGTGTTTGTATGTGTGTGTTATATATCTATACTGATGTACCTAAAGTTATGGCTTAATTGTAAGTAAAGGTAATGGTAGGTGGTACCACTATAGATCAATGTCATAGAAATGGTCAGATTTATATCAGCTGAGGTCTGATATATGAAGAGTCAGAGTGAACACTGTCTTGGCTACTCATAGCAAGTCAATTTGAAATATCGAAGTTTGAATAAGGCATGATAATGAGAGTGAGATGGATTGGATGTTACATTTCTGAAATCCTGGTGAAATTTGACATGCTTTCATTTATGATGTCATGAGCGTCCTAGGAATAATGAATGGAAGGCTTCTACTCTTAAAGTGCAACATTTGATTGCAAATTCATAATGACTATGACCAGAAGAGTCTAGCTAGAATTGTTTGTGTTCAGTGTTCTTTAGCTTGCATGGGATTTGGGAGTAGAGCACTCATCAGGATGCCCCAGCTAATACCACAACAAAAGATGCAGCACTTCATCTGGACTTGTGATGTTCCTAATTGGTCATTGGAGGACTGACAACATGTACACAGTGAATCACAGTTCCACTTATTTTGGGATAGTAATGGAGTTCAGGTGTTGCATAGATATCATGAGACCATGGATCCCTGTTACCAACAAGATACCATGCATAATGGTATGGGATGTGTTCATACATTTCCCACCTTTCTGACTATTTTCACCTATTCATGGGTTAAATATATCCCAATAACAATGACGGGTTATTCCAACAGGATAATGCATTATGTTATTGGGTAACCAATAGTTTAGCCAATACAAGGCCCAAGGACCCTTCAATGTAGAGGATTGCTGAAAAAGATTGTAAGGGGTGGGGTAGGGGAAATAAGAGTAATATTGTTGTCGTCATATAAGCCTTCTTTCAGGAGTTTGTTCCACAAAGTAACAGTTCTGGGGAAGAAGCTGTCTGAGTAGAACTTGCTTTTTATCAAAGGAAGATGAAAGGAATGAAAATGGTTTGAGACCATGAACATGGCATGGTCAATCCTAGCTGTGAAGGTCTGATTTGGTGACACTAAGGAATGTAAGACATCTGAACATCTGCCAAAGTAATAGCAGTGAAAAGCTTGCATTGTTTTGTTTGTGGGATAAGGGTTGCAGCGAGGAAAATAATTCATTACGCACAAGGCTGTATAAGTATTTTTGAATTCTGTCAATGCTGGACAGTGAAGATTGGGCAGCACCAGTCCAGATATAACAGCAATACTTCATTCTTGATCTGATCTGAATATGACAGCAGAAGTTAGGTTCATGAAATGGTGTAATTATCATATTCACAGGAAATGAGTCCAATTGAGACAGCTATTAAGATGGCATGGCTTAATATTTTGCCAGAGGTCTTCCAACCATTTGTGGAATTGATGCCAAGAGGTCCTACATGATGCTAGATACCTATCCCATGACTTTTGGCTTGCCAGTATGTGTGTCTGTATGTGAATACATATGTCTATGTCATATTTTTTGATTTCAGAGAGTTTTCTTAGTGAAAATAATATTAAAAGACTGAATTGGTAAATATATCAGCAATATATCATGAATTTCAGCTTATAATACAGTGGGGAAAATAAGTATTTCATCCCCTGCTGATTTTCTGAGTTTGCCACCTTACAAAAATGGGAATGATCTATAATTTTCAGGGTAGGTCTGTCTTGAAAGTGAGGGATAGAATATAAAAACAATTCTAGAAAATCATATTATATTAATTTTTGAACATTTATTTCTTTTTTATTGAAAAAATAAATATTTCACCCCCTACCAACCAGCAATGATTCAGGCCTCACAGACCGGTTATGTGACCAGGAGGCATATAGACTAGTCATATTACTCAATTATTACTCCTAATCAAGTAATCATTACCTGTATAAAAGATGCTAGTTCACATAATCCTTCAATGAATCAGAATCTAATCTCTTCACAATGGGCAAGATGAAAGAATTGTCTAAGGACATCTGGGACAAAATTGTGTACCTGCACAAGACTGGAATGGGCTACAAGGTGATTGGCAAGCAGGAAGGTGAGAAGGAGTCAACTGTTTGTGCGATAATAAGAAAATGGAAGAAACATGAATTGACTATCAATCTCCCTCAGTCTGGAGCTCCACGCAAGATCTCCCAATGTGGAGTGAACCTGATGATGAGAAAGGTGAGAAAATAACCCAGCACCACGTGGCAAGAGCTTGTTGATGATCTCAAGGCAGCTGGGACCACAGTTACCAAGATGACCATTAGTAACACACTATGTTGTAGTGGACTGAAATCATGTAATGCCCACAAGGTCTCCCTATTGAAGAAGGCACATGCACAGGTCTGTTAGAAGTTTGAAAATGAGCACCTGGATGATTCAGAGGAGTGTTGGGAGAAAATGCTGTGGTCAGATGAGACTAAAATTGAGCTTTATGGAATCAACTTGACTCCCCGTGTTTGGAGGAAAAAAAAGCTGACTTGGACCCCAACAACACCATCCCAACCATTAAGCATGGTGGTGGAAACATTATGCTTTGGGGCTGTTTCTCTGCTATTAAGGTAATGGAGTGGCCTAGTCAGTCTCCGGACCTTAATCCTTTAGAGAATCTGTGGAGGGAGCTGAAGCTTCGAGTTGTCCAATGACAACCTACAAACCTTGAAGCCTGGTCGCCTAGTGTGGTTTCCTTTCGTATGGCCTTGTGTCAGACTGCCAGACTCCCACGTACAAGTGTAGTTTATACTCTTTTAGGATAGCAACGGTTAGCAACGATAGAGAATGGACAAACACGAATGGTGTATGAAAGCCATAACAAGTATAAGTTTATTTAATAACAAACTGACAGGACGAAGGAGGAAAGAATGCGGTGTCGAGTGAGTTCCTAGTTTCTGGGTAGTACGTCTGACGAATCTGTGAAACGTGCGGTTGATATTGAGGTTGAACGTTATGCGCTCCAAATTGTAATGATTGGTATCAAATGTTCCTGAAGAGGAAAGGAGCCAGAGATATGGGAAAGATTAATTGTAAGAATCTCCTTTTTTTTTTTAATAAATGGCACAAGGGAGGCAACTTGTCTATGAATGGTTTTTGTAGGACATATATTTACCGAATTGTACTTGCTTGTTTAGGAGCGAAGAATCGAAGAAGAATCAATGGAGACTTACAAACAGATTAACATGGAAGGTCATGAAACTCTGACATGAGTTTGACCAGGATAGAATCACAGAGTCTATAAGTTGCAAGAGAAATGTTCATCAGCATAGAATGAAGTATAGACCAAGGGAAAGATCCAGAAAATACAATTACCACGTGTAGAGGTTTGTGGGTTCTTAACTTACTTGTTGCTTTGAATGAGAGGTAAGGTTCGCTTGATATTGAGGCAATGGTTGTTTAGGTTGCCTGCCATCGGTGAGTTAACGGTGTGAGAATGGTTAAGTGTTGATAGAAAAATGAATTCTCTTACGTGTGATGATCTTTTGACGTAGATAGATGTAAGTACGTAGAACTTGGACTTTTGCTGTCACTGTAGTTGACAAGTGGAGATCTTGGAAGAGTTTGTGACAAAAGCTTGTTGTTTTCTTTTTTTGGAAGAGAATCTCATATTATGTAGGAAAGTCGGAAGGTTGGGCTAGGATCGTGTCAGGGATTGTGAATGTAGCTTCAGGCAAAGAAGTTGATTATAAAAGGTCTAATACCATTGTCTAGGTGTTTGAGCCGTATGGTGAAGATAGAGATGGGAAACGCGTCTTCTCGACTTGATGCCCGCAGATCGTCTGTCCGTATGTGGATACTTATTGGTGGGGATATGATAAGTCACGTGACAAATGCCAACTGTCAAACCACTTTGAATGGGTATCTTAACATTGAAAGCGTTGGGTCGTTGCTGAAGCAATGATGATGAAGAAAAGAGAAAGAGAAAAGATTTGAGGCAACCGTTGATGGAAGGAGGGGTGTGCGAATAAGGATTTGGATAGGATCTGCAAAGAGGAGTGGGCCAAAATCCTCCCTGGGATCTGTAGCAACTTGGTAACCAACTACAGGAAACATCTGGCTGCTGTGCTTTCCAACAAGGGTTTCTTCACCAAATACTGAGTGATGTTTTGCTATGGGGTGAAATACTTATTTTTTCAATAAAAAAAGAAAGAAATGTTCAAAAATTAATATAATGTGATTTTCTAGATGTTTTTTATATTCTATTTCTTACTTTCAAGATGGACCTACCCTGAAAATTATAGACCGTTCCTATATGTAAAGTGGCAAACTCAGAAAATCAGCAGGAGATGAAATACTTATTTTCCCCACTGTATCTACTAATATTGATAATGACTTATTTTGTGTTAGTTTGATTGGTTAATTTTGTTTAGCAGCATATCAACCTCTATGGGTTACTTAATGCCAAAATCTATATATTTTGAACACAATTTCATGGCTTCAACTACAGATAAAATGTATTGTTGGTAATTTTTGTATAAATAGGTAATGTTGGTAATTTTTATATAAAAATGTATTGCTAGTATTTTTACTATAAAAATGTATTTTTATACTTTCATAGTATTTTTTGTGGGGTGTGGTTACTATTTGCCTATAGCCGGGACCTTAACAGTTGCTACTACCCTGGGTCAGGTTGAATCTGGGGACAACAGGAATTAAGAGGTGGTTCCATGCTCCTCAATATCACCAATCTCCCAATCAGAGGCCTTGCTGCCAGATGTAGTTTATCGTCATACCCAGGACCTTATTTTAGGAATGTCAAGTATTATTATTTAAGGTACAACATGTAAATTTTTCTTTGTCAATAAATCCAAAATATATAGGTCATAGGAACATTGATTCATACAATATCCTACAATACATAAAATAATAGAATAATAACTTATTCAGATATAATATCTGAATAAGTTATTATTGTATTATTTTATATGTTAATATAGCCTCTTTGACATTGTAAACTTTTATTAGTCTTTCATTTATTCATTTTGTTAAATTTTCTACCGTTTTAGTTTTAACTTGTTTTTTTTTTCTTTCTGTTTTTTTATTAACCAGATATCTTGGTTTGAATACTGCTTTTCCTTCTCATATGTGCATCACTTTGTATGATGTTTTACAATTATTCTGTTGGATTAACATCTGGTGATACTGGAGAACATTTAATTAATTTAGTGTCTTTGGAATTTTTTAAATCCTTTATCTGAAATTCAGAGGACTGGAAGTATTTGATTTTCAGATTTTTTTTTGATTTTGGATTACAGCCTATTTAATATAGCATCTATAAAATTGGGCAGCTTGAAAATAGAACCAAAGCATACACACAATATCCCTTTATATTTCATAACAATGTATACATATATCCTGAAATGAATAACATACACCATGAAAATAGTTTTATATAAAATTTAATAAATGTTTATGAACATATAGATACAAGTAATGATACTAGTCACATGGTTCACACGGATTTTTAAGTAGTGAAATTAAAATTTCATGTAAAAATAATGTTTTGTACTTTTTGTATATCTACAAAAAACATGATCACTACTTACAAAAAATATATAAATGCAACACCAAAGACTACTTATACATCAGGTGTGAAAAACTGGAGGGAGAGGGTACATGATCAATAACATCAATGTGAATGTAAGAAGGAAAATTCAGTAAGCTATCAGTCTTTACCAATGATGTAGTGTTTTGATTAAATATTACAATATATACAGGTACAGTATTTGTATAAAACAAAATATGAATTCTGATTACAGTTAAATGTAATTAAAAATGAAAAAAGTCAGCAATAAACATGCTAGAGGTAGCCATGTAGCTTTTCTTAAATTTTCCATTTCTGGCAAGTCAGGTTAGCACCTAAAAACATCTTGGAGGTTTTCAGATTTTGGAATTTTGGATAAAGGATACTCAATTTGTAGTAGAACATACACTTGCATCAAAAGAGACAACATGGTGCTACAATAACTTCAAAGAAGACAGGCTGAAATATTACTCACAAGCCACCAGATGCAGATGTAGAGACACCAGTTGCTAATTGACTTTCTTCTCCTTCTGAAAGTATCCACATGACCAAACCTCTTCTTTCTTATCAGCATATACTCTCTCTTTTACACATAAATATTTGAAGGGTAATTTTAATTTGTATTAAACCAAATAAATGTGAATACAAAACATTTCTCCAGAACATTTTCATATAGTCTTGTAAATTGGCACTTTTTTTATGACCTTTTTGTGTAGAGAAGTAATTTTATTTTTGATTTCATTAAGTCTCTTTTTAAGTAAATTTACTTTTAAGCATGATATTTAAATAGAAAAAGCATTTTAAAATTGTCTGCCCATTTCTTTGTAATATATTTTGCAGCTTGGAAAGCATAACTGAAAATAAGTGTCTTTGAGGACCCTTATATTGTCTTGAATTTTCTTCATACTAATTTTATGTTTTCAGGTACTATCAGTTGGAGATGTGGTAACAATAAGTAATCAAACTGAAAAGGTAAAATTTTTACACCATGAAACATGGAATCAAGGCATGGAGAATGTAAGTATTTCATTTATCAGTTTTTTCAAATAAAGATTATTCGGCTTTGATAGATTCTTTAAAAATTAATGAGAATGATTAAAACTTGCAAACCTGGGACCAGATATATTAAATCAAAGCTAAAAATTAAATTGAGAAACAAATTTTGACAAACATGGATGTTTGTGCCCACAAGATGGAGTGCCAAAAGTACAAATTTTTCTCATGACATTGCTTTTTTAACTACTTTTTTGCAATATTTATTTTTTTAAAAAGCAATGATTAGTATTGTAATAAAACCTAAATATATGAATGTTAACTTATACGTGTTTTTTGTTTTTGAGAAATTACAACAAAATAATAAACAGTATTTATTTATGTTGTAGCATGCCTACGGATGATAATGGGTATGCCCCCATTCCCATAAATACAGTAGTAAATACTGTATGTGGCCTCAAGTTGGAGATTCATTGAGGAATTCACTTGACACTTCTACTTGCCAATGGCGAATCTTATATGTGTTGTTTTTGTCTTAAGTATTATCGTTCATTACCAAACTTCATTTGATTATTCTATTCAGTAACCTTCCCTAGGTTATAATAATTTATTAAATTGTTTATTTACACTGTTTATTAGATTATTTAAGGGAATGGTTAGCAAAACATTGGCTAATTGCCAATTGATTCAAACTTTATAAAATGGTAAACAATAAGGATCTCCTTATAGTCGTTCTCATATTTTAATAATTTAGTAAATGTTTATAAATTTATGAATTAAAAATTGTTTTTATATTTATTTCTTTATAAATTGGTAAATTACAAATATTGTATTGTATTTGTTTTTAGAATGTTGTAAATATAAAATTATTCTTGTAAATAAATAATCTAATAAATAAATAGGGTTTATTATTTTTGTTGTAAATTCTCAAGAACAAAAAAAAAATGTATCAATTCACTTTCATGATATGTTTAGGATTTTATTACAATTCTAATCATCACTTTTTAAAACAATAAACATTGCTGAAGTGTGAAGGTAATTTATAAAGTGGTGTAATGGGACAAACCTTCTTTTTAACACTATGTCTTATTCCAGGTACAAATGTCCATGTTTACCCAAATTTGATTCGAACACTGTTTAATCAGATTGTGTGTCATTTATATCTTATCTTAACATTTAACCTCATATTAAAGACTTTATTGCTGCTGCTGCTAAATCTCATGCTATGAAGGTGTGGTGTGCTGCTCAGATTTGTTTTAAAATTGTTAATGAGGTTGTTAGTGAGGCTGCGTTTTTAGTGAGAGCACATACATTTAAATTTGCAAAAACACAAGGAAAGAAGAATGAGAGATCAAATTGCATTCAACAATAAAATATATATTGAAAATCAACGAGTACAACAATTGTGCTTATGTATTAATATTTAGGGAGAGAAAAGTAGCTTCCCTTGTCCTGATATCTGATACAAGATGGGAATAATGTACTTAAGAATTTTCTTGTTGAAATGTCCAGAGTTCAGTGGACAAATAAGATTTGAATTCAAGAATGAAAAGTTTGTACAAAAAGGATAATAGAATTTGGTTTGTGACTTGGCTTGTGACAGACAGTTAACAGTCTAGTGTAATGGTAGTTCTGTGTCTGTGTGTGCGTGAGTAGAAGAATGTAGTACACGTGCATTGCTAAGTTCTGCTGATTTATTGTTCTACTACTTTATTTCTGGAGTACAAACTGTTTAAATACTTTTTGGGTAGGCTTCAGAGAGAAGCGGGAAAAATATCGAAAGGAATATCTAAAATACACGATTGGATAAAAATTGACCAATCACTGATTTTTTTACAAAACCAAGTTAGAGAAAGTCATGGCAGAAAATTTTGTGTGGATACTACAATAGGTAAATTGTCCTGTTGTAAACAGTACTTATTTTCTAACCAATTATAACTGAGTATTTTGTGGCCGTGGTAAATAGGAGTAATCACTACAAAAGTGTTGAGTGCATGAGAGCCACCTTGTCTCTCCAGCTCTCACTTTATTTTACTAAGAATTATATTTAGTTTCATGCTGAATAAATTTTATAAAGGTATCAATGCAAAATAGACAATAAAGTAGGCATAGGCAACTTTTCTGATCAGTGGGCTGCATGAGATATGGCTCATCATAAGGAAGGCTGCACTAATAAAAAAAATGTGTATACAAAGAATTTATATCTACCTTATCAAAATAGGAATACTACAACATTCATAATAAGCATTGTTGTCACCTGCTTTTTCATATTGCTACAAATTAGTTGAAAAATATTTTATGGAATTATCTAAATAAATTAAAATAATCTGTTTAATTAGATTTCTGCACCAAATTATTTAAAGAAAAATATAGTAAGTTTACTAAATTCATTTTTATTATTATTAATATAATCATTAAAAAATTATTCAAATTTTCCTCTCATTATTAGCTCTATGTAGCTATGTCCAGAGTAATTTTTCATTAAAAGTGTAGTGGTCATTTTGTCTACAGAATATGTACCTTAGAAATGGGAATAAAAGTTAATATTTTTTATTTGGAGAAAATATTTTTCTACAATTTAAAAATTGAACATATCATATAATATTATCAGTGATGACATTGTGATTAACACGTGTTTGCTGTGTGTGATTTGTTTCTAATTTATTCATTTGAAAATACAAAAAATATCTTTTGAAGGAAAAAATATATTTCTGCTCCAGAGAAAAAAAATAAATATGAATGTTTCTCATTTCTAAAGCAAAATATTTTTACGCCTATGATTTCCTTTAATGAAAATCATTAATGGTTTAAAATGCTGAGAATCTTACCTTCAACGAAAGGTTACAAAATTCAAGAAACATCATACATAGTCATTGTTATATATGCAGTTTAATTAAACTGTACTGACAATTCACCAAGCATTATAAGTAAGGGAGGTTACTCAGACATATAATACTTATTTCCCTTTGAGACCGGCTTCTTTGAATGAGAGAGAATATGAGTGAGCAATTGAGAATGAAACAAAAGACTAAATTTTTATAAACTTTATTTTCCTCATTAAACACTAGGTGTGCCATTCAGAGGTCCAAATAGGCTGCATGTGGCTAGTGGGACTATGACTGCAATAAAAAATAGTTTTACTGTGTATCTATGTGCAGTGACTTCTTCTTTATGTGCCATGTCTCTTCAGAACATTGGAAATCATGGCTCTCCACAATTTCTTGTCCTTCATAGCTCTTAATAAATTTGTCCTTTTTTTATTTCTCCTAAACCTTGTTCTGCAATCCATTTACTCAAGCTCACTAAATATGTTATACATAGTTTTTCTCTGTCCCTCTTGCTTTCAATCCGTCCTGTAAGTATCAGATTTTTTAATCCCTCTTTTCTAATTATGTGCCCTAGAAATTTCAACTGTCTCTTCCTGATGTTAAGTTTAAGTTTCCTTTTTGCTTCCATTTTCTCTAAAATTTTGTCATGCTCACATGTTCAGTACATGGTATCCTCAACATCCTTCTGTAGAACCAGATTTCTTTTGCTTCATGTCTCTTCATCTTCATTCACTGCCATATAGAAGGACAGACTTAGCAACTTTAAATTGAGTAAATGTGATTTTTTTTAATAAGACCTATTCTAAGAAATCAATAACATTCAATAACAATCTTTTGAAGATATCTGTTAAAACAAAACTCTCGAGTCCCAGAGATTTAGTAAAAAGCACACAGCTCCATGTTTAACTCTACACAAATATCTAAAGTCATTTAAAAAGAAATGTAAAGGAGGGGAATTTTGATCCCAGTAACACATTGCTTAAGAATCAAGGAAAATTTACAACTATTTGCAAATGGCTGCTGTATGAAAAACTCCCTTTTCTTCTCTTGATTCTTATAGCAGATGATAAATGCAGGCTGTATATTAACAAATGTAAAAAGCCATGTTTATCATCCTATTTCACAGTGTGATTCCATCTGCTATGATGGCAGTGATGGGCAAACTTTTCAGAGTAAGGGCCACAACAGTGAGCCAAAAAAGTCAAAGGGTCACACCTTTTAAAATTGGGCAGTGCACTCTAAGATAATACAATATATAGACAGCATGGTTAATAAAAAACAAATTCATAATCCAGCATAAGCAATTTAATGGGAAAATTGTTTCTGGTCACAATTCTGCTTTAAAATTCTTTTAAAGTCTGGCACAAGGTTGATGGTAGAAACTCTCATCACTGCATTAAAGTTTGTGCCTGACACCATGGACTTATTCTTGGACTTATTTATCTTCATGCAGGAAAAACTCTACTCACAGATGTAAGTGGAACCAAAAATAGAGAATAATCTGGCTGCAAAATTTCTTAATTATGGAAAGTATTGAACTGACTAATAAACTCTACTAATGGTAGGGAGTGAAAACATTTCCATCAATGAATGATCAGATTGAATGTCTATTAATTCAAGTTGTAATTCATCAGGTGCTGCATCAACATCAGCAGAGAAAGATGTTAATAAGTTGAATTTAAGCTCAATTTGTCTGAAATCCGCAAACCTTCTTTCAAACTCTTCAGTAAAACTTCTCAACTGATCCTTAATTTTTGAACACACATTTGCAGACACTTTCTCCTTTAACAAAAATGAAAAATGGGTGAACTTGCCCTCACTGCTTTTCATGAAAACAAAGATACTTTTGCTTGAAAAGATTTTGACATGCTTATACATTTCATAAGCCAAAAGTTCCTTTCCTTGCAATTTCACATTTCACCCATGCCTGAATTGCACCACTAGAGATGATAATTGTCTGTCTTGTGGAAAGAAAGGCCACTGGGCCAAGGTTTGTAAAAGCAACAAAAAAAAAATCTCTGAACACTGTGCCTTCCCTGCCCAATTTAGTTGCTTATTGAATTCCACCATAAAACTAGAGGCCAATGGTCTGCGTCTAAATGCTCTAGTGTATACAGGCAGCTCTAAGAACTTTGTCAATTTGAAAATAGCAAAAGCTAACCGGTGGAAAATCTTTCCATGCACCAGTGTAGCAATAATGGCCAATGATGCATTGTCAACACAAGTACTGGGATTTTGCTATGTTGAACTAAAAGTAAAAGGAGTTATCTATGAATATATAAAACTTCTAACAATGAAGACTCTATTTTGTGATATAATATTGGGCCTCAGTTTTCTTCAGCAACATTCCCATGTTGAAATACCATTCAGGAGACCCAAGCCACTGTTAAAATGCAGCCTGGCTAAAATTAACATGCTTTACCCAGTTCTCTTTTCTAATCTTACACCAGACTGAAAACCTATCACAGTGAAATCAAGGTGTTATTCCAAGGAGCAACAATCATTCATTAGTACAGAGATCAAGTGAGTGTTAAAACAAGGAGTTATAGAGTTATAGAACCATACAACTTTCCCTGGAGAGAACAGCTCCTAATTGCTATAGAAAACCATAAGGAAAGAATGATTATTGACTATTCATAAACCATCAAAAAATTAACATTACTAGATACTTACCCTCTACCTTGCATCGATGACATGATTGGCAAAATAGCCAAATATGTGGTGCACAGCACTCCTGATCTGCTCTTATCTTGTAAACTAGGGAAAGGTTACTGAATAAGAATAACCCAAGTGAAGGTTGGAAATGGAACGATAATATTTATAACAGGGACAACATACAAGATTTGCCAGTGGCATGTAGTAAGTAATCAACTGCTAGTGGTGGGCTAGAAGTGAATCAAGGTGAATCACAAGTGGAAGACAACATACAGTATATACCAATGTATTTATAGGAATTGGGACATACCCATTATCCTCCATAGATACAGTATAACAGTTTATCACCATTGCTACCTCATTATACAAATCTTTTGTTTTTTTTAATCTCTTATTTTCATTATTTATTTTAATATCTTTTGTATTAAATGTTTAAGTTAATTTACTTTTCAGCTTCCCAACGGTAATTGTCTGAATTATTTATCTTTTAATTGACACATTTAATTGTTGGAATAACATTATCCTGTGTCTTTTAGTTCTGTTCATTGGTTAGTGGAGTTGTACAGAATTTGCTAAGTAAGAGATGATTCTTTCTTGGTGACTGGATTAAGGTTTGGCATTTTGGTCAAATGCTCCTTATTCTTGGCGATGACTCAATTCTCAATATTAAAAATGTCAGTCCAAAAGCTGTTATCGCACCCGGCCGGAAGTTACTGCCGGCTACTCAAACGGCTGAAAGCGTCACCACGGAAAACTGAACGAACGCCATTAAGTTCCGGTGATTCAGTGTTTTCAGACATCAAAACACAAAAAAACAAAACGAAACATAACATACACAACTAAAATAATGACCAGAAACTAATTCATATACACATGGGGCCTAAATGAAACCCATGTGTACATTCAAAAGTAGAAGGTAATTTTTAGTCAATAACCAAAAGACATTGTTAACTAAGCTACAATGCTGACCCCAGCCGACATAAACACTGCTGATTTTTTTTCCACCAAATATCTTGGATCTGGGTTTCAGAGCAATACGCTCCCCACACCGCTGACCACAAGCAGCCAGGTCGAGCCCAGCAGTAGCAGCAATCAGCCAGGTCGAGCCCAGCAGCAGCAGCAATCAGCCAGGGCGAGCCCAGCAGCAGCAGCCCACATACATTCTTATGCGATAGCCATTTTCAGGGCTAACAGCTACATTCATATGCCATAGCCCTTTTCAGGGCTAACAAGCTACATTCTTATGCAATAGTCCTTTTTAGGACTACCCGACCACATGTTTATGCAATAGTCCTTTTAAGGACTACCTGACCACATGTTTATGCAATAGTCCTTTTAAGGACTACCTAACCACATGTTTATGCGATAGTCCTTCTGGATACTACCAAGCTGCATCCCTGGTGACCGTCACCCTAAGGACGAACAGGTTGCCTCAGCACTGCCTTGTCTGCCTCTGGTCTGGTGCCCTGAAACAAGACGATCTTTCGATTGGCACTCCTCGATTTCATATCGATTACTCAAACACAATACCTGTACATACTTTTGCCAAATTGTTGAATAAAATTTGGCTTTGATTTAAAACCCTCACTTTTGTTATCCTTGCTTCGATCGTATTATCCAATATAAATTTTTCTGTTTGCGGGGTTGATAGCACCTGCTTGACCGTCCCGCAACACTGTCTCAAAGAAAGTCACGGAGTGAATCCCAATCAATATGCTGGTAATGGAAAGAATAGGAAGTTCCTGTCTAATTGATGACTGAAATAAGATATTAATAGATACTATAGAGTGATCCGAGTTGTGAAGAGGACAGTGTTGCAAAGCTCAGAAAGAGCGAGGAGAGGAAGTAAGAAATAAATCATATAAAGAAGCTTTTATACAGATTTGCCAGGGAACTGAGTAGGGAAATCCACGATTTGAGTAAGGGATTGAGCAATGGAAAAATTGCAAGTCTGAATGCATCAGTAGCATATCAAATAATACTTTGTTTAACTAAATTTTGAATTGATTTCATGAAAATTTCTGTTTAGAAGTTTTTATATTAAAAGCAATTGCTATTGTTATAAGAAATTAAAAAAACAATTAATTGCTTTAAAATTCTCTACATAGGTACAAATAATTGAAAAGATAGAATTCTGATATTTTCTAAGAATCACTTGATTGGCTTAAAATACAGAAACATTTTCTTATTACAAATAGATTTTGGGAGAAGTTGCTCAAGTGGAATATGTTCTTAGTAATAATAATATTCAAGTAAGAACTTGTGGTGAATCCTGGTGTCTCCACCCTTTGCTGTGTACTCTTATAAGTGAACCATCAAGTAGTTCAAGTTCTGAAACAGGTCAGTTCATCTTTCTCATTTTTATTATGCCTTTTACCAAAATGAAAACAAAATAATTATTGCTCCAAATCCAGATTTCTTTTAGATATTAACTTTTTTACTGGGCACTCCTTTTAGACTTTGAAATTTTTCAATTTTTGCTAAATATATGATGTATTTTGCACAAAAATAATAATAGCTCATCTTTAAATAATTTTGAAAAAAAAAGTCTTGAAACAAAATATTTTTCTTCATAAAAATACAACATTCAGTAAGTCTTAATCAAATATTAGCAAAAGAGCATGATCTGAAAAAAATATTCATTTTAGGAATTTAAAAAAATTAGGAAAACACAATAAATTTATACTGTATATACTTGAGTATAGTGAGAGTTTTTATGATCTGTATTTGATGCAAAAAATGTGCCATGTCTCTTCAGGAAGTAGGCGATCATGGTCCTTCACATCTTCCTGTCCTTTGTAACTCATAATAAATTTTGTCTTTTTGCTATTTCTCCAAAACCCTGTTTTACCATCAATTTACTCAAACTCATCAAGTATGTTTTGCACTGCTTTCCTCTGTCCCTCTTTCCTTCAATCTGTCCTGTGAGTATCAAGTTTTCTAAATCCTCTTTCCTCATTATGTGCCCCAGAAATTTCGACTGCCTCTTTCTGATGTTAATTATAAGTTTCCTTTTTGTTACCATTTTCTCCAAAACCTCATTGTTGCTCACATGTTTGGTCCATGGTATTCTCAGCATCTTTCTGTAGAACCACATTTCTGTTGCTTCAAGTCTGTTTTTCATCTTTGAGGAGATTGTCCAGCATTCACTGCTATACAGGAGGACAGATATAACAGTTCAGTACTCTTTTCTCAGTTCACCAGACAAAAATAATGTGAGACTGAATAAACAGAGAACCCCTCACTCTGCCAAATACCCCCCAACAATGGATTCAAACAGAGACAATAACAACAACAAAATACACACTTAAAAATATACTCTAGAACAGTATTTTTCGATATTTTCTTTCTTGTCACCCACTTTGGGTTTCAACAAAATTTCAGGCCCACATAAGCACAAATAGAAATTCTATTTAACAGGAAATACATTTTATTTACAAAAGTGTAGTTTGACAAGGTAAAATTGGCAAATGATCTAAAAAGTTACATATATTCTGTTGTTAATTGGAGTAGGGAATGGCTTGTTAATTTTTACCCCTCCAAAACAAAACTACTCTCATTAATCATCTAAGAAAACCCTTTTTGTCTCCCATAAGCATAACTGGTGCTCGTCCCCAGGACAGTGACTCATTTCACCTTCTCAGGCTAACATTTTCTACTGACATGAAGTGGAAAGATTATATTGAGTCGATTGTTAGATCTGCTACAAGGAAGGTTGGTTCATTATGTTGCACAAAACAATTTTTCTTGCCAGAATCTAGCTTACATATCTACAAGTTTAACATTCATCCATTCTTAGAATATTCCAGCCACATATGTTCTGCTGCTCCTGATATATATTTAGAGATTCTTGATAAAATCTAAAGAAGAATCTGCAATGTTATTGATCTTGAACTGGCATCTTGGGTTCAGTCACTTTCCTACCGTCATAATGTAGCTTCCCTGTGCCTTTTCTATAAATACATTCATGGTAAAGGTTCTGATGAACTCTCCTCTGTCGTAAGTAGACTTAATGAATTGAAGAGCATTACTAGATTGACAGCAAAATCTCATCATTTTACAATCAAAATGGTGAGATGTAACTGTAAATTCTATGCTAACAGCTTCTTTCTTTGAACTTCTTTCTTGTGGAACTCTCTTCCAGCCTTTTGCTTTTCAGTCAACTTTGAACTTCAAAAATTTAAACACAACTATGGTAAGCCAACCCAATTACCTCCCCTGTACTGGCACCAGTATGCATACTGCACTTTGAGTAGCACTGTCATAGAACACATTTCTTCCTGTTATTATCTATTATTAACCTTATTCCTCTTTCATTTTTCTTTCCACCTGCATGTATGTGTTGCTGATGAAATACCTATTACTTGCTCACAGTTGACCAGATGCCAAGTGTTGGTACATCAGTAAGTTTTTATTTATAATTTTATTTTCACTTGTTTGTGTCTGTGTGTGTTGATGTGCATGAGTATGTGCGTAAAAAAGAAGCAAATTGAAATACTTTTTTATGATTTGTTTTACTGCATTGAAAGAAAGAATATGATGGGAAGTAAAGTCATGAGAGATATTGATGGTAGTAATGGTAATTTTTTTTTTTTTACACTGATGTTCACTCTGTACAAGGTCTAAGAGCCACTCGAGGTAGAGGGTTACAGAGTAAGAGGTACAGTTTATGCAGATATATGGGAAAGATAAAGATTAGCCCTAGATTTGAACAGGTTAAGATTGTAGTGATTGATGGTGGGGTCCTAGCTGTGATGGTTAGAACTGGTGGAATTTGTTTGTCTGACTACTTTCTATAGAAGTAGCAATAGAGAAGTTACAGGCTTGCAATATTTGATCTGTGAGAGAGGGATGCAGGCTGGAAAAGAATTTGTCAAAAAAAAAGTATGCGATGATGCATTTAGTCTATATTGAGAGTTGAGAATGAGAACTGCACAGCTCCTGCCCAGGTATGGCATCAGAACTCCATTTTAGGTCTGATGAGGCACTTGTAAATGTAGAGGACAACATGAAGAGTCTGATATTTACTGAAGTGGTACAGGGAACTGACCATTTTTCCTGCATCTTTAGCAATAAAACATATGTACAAGTTCCACTTGAGGTCTGTGTTGAGTTTAAGGCCCAATAGTTGCTGAGGGAACATCCATTCACTGTGACTGGTGGTAATTCACAGTCCGATTGGTGATGATGATGATAATAATAATATTACTGAAGATGAAACATCTTTATCAACATTATGACTATTTGGGGATATTTCATTGAAATAGCTCTCACTTATTTTCTACTATAGTAGATGAGAGCATAAACTGGACATGACTGCTACATATATTAAAAGTACTTGAATATGAGTCCTGAAAGCAAAAGGAAATGATGGAAAAAATTTTTTTAATCATTTCACCACAAGCAAATCAATAAAGTCACTAAGATGCAAGTGGCTACTGAGTGTTAGAGAATATGAGAAAAAAATACTGTTAAGAAAAGAAGACTATAAACAAAGAATTAAGAAGACAGAAGATAAGGATTGACAGTGCATTTAAATTTTTGAAGATCAAACTTGACTGGGAAGCATGAAGAGTTCCACAAGTGAGAAATGCAATAGAAGAAACTGTCAGCATAGAACTTACGGTTACATCTACCATTTCAACTCTAAAATGAGGAGACCTTGCCATCAATCTTGTACTGTGCTTATATTTGTAAAGCCTACATACCAAAGAGGAAAGTTCATCAGAAGAAATAAAAAACAAAAAAAATAAATGGAATATATCAGGAAATAAGAGGATATTAGAAAGTGAATAAAAGAATTGGAAGACATGTACATCATCAATGGTGTGATATTCAGAATCCTTCTTATACTGAACAAGAGAGGAAATTCAGTCGATTCAGGTAGTTAGATGATACACATACCTCAGAGATAATAATTCTCTCATATAAATGGAGTTTACTTGGAAGAAGAAAAAATTATTAAAATTATTTAATAATTTTAGCAGTGATAGTGGACTAGAATTTGGTATAGAAAGATATTCAGTACTAAATTATGGAACTGAATTGCCAGATAAGAATTTTGTTATTTAGCTGGCAGCTGCTCTTGAAAAGTACCTCCAATCAGTGGTTACCTGAGGCAAGAAATGGCTTGCATATTTTAACACCTCCAAAACAAAACTCCTTTCATTTAATAACTATAGAGAACCTTTTCTACCTGATGCTAGACTCCTGGAGAGCAATATACTGTGCCTTCTTGGCCTTGTGTTTTCCACTGATCTGAAGTGAAATGACTTCATTGAATCAATAGCTGCATCTACTATAAGGAAAATTGGGTCATTGTGTTGTGCAAGAAGGTTTTTTATTGTCAGAATCCATCTTGTACATTTACAAATCCATCATTTGTCCATGCATTGAATACTGTTTCCACATCTGGTCTGGTGCTCCTGCTGTACATCTCAAGATTCTTGACAAAATCAAAAGAAGGATCTGAAATGTAATCGTTCTTGGCCAGGCATCGCAACTTCAGTTACTTTCTCATTGATGTGATGTGATTTCCGTCTTTCTTTTCTACAAATATTTTCATGGTAACTGTTCTGACAAGCTTTTTTCCCTGATCCCCCAACTACATGAGTTTAAGTGTGCTACTAAATTGGTATCTAGGTCCCACACTTTTAATTTGAAATAGCTAAATGCAACTGCCACTTCTACTCAAACAGACATTTTTCTTATTCTTCCAATATGTGAAACTCCCTTCTGTTTACTTTACTGATAACTACAATCTTCAAAAATTTAAATGCTCCCTATTCTCAGTCTTTTCTTTGACTTTCACTCCCCATAGTGCCATGCCTGCCTTGCTTGGGTTGAAATGATTAAAAAATAATGCATATGGCATTCAATAAAGACTATCCTTCTTTGAATCTTGTGGACTTGCGCTACAAAAATCATGAACAAAGAACTTTACTGGATAACAGAAGTCACATCATTCAAGGACTTTCAACAGCAGCAACAACTAAAAAGGATATCGCATGTAACTTGAAGAGAAAATAATGGCATAATCAAGATGTTGATGCCTCACTGTACATCAAATAAAAGGTTAGGAATGAAACTGATATGAATACAAGAAGGGCCGAGAACTTGAGAAACCTATTTTCCTGAAAAAACTGTTTGAAAAGAAAGATTTTATAAATTTCAACTAACAATAGTAATGGCTGCTCAATGAATGCCAAACATAAGGATATGGCCAAGATTATCATATTTACAGGAAGCAGGAGTAAATGAAGAAATAAATAAGGAAGGGGTATCTCATAAGACTAAGTAAGATTATTTATACTCCGGCCTTCGTCAGATGTACATCGATCTGGGTAATCTACAGGGAATTCCAAACAGAAACCTTTAATCTACAGAGGCAGACTGATCTCATGCCATTGCTCATGTCTAAGGATGTTTTCTATTCATTTAGACATAAGCATTGGAATGAGAACAATTCTACTGCTATAGATTAAATAAAGTATTCAGTTTGGAATACTCTGTAGGTTATCCAGATTGATATACACCTGAGGAAGGCCAGAGGGCACAACTGCCAAAGTTATAAAAACAACAAAGATGAGGACAATAGTCCAAATATAAATAGTGTAAATAATGGTAATCCTCATCCTAGAAATTCAGGCTAAATCTAAGTAAGATATTAGAAAGAAAGTTAAACAGTAAAAATTGAATATAAAGGATGAACATGTCGGTAGTGTCAGTAATGACGTAGACACAGGGTTGGATTAATCATTAAGCAAAATAAGTTTTTTATGACATGATGCCGTACACATTTTTATATTAATCATATAGTAGCAGAACAAAGAAGAAACAACAGAGGTTTAAAGAAATAAACAATTGTATTAATGTAAAATACAACAAATGATAAATCAGTGTAAATGTCTCTCATTGAAGGAAGGAGATAAGTATAGTTGTAAAAGGCGTCCGCAGAGGTGTACGGTAGGAGAGGTGGGGTGAGTTTTGACTTACTACAGTGACAACCTTTGGCGAGTTGTCTTTTGGAGATGGGAGTTCGTTTTCCGACAAGCGTTGTGAATCTGGGCTGTTATGCTGTTTGACTGCTGAAGATGTCCCTTTGATGGGCTTTTATGTTATGTTCTTTTCTTAGGCTCAGATCAGCTACAATTTTCTTTTTGTTTCTTTAGATGGGAGTAGGTGCCATTAGATGGAAATTCTGGATTGTATTGCTTATTTTTTCTTCGAATGTGTGAGTAAAAACGGAAGCTATATGAGAAGCCTATGTGCAGTTGATGAAATTTTAGTTCAGTCTTGGGTTTCAGAATTTTCACACCCAGCCAGTAGTGGAAATTAGGCTTTCAGAAAAAAATCAACATCTAAAGAATAAATCTAAAGGAATAAGTTGAACACAATTAACATTTGAATCTGCCGGATGCCACTACGAACAGGAAGATAACTGACTTGCAGCAAATCTTTATTGTGATTCTGATTGGTTAATAAAGGAATGAGCTAAGGGAGATAATGAAGTTTGTATTTACTCAATACATCACATCCCCCCTTTTGAATAAGAGATTTAAATTTTGTGAACAATTACATGGGTAGACTATTCTCATGCTTGTTTGGCTTATGTGATTCTATAATGTGCTTGTTTATTGATTCCATAACCACTTCTGGTTGCAGTTATGTTAGAATCTGGTCTTGATTCATTTGACACTGGCTGCTCAGTTGAGGTTGTTTCTTTTTGGTTCGGTTCCCAGTGCTTTGATGTTTTATTGAGTTTAGAACTGATGATTACCTCTCTCGATGGCTGTATGTTCCTTCTATATTTATTTTCAGCTGGTGTTTCCACAATGTACATTCTCAGCTGATGTTCTTTTTTTGCATGACTCATCGAGGCATCATGTTAGCATATTTAACTCATAGATGTATGGGGCATTAAAATTTTTTAAGTGGTTAGAGTCCGTATAGATCTTATTCTGGTCCTGAGTAGACATGATTTTTTTCTATGAGAGAAGTATAAAGTGCTTCTCCAGGATGATTATTACTATGTGCAGACATGTATATCTCAGAAGATATTACTCATAGACTCCATGGAAAAGGAAGGAGGAAGAGGATTCATTATCACTGAAGACTGTTTTCAGAAAGCTAAAATTTGATAAAAAAATTCACTCATTAAAATAAGTTGCTACAGTAGCCCCTCTGGGATTGAGAGCACTGAAGCTTAATCTTTCCTTAGTTTTATAGTAAATCTGCCACTGAAAATAGGATTTGCAAAATATGCAAACCAGAGACATGAAAATATCATGAAAATTGTAACCATGCAGCAAATAATAAAAAGATGAGAAATTCTAAGAATCTGTTATGTAGAGAATATATATATATATATATATATATATATATATATATATATATATATATATATATATATATATATATCCTATTCATAACATACTGGTTGACAATGCAAATATAATAGCATCATCTACATGCAAAAAAGGCTAAAAATAATGGAAGCCTTATTAATAAAAACAAAAAAACACCCAATAATATCAACTATTAACAATATCTTGACCGTGTTTTGAAAATGAAAACATTATATAAATACTTACATGCAAAAAACTTTCTTGTTAACAGTTATATAAAACTAAAACTAAATCAATGCACCTTGTCAGTCGTATTCAATAAAATGTGCATGAAAGAAGGATTGCTTCCTAAATACACAAATATATATATATATATATATATATATATATATATATATATATATATATGTATGTATAATAGACTCTCCTGTTGGTTTCGACATATGAGGATTTGACAGTTTAATTGATTCAGTTATGAAATTTTGTGCAATAACCCTTAAGTGGCACTTAAAACCTGCTAGTGATCTACAAAGGAGGCCGCAAATGGAGCAAGAGTGAGGATTATGGGATGAGATCACTGTTCGATTGGCTGACCTTTTAGATCTTGCTCTCGTTTCTTGAAGATGATTCAGACAAGCAGATTGAAAACTGCTGAGTCCACTAAAACATGTTGATCTCCATTCTACCCACTCTAAGGCTAAGCCCTCAAGGGTGTTATGTGGTATATTGACAGCTGACAAGTTGCTCTTCAGCTTGTTTTTGTATCTTAGCCACGGGCATCCTACATTCCTGTAGCCCTGATCTAACTGGCTGTACATTAGTATCTTGGGCATTCTGTCATCAGACATTCTCAAGACATGACCAGTACATCGTAACTTAGACTGTATGATAAAAGTCTCGACTCCTCCAATATTACACCAATTAAACAGGTCTACGTTAGATGTCCTATCTTGAAAGTTAACTCCACAGATTGCATGCAGACAGCTTTTATGGAAAACATCCAGCTGGCATATATGGTACCTGTATGGAGTCCACGACTCTGAGCCATACAAAAGGATGGCAAGGACAACAGCTCTGTAAACTCGAATTTTCATATCCAGTTGAATACCCCGCTCATTCCACAAGCGATGGCGAAGTTTACCAAAGGCACTGGTAGCCTTAGCAATCCAATGCATGATTTCATCATCTAAAGTTCCACTCTAATTGACTTTTCTACCAAGATAGGTAAAAGACTTTACATAGTTCAGGACTTTGTCTTCTACTGTCAATGGTCTCTCTGGAAATTTGTAGACTGGTGGTTTTTGTTTCTCACCACAGAATTGCTTCGGAGTAGGACAAGGTTGGTGCACTACTTCAGTTTTCTTTATGCTAAGTGTCAGACCAAAGGCTTTACATGCAGCAGAGAAAGGATTTATTAGATGTTGGGCCTCCTCAAAGGATGTTGTAACAAGAGCAGCATCATCAGCAAACAACAAATCACGAATAATTTGCGTACGAAGGTGGGTCTTAGATTTGAAGCACTGATGATTGAAGAGACCACCAGTTGTTCAAAACTGAAACTTGACACCACTCTCTGTGTCTGTGAATGCATATTTCAGTATCACCGAGAAGAAAAGGACAAAAAGAACAGGGGCCATGACACAACCTTGCTTGGTACCATTTGTGACATCAAAGGATTCTGACATCATACCATCAGACATGATATTAGCTTTCATTCCTTCATGAAAGGAGATGATGACCTTTAGCATGTTTTCAGGGATGCCGGGTTTCCTCAAGATTCACAGTGTCAAAGGCCTGCATCAAGTTCACAAACACTATGTACAACTCATAGTTTTTCTTGCAAACCTTCTCTGCAACTTGACGAAGAGAAAATATGATGTCAATGGTACTACGACCTGACCGAAAACCATTCTGCGATTCAGGATAGATGTCGTCAACAAGGTGTATAATGATTCTGTTTAGAATCAGTCTAGTTAGGATTTTGCCTGCAGTTGAAAGTGATGATATCCCCTGATGATTATCACAGACACACCTGGAACCCTTGTTTTTGTAGAGGTGTTTGATAGAAGCATCTTTATAATCCTGTGGGACACAGCCTGCTTTCCATATCTCCACGCAAAGAGATGTAACTTTTCTACCAACTTTTGGCCACCATGCTTATACACTTCGGGTGGAATAGGATCCTTAGAAGTAGGTGATTTTCCAAATGAGATTTGCTTGATGGAGTCACTTACCTCTTGATAGGTAGGTTCAAAAGACAACTCTGGAATTTCTGGATTTTGCTCAATTGATGTGATGGCTTCCTCATCAGTAACCGAAGTGGTGTTTAACACAGTTTTGAAATGCTCTTTCCAGCGATTTAAAATGTCTACTTATCCGTCAAGAGAGTTTCACCATCTGCTTTGGAGATTGGAGCAACACCACTTTTCTTAGGACTGAAAATGCTCTTGAGGCCAGCATAGAAAGCCTTTAGATCAATTTTATCTGAAGCTTCTTGGAGTTTAGTGGCCTTTTCAGACCACCGATGCTCTTTCATGGCTCTGAGAGCTCGTTGAACCTGACTTTTGCACTTCTTGTAAGTGATCTTCTTATCGGATGAGTTCTTGTCCTCAATTCATGCTTTATGAGAAGAGTGCAATTGATCTATAAGCTGCTGAACTTCTGTATTATTGTCATCAAACCAGTCTTGATGTTTACGACAGTCTTGATGTTTGTGGCAGGCCGAGAACCTCCAAGGATGTAGAATGTGTTGCATCCCGCAGAGCCTTCCAAGATGATTCGATATCATTGGTAATGTTTACAGAATCAAGTGCAGCATCAAGTTTGTCAGAGAGCTCAATTTTCGTTTCAGTCGATTTAATGTGCTTGGGCACTGTAGATTTTATAATCCTTCGCTTTTGCAGAATGCAGTGTAGCTTTACTCTGAAGTAGAGTGTGATCTGACAGATAGCATGTTGTGTGGAATGAAGATGTTATCTTAAAATCTTCTATGTCCTGTCTTTTGATTAAATAGATTAAATAAATTAAAGTACTTAGTCGCTGTTTCATTTTCAAGCACTTGAAAATGAAACAGAACTAAGTACTTTAATTTATTTAATTTCTATAATTGAATTGTAAGTTTTTAGCTTCTGATTTTGAAACATGGTAATTCCTATGTAGCAAAGGAATCATATTTTTAAAAAATAATTTTATATATATATATATATATATATATATATATATATATATATATATATATATATAAGCAAAATAGAACAAATGCATCAGGACATATATGATTGTGGAGATAGATGAATATGTTTTTAGTACCTTCTGAGTTTTCCCAAACTTAAAACATTTTTTGAGAGGTTCCCATTTTGAGAGCAATAATGACATAAAAAAACCTCATATAAATTGTTCTAAATTTATAAGTGGCAATAGAAATATTTACTTTTCCATAAGTCAACTTTTGTTTCCTCATTAGTTAATAATTTCTTGATAAGTCTCTATCTTAAAGGAATTTTTGATGTAAACTATATTTTCTTACTAATATTGTATTATAACTTAATTCAAAAGAATTAATTCCAGTGTAACATATTTTGCCAGAAACAAAAAGAACTTTACGTGAACATTCTTAAAAAGAATGAGGAACTGATCGAAAAACTGTTAGCAAAAGGAACAGGGATCAATGAAACTGATGAATATGGTAATACTGCCTTGCACATTGCAGTAAAAAAGTAAGTATGATCAAGACTCAATAAATTGTATTGTCTAGATATGGGAGACCTTGACTTCTTTGATAGAAATTAGTTTTCGATTGAAAAGCTTTTGCCCTATATAAATATTACTGTCAAGCATTTTTTTACCGATTCTAGTCTCTTATACTTTAATCCACTAACATTGTGTCAGAACCAAAGTCCACAATGTTAGTCTTGTTCACACATCACAGAGCAAATGCAACACGTTAGCTATCCGCCATCTTTATTATTTGAATACAAAAACTATACTGTATAAAGCATAACTGTGTACAAATATAAAATAATGTTAGTGTAGTGTGACTGACTCACAGGGAGTAGTATGCATTCAACTGCCTTATGTGTAATAGCTGTAGCTATTTATAGACATTGGGACTTCATATGTAAATCTCATCTGCCTGTGCCAAAGTGGTTTTATCACCTTATTTTCTCTGGTACTTCTGGAAGGTTTTGTCTCTTCACAATCTTCCTCCCTTTTTCTAAGAGATTGTCTAGATATGGGAGACCTTGACTTTTTTTCTTTGGTCATAGGACTGTTCCCCCAACTACTTTTCAGAGTCCATATTACTCTCAATTTCACTGTCATGTTTGTCTTGCATTGATATGACACTTTCACCTTCATTACTTTCAGGCCCACTAAACATTTCTTCATCACTATCATGTTGCAATCTAACTTTGTCAGCATGTTCTAATGTCCCATTTCCATTTTTTTTCGATTATCATAGTGTTCTGTCGACTTTGCATCATGAATCTTGCCTCTTGTAGATTAGATTCACTATTCTTTTTATTCCATAATTTTTTCGTTGGTATCATAAGACATGGTCAATGAGGCTCGAATTTGTTTACCCATGAGGGCGGATAAACGTTTTGATCTTGTTATCCTATAACTTAGCAACAATCTAAGAAGAAATGTTTCTATTTTTTCTTTCCATTGTACACATATTTTCAGTCTGTTTTTTATAGTTTGCACCATCCTTCCTGCTAATCCATTTGATTGTGGATGGTAAGGGGAGGGGAGGTGTCTATCGTTTGCATCCAAATTTGTTCAACCATCGGCATAGTTCTTCATCACAGAACTCTGGCGCGAGTTCAGATACACGTATTTTCAGAATTCCATTTCTTGAAAGTATGATCATTAACGCTTGTTTCACAGTCAAACTTCTTTTGTTGGAGATCTGTATTACTTCTGGCCATCCTGAATACGAATCTACCAGTGTTAGTAATAATCCCACTCCATTGATATGGGCATGATCCATGTATACTCTGTCCCAAGTTAGGACTCTTCAGGTCATGCACGTGTTTTTTCTGTCTAAATCTTCTTCTGTAGAATAGCCTGGCTATCATGCCTCTATGCTTAATCTCCTTTGCTTAAACATTATTCCGCAATGAACATCATCATGTATACTTTTTATAACTTTACTCCTTTGCATTGCAGATGGAACCACTATGTCTCCATTATAAATTGCACCATTATTCTACAGTTAACTATTATTTAACCACTTTGAAAGGCCTTTTGGCCTGTGAGCAATTATTCCACTTATTTTTTATTCTGAACAATATACTGTTTAATATGGGATCTCACTTCATATCCTCAGCTAATTTATCTATTAGCAAAACATCAGTTTCAACCCAGTGTAAGAAAGTATCTTTGAATTTTTTCCCCTTTCCAGAAGTAATAAACAGCAATCTTGACCATGCATCATCATGCAGAATGGTACTGCCTTTCATGTACTCAATATCAAAGTCAAATGCCATTAACATTAAGGTCGATCTTAGAATTTCTAGAAGACATTACCTTACGAAGTTCCTTCCTAGGATTAAATATGAATTCTAAAGATCTATGGTTGGACCTATGTAGGAATTTCTTTCCAATCAAAAACTGACCAGCTTTATTTGTCATCCATATTATGGCCAATCCTTCTTTCTTAATATTTCAGTAGTTCACTTTGGCTTTTGACAATTTTCTTGAAAGATACATAATAGGATGACCATCCTGAGCTAATATTCCTGAAATTGACTGTTCATTTGTGTCATTTGTTACTACTAATTCCTTTCTAGGGCCGAATATTTTTCTTACTGGCTTCTTTGCCAAAACAACTTTTAAATTTTCTATTGCCGCTCATTATTCTTTTCTCCAAATAAATTCCATATTCTTTTTTCTTAATGCAACAAATGGTTCTGTCAATTTGGAATATTGCTCTACATATCATCTGTAGAAATTTACAAGTCCTCAGAAATATTCCAATTCTTTTATGTTCTTAGGTATTTCAACTTTTAATATTTTGTCAATTAACAATTGGTCTGGTGATATGCCTTCGTTAGATATGGAATATCCCCAAAATGGTATTTTTTTTTGTGTTGTGCACACATTTCTTTTTCATTAATTGTTAACCCAGCATTTTTTAACTTATTCAACATCATATTGGTTTCCTATGTAATCCTTCATCATTACTAGCACCAACAAAAATGTCATCCAGGTAGCATATTATATATTTTATATCGCTACCAATAACTTGCACTATAGCCCTTTGAAAAATTGCACTTGCAGTCTTAATTCTATACAGAATTCTTTTCCATTGATGTATTTATTGTTGTGCATTCTTTAAAGTCTTCGTCAATAAGTATTTGATGGTATGCTGATTTTAGATCAGTTTTAGAAAATATTTTCATACGTTGTTCTGGAATTGTCATCATTGGTCGACTGAACTTGCTTTGTTTCAATGACTTTTGTTTTATTATTATTAGTTACTTTGTTAAATATTATATTTATATTACTATAAAAAAATAAATATGCTCTTTTTTAGCGAATTAACAGTAAAATCCTGAGTCAGATAAGAAAGAAACTTGCAAATTTTGTAAATACAACAAACAACGCAACTAAATGCTGAAAAAAACGGGCATTGATCAATTGAACATTATTTTCTAAGCTTTCTTTTCTGTGTGTGATATCGTTTTCATACTCAAGATGTTTACTTTATTGGTAAGCATTGGAAATTTGGAATTTTCTTCCTTAAGCCTAATTGAATCTCAGACAGAACATTCTGAATGTAACCAGAGACCATTAAGGAATTTTTAATTTATCTATGCTTTGTTGTTTAATTCAATTAAATTTTGATTTCATTTCACTTCCAAATAACTTTTCATAATTTAGTTTTTTAACAACTGTTGGTAATAGATGGACTGGCACTTTTCATGTTTGAAAATATGGGGAGGAGCATACATTTTCCTTTAGTCTTAACTTTGCTTCATAGTTTTTTAAATTTCTAGTTTCTTCTGCCTTAGCATTGTTTACCAATTTTGTTAAATTTATGTTCAATACATCATTTCCTATTAGACAGTGATGCTTTTCAGTTTGTCAGGATAACTGATAATATGCCAATTTATATTTATACATTAGTTCCACATAGGATTGAAAATAACCTGTTTTTATCACGGATTTGTCAAACTGATTCAATTGGGTATGGCTTTTCTTTGATCTTGGTTTTCCTAATTTCTTTCAAAAATTTCTGGGTATAAATGTTATGTCACTTCTCATATCTAGTTGCATGTCCAGTAAAACATTATTGATTTGAATCTTTAATAACTCATTATTTTTTTTCAATCAAAAGATGTCCATATTTGCTTGCTGTCCATTTTGTTGGACCATCTTTAACTTTTTCATTTGGGATTTACACACACATTTGATATGATTCATTTTGAAACACTTTTCTCATTTTTTTTATATGCTGGACATTTTTGTTTTTCTCTTTGATGCTGATATCCACAAAAAGTACATATTATTTTATCTTTTTTCTTTATTGCATATGTGTCCAGATGCGTAACTTTTGTTCTATTAAATTTTCCAATTAATTCTTGTTGTTGAACAAATACAACACATTGTTCTAGTGACAACTTTCCCATTTTTAAATACATTAGAGTCATTTGCCAGTACTCCTTATTTTATGATGGCAACCAGCAGTGGCCAACAAAAGATCAGTTATTTGGTTTTCACCTCTGACTGATTTCAAATCCTGTAGCTTTTTCATTCTAACTTTAGCTGCTCGTATCTTAGGCCACACTTGTGCATATTCATATTTATGAAGTGTTAATGATGAGAGACTAGAATCATAAAAAAGCTAGACAAAATAATGTAATTTAGAAAATAAATTTATAATTCCAAAAGCTCAGTATGGATAGAAGTAGACTATATGTAACAGATTATGTTTTGCACCTTTGCCCAAATTATTGCATATATGTTTAACCTAGACTTAAAAAGTAAAAATTATTGCATATATTATTAAACTAGACTTAAAAAGTAACAATTATTGTATATATGATTAAACAAAACTTAAAAAGTAAAAATTACTTCATATATTATTAAACTACACTTAAAAAGTAAAGATTATTGCATTTAGAATTGAACTAGACTTAAAAAGTAAAAATAAAGGAAGACTCTGGAATCAGTGTGTAGATATAATTTATGTTTTGTTATTTCTTTAAACTGTTTATTTTTAGGAATATTCCCAAAATAATACGTCTTCTGAGATCCAAGGGTGCAAAAGAAGATATTTTGAATAAAATGAATCATGCACCAATTCACATCGCTGTCTCAGAAAATTCAAAGCAATGTGTAAAAGAATTACTGAACAGCATCAACATAGAGGTTTGTATTAAAAGATAATAATCAGTTTTTTATTATAAAGGCTTCTTTACACTTTTTTCAATTATGGTAATCATTTGTATTTATCAGCACCATTTTCTCTCACTTTCTCAACCAAGATTCTGTTGCAACTTTATGATCACATTTTAACACTGTCTTATGGCCATATCTCATTGAAACACCAGTCCTTATATGATTACCAAAGTTAGGCAACATCTAGTCTGGTTAGTACCTAAATGATTGACAGCTTGGGAATACCAGGTGCTGTAAGCTTGGTTGTGTGGGTAGTGTAAGCTTGGTTGTGTGGGTAGTGTAAGCTTGGTTGTGTGGGTAGTGTAATGGATAACAGCTTGAAATTAGAAGTCAGAGAGCTGAGTTACAGTTACAGTCAGGTTCATTAAATTCACTAAAGTACAAATATCCTTATGAAAGTTATGAACCCACCTCTTTTCCACCCTAACTATGAGTTAATCAGTAGGATTTGTATCAGTAAACTCATTATCATCTCAAAAAAATTCTTACAATCTAGAAATATTTTCTGGCTTTAAATAACCTGAAAAATGTTGATAAGGCATAAAAACCAAATCATAAATCATTTAACAGTAACTGTTTTTATTACATTCATCATATAATAATATTTTAAAAATGACAACCACAAAATCATTAAAAACACTCTTACCTACACAGTATCTCTTTCTATGAAGACTATAGGAAAGGCATTATTAAAGATATTTTTATTTCCAGGATAATGATGGAAATACAGCTTTAGGACTGGCCATTATGCTGAAAAAACCAGATATAATAGAGATTTTGCTGAGTCATAAAAACATTGACTTCACAAAGAAAAATAAAGACGGAAAATGTGCATTTCACCTGGCAGCTACTAAAGGAGATGTTGAGTAAGTCGAGAAAACTTCTATTTTCATTATTATAATGTGATATATTTGAGACAAGTTCCTGTTTCAATAATTGTGTATCTATTAATTTGGTTTGATAGAATTTCATTGAAAAGAAAATGCTTCATCACTTCCTGCATCCTTCATAACAATTTCATTGTCCTCTTTATGCTTTTTCTTTAAAATGTAAAATAAAATTATTTTATTATTTTCTGTTGCACACTCTCATATTTTTTGTCTAAATTTCTGGGATGTGGAATTAATATTATTTACACTATTTATGTTCAGCCCATTGTCCTCATCTTTGTTCTTGTTATCACTACATTTCAGATATTTTGCCCTTCCTCAGGTGTATATACAGGGAATTGTTCTAGTTCTCTTTATATTGTCAAACAAGTAAACATTTTCATTACCTGCATTTAAAATCTCTTGTACTAGCACACACTTATTTTGAATGCAATTGATGCTTTTTCATTTTTTTTTCTGCAAGAGAGTGTTTATGAATTTCTAATAGAAGTGATGACACATCAAACAAAAAATAGGAACTTAAGAGTAAAAGACCAAAATTTTCATTCATAAATGAATTAATTTACTTAAGACATTTCTTATTATCATTATAGAACCATAATGAAGATTTTAGAAATTTATCCTGTTATTGTTGATATTCAAGACAATAGTGGATACTCTGCCCTCCATTCTGCTGCTGAGTATAACAAACTTGATGTAGCAGAGAAGCTGATTGAAAAGGTAAGTCAGTTTACAAAAGTTACAAAATATATCAATGAAATGTTTTACAGATTCAGTAAATGTTTTAAATTATAGTAAATAATGTGCATTGACTAAAGAAATGAAATGTAATGTTATATATTCTTCTTATTTAGTAATGATCACAGTGGGGTCAAGATGTTTACCACTAGGATGTATCATCTATTGATTTTGCTTAAAATAACCACTGATTGAAATGTGTATGAACTGATTATCATGTAAATATTTACACTATTTATATTGTTCAGACTGTTGTCCTCATCTTTGTTGTCATATTCATGACATTTCTCTCCGGCCTTCTCCAGGTCATTGTAATTTTGAACCAAACCCTTTATTTCATCCACCAGGGTAGTTTGTTCTAGCTCAATGTGCCATACGTCTTCTGGATGCATGGAGCAGTGGATGAAAGCATTGCTTGAAGTAATTCAGTGATTTGACCTGAAGAGCTGTGAGTTCAATACATGACCACAGTAGAGGTGAACAAAAACCTGAAAAGCTGAGTTACTAAAGGGAAATAACTGAAACTAAGATATCTGGAAGCGGCATGGCATGTAGAACTGGAACAATCAAGTGGATGAAATAAAGGGTTTGGTTCAAAATTCTAATCACCTGAAAATGCCGGAGCATAAAATGACTGAAACATGAATATAGCAACAAATATGAGGACAATAGTCTAAACAATGTAAATAGTGTAAGTTACAATACTTCATCTCAGAAATATAGACAAATATTGATTATCATGTGTTTATCTCTCTCGGTGATTATATAAAATCTTTTCATCTATTAATATTGAGAAATAATGAAGCTGAACTAAATTTGTTTTTACTTTCAAGTCTATTATCATAACTTCTCTCCTTTGAATATGAGGGCTGATTACTGTGTGATCATATGTACTGTTCAATTTTATTATCACTTTTGCTTAAAAAACATTCAATGTAAAGACAGTAGTGATGTATTTCATTTGACATCTTTCTAATGAAATTAATTCATATACTAATCACATATTTAAGATATAGCAATAAAGTAGAGTAACTGTCCAATCAGTTTTCAAGGTGTTAATAAATAATGGACACATTGTTGGGATTGAGTGAAGATGTTAAGAGATATCAGAAGGTTTGAATGATCAGAAGGCTTAAAATTGTGCGTGTTCATAATCTTCCATCCACAACAATTAATAAAAGACAAAAATAATGATTCAAAACATAACAATTAAATTTATTAAGTATTTGATGTACATGCATATAAACTGAAAGGTTTAACAGAGTTGTGTCTCTTTGATTAGGAAATATTTTTACTTGAGCTCATAAGATTAGATTAATTATTAAACTGTAGTTTAGAGGAATGAGTATGTTGCATGTTAGAGATTGTCTATTGGACAAGTTGGTAAGAGTTCAGAGATTGTACTTGCGTGAAATGTTGTAAAGTTCTTTTTACATCTGACTGCATTAGTCAAGACGGGAGTTCTTTAAGGGTCACATTTTGGCAGCAGAGGTAAGACACAAGAGTGAGTAAAAAGAGGGCGAGAATTACTTGTGTTAGATTTTTATAATCTGTTGTACCATGTGACAGGCTCAGACTTAGTTGCCGTGAAAACAGACCTGTTGCGTGTAGGTGATTTGATTGGTCGAAACTGACCAATCAGTGAACTAGATTGAAGGTGATTGACCAATGAATGCTCATTGTATATTTTGTAAGTATGATGGTAGTGAAAATTACAACAGGAAGAGTGCATTTCCCAGCGGGGTTTAACTGGCTGTCATGGAAGATTCCACAACATTATAAAATACATGCCACTTACATATTTTCTTTAATTGTCCATGTTGAAGTTAAATTTGAGTTTAAGATAGAATAATTCTGTTCTGTAACATTAATTCATCAAATTAAAAACAAAAGTATCTACAAATTTATTTATTTCTTTAAAATTTAGGGCAAAGCTGAATTGAATATAAAAACAATTGATGGTTCAACTCCACTGATGTTGGCTGCTCAAGGAAACCATCTTAGCATAGTGAAATTGCTGGTGTCTGAAGGAGCTGATATCAATGCCCAAGATAATGATGGAAATACAGCTCTTCATGCAGCCCTTGACCGCAAGTGTACACTGGTAAGTCAATATTAACATTTCTGGAAGAAGAAAATAAAAACACCTTAAACAATTTATATTTAAAACTTCATCTTAAGTATAGAACCAATTTCTCATCAAGCCGTTAATTGCAAAATAGAATCTCAAGGTTTATTGATTGATAATATGTCAACCGTTGTGGGTTAATTTAATGTCAAATTTTGTATGAAGCACCCATTGAGGTTGACTGATTGTTTCATCAAATCTGTCGGTTATTTAATGCTGAAAATATTTTAAAAATATATAGTTTGTAAAAATCCTTTAGGTTGTTGGTTCCATCACTGTCCAGTTATGTCTCTAGAATGGAGTTATTTAGTGCTATAACTAAAAATGTCTTTCAAGTAAACTGGGACAGGCTCTATTTTTATTTTCTCAAAGAGGTTGTGAAGAGTTGAGCAGTGTAGACTTTGTGTTTATTTACTGGAAACTTGGGAATAAAATGATCTCAAGAGTAAAAAATAAATAATATATTTTTATTTATTTGATTTAGAGTGAGTCCTTTGATATTGCAAAATTTCAAAGTTTGGTGTAGCAAAATGTTCATTTATAAGGCAGATATTGGTAGCAGTCTGGAGAAAGTTAATTTATGCTTGGTAGTGGGTAGTTTCGAAGTCAGACCATGCTAGTAGTAGTCATCTTAGAAATAGGTTAGCATCAATCTACAGTCCTAAGAAGAACAGAAATATCATTATCAGATGATCTCTTAACTACATGCATCACACCTGGATGGTTTCTCTGGCAGTCATGTCTCTTGTTCTGTTGTTTCTTTTGCCATCACTCTTGTCATCTAGCTCATAGCTGTGAGCTTATATGCTTTTGACTAGGCTCTGAAACTCTGGCGTGAACCTTGGTTTTAGCTAACATCAAAAGTCTCTTTGTGTTAATTTTTTGATTGGCCTAAATTATTGGCCTGTGTTCCTTTCTTTTTCATTTTCTTTTATATGGCAGAAATTATGCATGGAGTCTGTCTTATTTTGGTAGATTTATAGACATAAATTAGTAGGCTCTGATCCTGTAAACTTCCAGTGTATTTAGGCCGGGTTCAGTCTTTTCTTCCTCCTCTTCTTATTTGACGGTTGCCTTATCATTAACTGAGAGAGAAGTTTCAAGTGAAGGAGAAAAAAAGAGATAAGAGTTTTAAGAGAAAGTCTAAATGTTTATTTTAATTTTAATTCTTTCTTTTTTGTTTATATATTTTATTTAATATATTTTTTTTATCAGGCCTAACTACAAAGTCCTTTATAAAATCATTGATATATAGGGGCAAGGTCATTACAGTTAGAATACGTTTTACAGTATATGCCTCCTGACATACTGAACATTCAGGAGGATGTATTATTTTTAAAGAGAAATGAGTGAGTGATATAGGTGTGTCCTATTTTGATTCTGGATAGGATGATTTCTCTCTTCCAAAAAGTCTGAGACCATGATGCCATTCTAGAAGGAGTTTAATTTCGCAAAATGTGTTCTTTGTGTGGCAGTTCCATAACTCATACCACTATTTAGAATGTATGAGTTTATAGTTGGTTTGAAGGTTGTATCGGGGATTTTCAAATTTGAAATAAACAGCCAGTCCTACAAGGCCCAAGCGATCAATACTGGCATTCCCCAAGGCTCACTTCTCAATCCAAATCTCTCTCTACTTTATATAAATGATCTGCTTAAGAGTATATTTAGATCTTTTGTGCATATCTATGCCGATGATTTAACGGTATCATTATTTTGGTTTCTGAGACATTGAATGTAACCAACCAGTTTTCCCCCAATGAGCTTTGGTGGTGTACACCAAAGCTCATTGGGGGAAAACTGGTTGGTTACATTCAATGTCTCAGAAACCAAAATAATGATATTCCATCATCACTGAACAAACCCAGAATGTTCACTGATTATAAATGAGTGTTCCCTCAGGGAGGCTACATGCTTTGAATGCCTATTGGGATTTAAGCTCAATACAGACCTCAAGTGAAACTCATGCATACAATCCATCACTAATGATATTGGAAAAATATTCAGTTACCTGTACTGCTCCAGTAAGTACCTTGTGGTCTCCACATCCATGTGGGTGATGAATTATTTTTCACCCTACAACTGTTTTCCCACAGACAAAATGTTGCAAGCCTCTTGCTGCTCTACCATTATTTCTAAGGAAATTGTTCAGACGAAATAAAATCCTTGGTTCCACCAGTTCTAACCTTCACAGTTAAGATCTACCATGCCATTCACATTGTAGCAAACATCCCTCATTCTTATTGGTAAGATGTAAGTTCCACTTGAGCAGCTTCTTCCCATAAACCACTGCTTTGGGGAATGGACTCCCAAGGGGATGTTTCCCCTCTCTTTACAATCTTAATTTGTTCATGTCTAGGTTTAAGTTTTATGTTCCCTGCATATCCCCATAAACTGTGCATCTTACTCTGTAATTCTCTACATTGAGTGGCTACTAGGCCTTGTACAGGGCAAACATTATTGTAAAAAAAAAAGTTCATTTTTAGGGATTTCTTTGCTGTCATGTTAACTTTGTCATTTCCACAGATACCAATATTGAGGATTGAACTTACTACTCAGTAGTAATGCATAAACAGACTAGACTCATTAGCGGTTATCTTAATTAAAGGAACTTCAAAAAGCTATTAAAGAAATCGAAACAGACTTTGTCGTTAAAATATTGAGATGAGTTATTGTTATTATTCAGTGATTTTTGGAATAATTATCTTCACTTCTTTAACTATTTTTCCAAGATGTAGACAAATTGGCCATGGTTAAATACAATAGGCAGAAATTCCCAACAAACAGAACTGATGAATTTTCCAATAAAACATAACAAAAGAAAGAAAAGAACAAATAAATAATACTAATCAAACAATATATGTAAGACAAAAGTAAGCAAAGCAAGACTAATGAGGCACAAAGTTCACAAACTAAGAATGGTTTTAATTCACAAAAGACATTATAGTGTTCTGACTTCAAGACGAGAGAAAACAAGAATATGGCAGATGAGGCTGAGAATTGGTCTATCTTATTGGCTAGGAAGAAATCCCAGTATGCATCTGTACAATTTATTTATAAATTTGGGGAGGTTTTTAGCAGTCATTCCCCTATAAGTGAAACCAATACAAAATTATTTAAAACTATTTACAAGATGCCTTATTTAACAATGACGAAGAAAAATATACAGTTCAAAATATTGTAGAATAAATATTGGATTTAAATATACTTGTCTATAATTACAGTTCTGTTTCCATAATGCATGATAATTCCCACTTTCTGTCGTTGCATTTCTGATTCTAGACTTCTTTCATAAAACAGAAAAACTTCTTACTGAATTTGGTGAGAAAGTAAGCTATTTTCAAAAGATCAGCCTCAATGTCAAGTGATGCTTTATTATTCCTTATATTTTTAATAGCTTTCTTAATTTTCTCATCAGTAGGTTTATTACTGTTTTGAGATTGAATTTGTAATGATTAGATAAATATTGGTATATCTTCTATTTCTTCAGGTATCTTAAATTTAGTGGTCTGGGTTGAAATGTGATTCAAAGTGTTTTTTGAAATCAGGACATTTCTTCAGTGGAAACACTTTAAATATTTTTTTTTCACTTAAAGGATGAAATCATTGTTTCTAGTTATATTGTTGGAAAGCATTACAAGCTTTACACTCATTATAAGCAAAGTTTTAAAAAAGACATGAAATATAAGCTCACTTTAAACTTTATTGAAGACATAAACCATTTTGAAAGAACTATTTATTCAGTATAAGTTTACTTGGCAAAATAGGATTACTTGTAAATTTGATGTAGAAAAATCATTCATTTGGTTATGTCTTACCTTAGAGTTTCTGAAATAAAAAATGTTTGAAGAAATAATAAATGTTTGTATATATGGTGTTCTATATAATCATTACTGCTTTACTTTTATTATATTTCTTTTTAGTTCAAATAAGATGACATCTGAAAAAAGAGAGCTTTTCTATGTAGATGCACTTCATGACCTCATTTAATAAAATGAAGTTTTCATTTAAATGAAATGTTCCTTTTCTGTTTACCTCTGAATACCTTTGACTAATACATTTAATTCTCAGAATCTATTAATATGTATTTTTTCTACAATGGTTCTTGTATTTTACTGATTTCCTTTAGGATTCTTCACCTACTCCAAAAAAGTATACAATTGATAGTGCTATCCACCTTGTGAAAAATGGGGCAACACTAGATATTCAAAATAAAAATGGCGTGAAACCACTTGATATGCTTGACGAAGATTCACTGAAAACAAATCTTCAGGAAAGAGCCAAACAAAGGCAAGATTAATTTTAATTTTTAAAGAAATATTGATGCCATATTATTATTGAAAATATAAAAAAGTAAATAACCTTCCCTTGCATTCCAAGGTATAATGATTGCAATATATAATGGGGTGCTATGCAAGAAGGAATATTTTCAGTCTATGAGATAGTAACATCTTAATACAGGGACAGAACAAAATATCTGAAAGAAAACAAATGACATACATGTTTTGCTCTCAAAGAGATTTTTATATTGCTAAATCATACACGAAATTATATACAAATATTAACACTTGTCCCACACAAAGAAACTATAACACATGTATGTGAAAATGAGGGGGAGACATAGAGTCTTACTGTAATAATTCCCAATGAGAATTCAAGCTGCCAGAGGATTCTTCTATGTTTCTGAAGAAGCCATATTTTTCCCAAGAAAACAGTGAAGCCACATGGTACAGCCATATTCATATTTTCCAATGGAAATTTGAGCAGGCTAGATTTATTTTCTATGCCTCTGATGAGGACATATTTCTCAACAAGAAATTGGCACTATGGGCTTGTGTGCTGCCATCATGGCAGCTTTCCCAGATAGGAGTCTTACTTTGCCTATGCTAAAAAAAGCAACTGCTCATCTTGATTCTAGATGTACTGACTACAGATTGAAACTTTTTGTGACTTATGGACTGATATCACTCAGTGGTTGTCATATAACCCTTGGGAATTCATCTCAGCCAAAGGAAGATAATTGCCTTTTGCATTCCTAAATATAGTTTGGCATTCATAACTTGACTGGAATTAATTTTCATGTAGAGAAATAATCTGACTCCTTGAGATATTTTCACTTATCTAGCAAAATGAAGATTTATAAACATACTTTTAAATTAATCAATCGAAAGCACTTCAATCAATTTTTAACAGGGTCAACATTTTTTAACAAATTCTCAAGAGTCTGGAAATTGCCAATTAACTGCAAACCCAATCCTGTTTTCTCAGTGATAATAGAAAAATTTAGAAATTAAATTCCATGGAGGATATTCTTTCCAAAATAGTTCCCATTGAAATAAAGCCATGAAGAATATCATTCAAATCCCAAATCCATGCCATATCAATTTTAAGGATGAAGATTAGAAAATCCCTTAAAGAAATTTGATTTAATATAAATGAACTTCATTGAACAATGCCCTTTAAAATATTCAATTCATAAATAAATGTAACATGTTTAAATATCAAAATGAAATTACATAATTAATTTAGATCAAATTAATATTGACACAAGTGTGGTTGATTCTAGATTTGACATCACCTTTTTTCTTTGACATTGATCAGAATATTATGAATGTATTTCTCATTTGCTATTGTGTTTCCTTTTTCTTTCCAGCCAAACCTTAAATGAAAAACGCTACTGCATACTTTGTTCAACAGCATGTTTTCTGGTGAAGTTTGAACCCTGTGGTCATTTTAAACTATGTGTTGAATGTAACTCCAGAAATACAGAAATAAAAACATGTATGGAGTGTAATTCAAGAATAATTTCAAAGATCAAACCTGAAATTAAAAGTATTTATGCCTTTTTTTTATCTCTTGTTTATCAGTTACATGAAACTCTGTTACACAAAACAAACTGATTGAAATCTTTAGTGTAATCGATTTGTAAACACACTGAAAATATAGGTACTTATTTGTATGAAAATATAGGTACTTATCCACAAATTTAGAGAGTGAGTACCAAATAGTCTTTGAATTTGTGGCATATATGTTCATATCAGAAGGGTGCCAGTTTGGATAGATTGCAGGATAATTATTTCATCAGAAACATAGGGCATAAAAACCAACTGACTCAAAAGCTAAAATAAATAATATATTTATTTTCTTCAGTGTGATGAGTGAGTCCTTTGGTATTCAGTTGTGGCAAAAGTTTGTTAATCAGGTGGATATTGATAGCAGTCAGGTGAAATGTCCGTTTGTGTTTGTTTTAAAGTAAGACCATGTTAGGGATAGTAGTAATCTCAGAAATTAGGTTGATGTCAATCTACTGTGTTTTCTCAGCACTTAACAGGGAAAAAATGTCAGTAGCAGATGACCTTTTGACTGCTTCTTCAAGGGTCACGTATAAGTGTGTTCTTTTGTTCTCTTCTGGTTTCATTTCTTCCCTTCTCAGCTGGTTGGTCTATCCTTTTTTTTTTATCCTTTTTCACCAGGCTCGAGGATTTAGCATTAACATCAAAAGCCTCTTTGTGCCATTTTTTTTAATTGGCCAAATTATTTTATATTCCAGCATACGTTTCATTTTCATTTTTTTATAACATAGGTTATGTGTTGAGCCTCCCTGATTTTAGGCATTTTTCAGTCACAAATAAGTAAGCTCTGCTCCTGCAAACTTCTGGTGTTTTTTGGCCACGTTCAGTCTTTACTTCCTCTTTTTATTTGAGGGTTGCCTTCTCACTGGTTGAGAGAAGTATAATTAGAGAAGTTTAGAGAAAGAGAAAAAAAGAAAGAGGTAAGAGTTTTAAAGGAAAACACAAATGCCTAATTTTAATTTTAATTCTTTTTTATTTTTGTTTATATATTTTATTTTTATTTATTATTTTTACCAGGACTCACTACAAATTCATGCTTAATTATTAATAGAAACATCTAAAGTGTAAAAACATTTTTGAAATTCTTTTATTTTATTTTTTTAAGAATTTTACATGTTTTTCCTTTTTTGTAAATTTCCTTCCCTATTTTGATTTTAAGTTCTATTTTGATGTTTTGCTTCATTTTGAGGGAAAAAATGTGACTACAATTTGAAAAGTTTGTTTAAAATTGCAGATCAAGCATGCAAAAGCCAGGAAGCCAATGCCAAGACCTGTAAGAATATGGTATATATTGTTTTAAAATCTGTAATTTAATAGGACTGCTAAGGTGTTGAACATCTTATTCAAATAAATAAATTTGTATGTATATATGAATATGCACCTTTCCTTTGTAGATGTTACATGAAGAAAACAATTTGACTAGCAATGCTTAATATAAATATCACTTGGTAAAGCATTGAAAACAGTTTTTTAATGAAATGCTGTACTTTTTCAAAACCTTTTGGAACAGAGAAAAGCTAGGGAAGAAAGATTTATTTTCTCATTTGTATTTCCCCCATTATGGGCATTATTATATCTATGATATAATAACACCAAATTTCATGGACAGGATGGAACAGAATTACTGAAAGGAAAAAGAATGACAAATATGCTTTGTTCTCATAGAGACTTTTATATTACTAAGACATACACATAACTATATATACATATGTTCCAAGCATAATAATGACATATATCTGCATGGCAAAGCAGAGTGTAAGGACAAACAAAAAGAGTCTTATATATAATATGGAGATACTTCTGTATCTGCAGAAGCCATGTTTAGTGCTCCAGATTCAAATGGGCAAGATTCATCTGTATCCCAGGCAGGGGAGGCAGATTTTGATTTGCTGCCATAAAATGAACTGAAAATTGACTGCTACTATCGTTACTGTATGGAGTGATGTCACTAAGCAGATGTCACATGACTTATCTCCACCATAAGAAGATAAGCACCTTCTGTATTCTTACACCTCTAATCAGTAGAGTGCTTTATATTTAATTTAAATGGTATATATGCAGCCATAATAGAATTAGTTTATCTGGATTTGACATTTAAGAAAGACATTTTTCATCACAGTTATTCATTATTAAATGCAAAAAATAATAATTTTACTATTCATAAATATTTAGGAAATAACTATCTTATAACACCCAATACAAATTATGCAATTAGCACACTTAGAGGATATTATGGCATATACCCTGAATACTAATGCAGTGATGGCACATACCCTGTATCCATCAGAAAAATTCAGTCTGTGGTATTAGTAAATACTAAACAATTCAAATACCTTGGTGTATAGATCAGTTATAACAAATTTGTATCAGATAAATTTAGTATAAGAAAAAGGTGATCTAATATACTCTTAAACAGCCAACATTTTGATCAAGACTTATCAAAAAGGATCATTGATAAGTTTAAGATATTAATAGAAATAATCCTTGCTTCAGTTAACAATAGATTATAAGTCATTTTTTTTAGATCAACTGTCAATATGACCTTAACGAACTGATCAGACTTACTATTAAGACAGGGTAAATAGTTGTGTCATCAGCATAGATACCAAGTCGAGAACTAATGATATCAGGTAGGTCCATGAACACCAAGGGCAAGATGTAATAGCAACTCAAACCATGATACCAATTGGTTTCTGTTGCTTGAAATGTATTCACACTTTCAGGAATGTTTTTTAGTGTAGTGGTGTAAACCCTATCATTTTGGTAGTTTTTTATGCGAAATCTCTCTGCTTTGAAATTATTGTGATGATTATTTTAATTATTATGGCAGATGGAATTGTTGTTGTCTTTTTCTTAAACATGTGCCAGAATCTCTGCTTTAAGCTTAATTTGATCTGTGTTGTTTATGGTGCTGAAAAGGGCTTTCATCTTGTTTTTATTTTTACAATAAGCTTTCCTTTTTTAGTAACATATTTTAATTTAAACAATGTTTTCAGTTTCAGCGTGGAGATTCGGTTGAATTGTTGGAAGATATTGAGTATATAAAACGTTTGCAAGAAAAACATGGTGTCTGGAGTGAAGACATGAGAGAGGTGAATTTACATTTGTTTCAAAAAGTTTAGATTTGCCAATATTTTCTTTCTCTTTGTTGTTTAACAGAGGGTAATTTCTTGCAAAATAAGGTTTCCATATGTGATGATTATATATTAAGCAAGGTTGAGTCTGGTCAGTACCTAGATGGGTCATCATTTAGAAATGCAAAGTGCTATAATCTTAGATTTGTGCATAGTGTAAAGGATAATGGCTGGGAATTTGAAATCAGTGAGCCAAGTTCCAATTTTAGTTGGGCTCGCTATATTCACTTACACTTGAGTGAATCTTGTGCCTTGTATTGGGGGAACATTAGTATAATAAATAATAAACATCAGGCTTTTTTTTTGAGTGGGGAGAGCAAGAGAGAGAAAGAGAAAGCTTCTTGGTTAATCCAAGAACTTTTCAGCCTCTCCTTGTAGATATATCTAGATAAAATGTACTGCATGGCATCTGTCAATCTCAAGAGACCATGAATTTACACCTGAAAAGTTATACCCTCTCCATGGCTCAGACCTGGGCAGTGTTTTTTTTTTTTTATGAAAGATCAGCAGTTGCCCATGCAGCATGTATCTCTTCTCCACACCACCAATGCTCTCCAAGGGAAAGGCAGAGGCCAATACAACTTGGCACTGGTGCTGTCACAGAAGTTTTCAGAACAAAACTGCACATGACATCAGACTATCTTTTTGATGCCAGCTCTGGATTTGAATTCAGAGATGTCTGTCTCCTAGTCTGGTTACCAACCATAGCTACAGATTCCAGGCTTCCCTACTACTTACCCATAATAAAAAATACTTGGAGATTTATCAAGGTGAATTAACTGAAAACTGAGACATTTAAAGGCATGGCACATGGAATTAGAACAATCTATCCCCATGGTTTGGTTTGAAATTCCAACAAATATCACCTGAAGAAGGTTGGAGTGTATAACAGCTAAAATGTTGTGAATGTGACAGTAAAAATGAGGACAACAGTTCGAACAATGTAAATAGTGTAAATATTTACTCTTAGTTGGAGATTTTGAATTCAGAGTTTGTCCTTCTCTGGACTGTTGCATAACTAGATGTTTTGGTTCAAAGATAAAAGGACATCAAACACAGAGAATTTTAACGTACCTATTTTTATTAATGTTGACATGTACTAACTATCCAGTTGGTGTCATTCTCCCTCACTGGCAAGCTCTTTCAGATATGAAAAAGAACATGCCTACATTGCTCCATGGCACAGGCCTGGGTGATGGCATATGGAGGCTGTGTGCTGCCCAGACTACACAACCCCCACCCCACCCTCAATTGAACCAACAATATCTGAAGGAATACAGGGCATTATATTTGAGGCTGGCTTGGCTGCAGGAATTGCCAGAAAGTTGTCAATGTTGACAGTCAATGAAATTTGGGGCTCCACTCTGGGTTTTCTGTCTGGATTTACTTCCATAGCCTTGGAGATTGAAAATCAGACTGTGCCTTCCCAGAGATAGACTTACCTTCCTGGGTTTTTGAGCTCCATTGTTCTACCCAAAATAGGAAAATATTCTGCAAATTTGAATAACATTGGTTGATTGATACGAAATGTATATTTTTTTGAAAATCAAATTCACCTAGAGTCTGTCTATATTTCTGAGATGAGGTATTATGTACAGTATTTACATTAGTCGGACTATTGTCCTCATCTTTGTCGCCATATTTGTCACAACGTTTCGGCCATTGTATGCTCCGGCCTTCTTCAGGTGGTTGGAATTTCGAACTGAACCCTTCATTTCGATCACTGGGGTAGACCGTTCTAGTGCCACGTGCCATGCCTGATGGATGTCAGCTATCAGTTATCTCCTGCCAATTTTCCCTCTGAAAGTTCTCTACTGCCTCAACCGGCGTTGGTTAGATCCAGTGACAGACCCAAAGAGTGTGAGTTCGATACCCGGTTCGATAACATTGTGACAAATATGGCGACAAAGATGAGGACAATAGTCCGACTAATGTAAATACTGCAAATTCACCTAATATAAAGCAGTAAAGACACTGACGAGATTACTGACTGTGAAAGAATTAGAAACCAGAAACATTATTAATGAGTGAGAACAACAGAAGCGTAATCAGGAAAACATTATATATTGCATTTAAATTTACAATTAGCCAATTCAGCTGTGAATTAATGAGATCTAGTTGTCAATCTAGTACTGTGTTTTTAATTTATAATGTCTAGGAACCATAGCGAAGAGCTCACCTGAACAATTACCCTGAAAGTATTTATAGAAAAGGTACAGGGAAGCAACTTTATGGCAGTGGGAAAGTGACTGAAGCCAAGATGCCAGGTCAGGACCAATAATATTGTTGATTCTTCTCTAGATTTTATCAAGAATTACTAAATATATACCAGGAACACGAAATCATATGTGGCAGCAATATTCTAAGTATGGATGAATGGTAGACTTATGGATATGTAAGATAGATTCTGTAGAGAAAAATTGTCTAGCACAACACAATGAACCAACTTCCTTAGCAGCAGACCTAGCAATAGATTCAATAGAATCTTTGTACTTCATGTCAGCTGAGAATATTTGTCTAAGAAGGCACAACCTGTAACTCTCCTGGACGTTAACATCAGCCATGCTGATGGAAGGCAGAAAGGGGTCTCTCAGATGACTAATGCAGAGCAGTTTAGTTTTGGAGGCATTCAAATTAAAAAGCCATTCTTTGCCCCAGTTAACAACAGATTGTAAGTCATTTTTGAGAATTGTAAAAAGTTAACTTGCATGATAAAATATGACAATTTGTTTGTTTTACTTTTTATTTCTTTGTAAATTCTTTTTTTTAGATCATTTTCAAAATTGGTGAAGTTATGGAGATTGAAGAACATCTTCTTACTGTGCAATTCGGCACTAAAACATACTACATAGATCCAAAGGCGTGTAAGGTTTTAAAGAAGCCAGTGCAGGAAACTACAAGTAAGCTTTCCATTTGTTGGACGTTTTTTTTTATTTCATTTTACTTTTCAACTAGAAAAACATATAGATATTAGATATTTAGGGAATTTTTATCCTAAAATACAATGTTCAAAAGAATTTTGATCATTGTGTAGTCATTGGAAGATAAATAAATTCTAATTTGTTATGCTATTCTTTAGATTTCAAATGACCCTTTTAGACATCAAAATACATGCACCACAATAAAGGATAGCATCTCAAAAAATGGTAAAAAATTACCATAGTTGAAGAACATTACCTTTCCTTTCATCAGTTATGAAATGGCTTTTGAAAATGGCTTTCACATAAATTCACCTTTTCATATATTAGAATAAAAAATTTTATAGTTTTCTTATTTGAATTTCCTGATGAATCTTAATTCTCAAGTTAGGGATTAGTCTTATGGCAAGTTCTACGACAATAAAATATCCATAATGACATAATCAAGATGTTCAGATTTCACACTACTTCAACTAAAAGGTTAGAAAGGAAACTCCCATCGATACTGGAAAGAGTGATAACTACTTCTAGACTTGAGGAATCCGTTTTCCTGAAAAATTATTTCAAGAGAAAGATTTTATAAATTTCATCTGAAAGCAGTACTGTATGCTTAGTCAATGAATGCCAAATGTTTTCTTGGAGGGAAATGGCTAATATTACCATTAATATTACTATAGAAATTCCCTTACCACATTGTTAAATATTTGAGCTTAACAACTTTAACAAAATATTGCAATAAAAATGATCTTATTATAATTCTGCTTATCCCTCTCTTAGTTTGTAAAATACAACCAACATGAATATTTATGATTTGGGGAGGGGGTATAAATGAAAAGATTTGGAATTGACAACTTTTACCAATTAACTGAAACATACATTAAACACTTCTATCTTCCCTTCTTTCTTTGATTTTCTCATTTAAACCAACTAGCATCTCTGATATGTCTTTTCTATCTTTCCATGCAATCAAAACAGAATAGCCCATTATTTATTTGAGATATTGACAGGGTGTAAAGGTTGTGCTAAGGGAGGGACAAGCAGAATTATATTAGAACATTCTTTTGACCAAAGAAAATTGAATATTTTTTTCATAGAATTTATAGTGGAGGAATGTAGTTACACATATACTCTATATTTTAAATATTTACAACAGTTATAAATTTGGGGATAAAATAAATATTATCAAGTATAAGTCTTTGTTTAATAATATTAACAAAAGAATTTTTCTCAAGCAAATTTTACATTAATATGATGAAAAGTTCTTTGATTAAACCTCCAGCTTATTTTTTTAATCAAATTCACCCCATACAAGTAAAGGAGTTACTGAGTGTGAAAAATAAGAAAAGAGAGAAACATTATTAAGGAGTGAAATCAATAGAAGAGTAATCAGGAAGACAGTAGATAATGATTGATATTGCATTTAAATTTTGGAAGATCAAAGTCCGCTGGAAAGCATGGAGCCAGAAGAGTTTCACAAGCGAGAAGTGCAAGAAAAGAAACTATTAGCATAGAACTTACAGTTACAACTAGCCAATTCAACTGTGAATTGATAAGACCTAGTTGTCAATCTAGTATTGGGCTTAAATTCATAAAGTCTAGGTACCATAGTGAAGAGTTTGTTCAAACAATTACTATGAAAATATTTATAGAAAAGGTACAAGGAAGCTACATTATGTTGGCAGAAAAGTAACTGAAGCCAAGATGCCAGGTTTGTACTAATAATATTGCTGATTCTTTGGGTTTTACCAAGCATCTCTAAATATACAGAAAGAGCACCGAACCATATGTGGCAGCAATATTCAAAGCAAAGCTAGGATGAATGGTAGACTTATAAATATGTAAGGTAGATTCTGGAGAGAAAAACTGTCTAGCACAACACACTGAATCAATTTTCCTAGCAATAGACCTAGCAATTCAATATAAACTAGATTGGTGACAATTTAGATATCCAACAAGATGAACCAGATACTCCAGATGTAAACATTTACACAGCTTTGAATTCGATTACATGTTGAAACATAAATTAATTTCTGAAGAGGATTTAAAGTAAATGTTAAGGTAATTCACTTATAATGTTTTAAAAAAATATCAGTAGACCTATTTGTTTACCCTATTTACATTGTTTGGACTGTTGTCCTCATCTTTATTGTCATATTCACGACGTTCCAGCCATTGTACACTCCGCCTTTTTCAAGTGATATACACTGGAATTTCAAAGCAAACCCTTTATTTTGTCCACCTGGGTAGATTGTTCTAGTTCCACATGCCATGCCTTTTCTTGATATCTCAGTTTCAGTTATTTTCCTTTAGTAACTCAAGTATCCTACATTTTGTTAACCTCTACTGTGGCCAGGTATTGAACTCACAACTCTTTGGACCAAGTCACTGGATTACTTCAACCAACACATTTATCCACTGGGACATGTGTCCGAACAATGTAAATAGTGTAAATAGTTACAATACCTCATCTCAAAAATATAGACAGAGGCCTATTTGTGTCTGATTTTTCTACCTAGGAACATTCTCAGATTCCTAGTAAACATCTATAATGTTGATACCACCATTTGTGGGTGTACTTCCAAAAACCAAGATGATCCCAAACTTGTAGCCAATCTCTCTTCTGATGAAACTGTAGCAGCTCAATGGAGAAGTAACTAGCTTTTTACTTTCAATACTTAGATAGTATCATTTCATTTACCTCCTTCGAATACCAAGTTTTCTGCAATCACAATGAATTCAATACAATCTTTCTTGCAAGTTGTAATTTTAGTGAGTAATTGGATTGTTAGTGTGTGTCGAGCCTTGGGGTCATTTGGCTATTGAAGATTAGATTGTAGTGAATTGGTGTGTTTTCATGAGAAATGTTATGTACCAAAAAAGTGATGAATGAATTAATATGCAATTCCTGTTGTTTCTCAATGGCACAGAATGCTATCAGAAAGAGCAATACTGTGGGTTAACTCACTTGGCTTCATGAAAATGTCCATTAGGCAGAACTGATTAAATTCTATAAAAACAAATATATCCCCTCTTTTCCTTTTGCTCTAAGATGTAACAGAACATAGAGAAAGGCAGAAGGTATCCCATCTGGGGAACGTTTCTATCCTCAGTTGTTGGACAACTGAACTCTTACATGCACACACATGTATCACACACATAGACATGCACAATTCATTAAAGCTAAGGTTTAATGTCTTCTTTTCCTTTTCAATTGTGTGCATATTAATGTGATTTTTCTTTTGTTAATACATGCATTAACTGTCATTTGTTTAAAATCCATGTTTAATATCTTTTTTTTACTCAGACTCACATGAGTTTGCCAAATATTGTTTGTGAGATAAATGTACGAGGAGGCATAAAAAGAATTTCTTCCATCTTTGCAAAACAATTGGTGATTCCTGTGACAATACAAATGCAGAAGGATGTGTACCTGTATTTTATAGATTATGCAAACGTGTTTCATAAAGTACACCATAAAGAACTGTTGCAACTGACAGGTAACATTGACATATTTGGGAAGGGTAATAGAATAATCCAGAACCTATACTGGCAGCAAACTGCTTACATATGGACAGAAAATGAATTCAGTAAATATTCAAAAATAGAAAGGGATGTAAGGCAAGCATGTGTCTTCTCACTGGACTTATTCAACTGAGTGAGGTTATCCTGAGAGAATTAGAAGTCCTACCAGAATTCATTACAGACAGGCACAATCTTAACCTAGAATATGCAGATAACACAGTGATGATAGCAGACACGGTGGAAAGGAAACTGCAAGAGCTTCTACAGAATGTAGCGAAAGAAAGTGAGAAGAATGGACTAAACATCAATTGCAAGACAATAAAACGCATAATTGTTAGTGAAAAGAACAGCCCAGCATGCAAATTATAAAGTGGGGGTACCAAAATCAAACAAGTACAAAAATTTAAATATTTGGGAAGTGTTTCAACAGAGGACACAAAGTGTGACACTGAAATTTGAAGGTGCATTGTTATAGCAAAAAAGGCCTTCCAAAAGCTAAGCAAAGTATTAAGAATCATGAAAAATTTCATTAGAAACAAAGAAAAGAGTACTAAACTGTTATGTAATATCAGTACTCCTAACTGGCAGTGAATGCTGGACAATCTCCTGGTAGATGAAGAAGAGACTAGAAGCAAAAGAAATGTTGCTCTACAGAAGGATGCTGATAATATTATGGGCCAAACATGTGAGCAATGATTAAGTTTTAGAAAAAAGGTGAAATAAAAAGAACCCTCAGAAAGAGTTTGTTGAAATTTCTAGTGTATATAATGAGGAAAGAGTGTTTGAAAAATTTGATACCCACATATTGGCAAGAGCAATAGAGGAAAACAATGCATAATCTATTGAATGAGCTTGAGTAAATGGATAGCAGAACATGGTTTAGGAAAGATAACAATAAGACAAAATTTATTAAGATACAAAGGAGAGGAAATTATGGAGAGCCATGACCACCAATATCCTGAAGGGACATAACACAGAAAAAACTTGAATATTTTAATAAATGTGAAATTAATCACTCTACTTGTTAAGAAAGATATTTAACTGCATAAATTTGTTTTTTCTTATACAGGAAATGGTAATAATAACATAAGCTGTTGTTCAAAATGTCAGCAATCCAAAACTGAGAAAATTGAATGCCAAAATGGTCATATCTGCTGTGTTGACTGTAGATCTGAAAAATGTCCACTTTGTTAAAGATGCAATTTTTCATTTGAAACAAAAGTTTTACTTTTACTTTTCTTTGTTGAAAACATTGTTTTAAGTTTATTCTTTCACTGAAAAAATCCCTTTTTCTTTCACTCTTTACTGCTCACCTAAAACAAACCTGATTTTCTTAGCAGCAATAAAAATAAAAATGAATTCTTGCAAAATATGAAAAACAGTTTTGAGAAATTAAATATTTTGAGAGAGAGAAAGAGGGGGGAAGGGGCAGCTCAACATGCAAATTACAAATCGAGGATACCAAAATCAAACAAATATAAAAATTTAAATATCTGGAAAGTGTTTTAATAGAGGACGGAAACTGCCACACTGAAATTAGAAGGTGCATTTGAATAGCAAAAAGTGCCTTCTAAAAGCTAAGTAATGTATTAAGAAACAAGAAAAATTTTCTTAGAAACAAAGAAAAGAGTACTAAACTGTTATGTAATATCAGTCCTCCTATCTGGTAGGAATGCTGGACAAAAAATACTAGAAGCAACAGAAATAGAAGGATTTTGAGAATACCTTGGACTGAACATGTGAGCTATGCTGAAGTTTTAGAGAAAATGGAAACGAAAAGGATACTTATACTTAGTATAGTTGAAATTTCAAGGGCACATAATGAAGAAAGAGGGCTTTGAAAATTTAATACTCACAGAACATATTGAAGGAAAGAACTGATGCTGCCCTTAAGCTTTTGAAGATCATAGGTGGCAGTTCCACAGGTGAAAATTATGAGAAAAGAAGCTATTGGAATAGAACTTACAGTTACATCTAGCTGTTTCAACAGTAAACTGAGGAGACCTAGTTGTCAGTCTAGTAGTACATTTAAATTCATGCAGTCAATGTACCAAGGAAGAAAGATCATTAGAACAATTGCAATGAAAATACTTATAGAGAAAAGACAGAGGGAAGGCATGTTATGGTGGTGGGAAAGTGGTTGAAGTCAAGGTACCAGGTCAAGGCTAATAACATTACAGACCCTTCTTTGGAGTTGTCAATAATATTGAGCACCAGACTAGATATAATAATATCTAATATATGAATGAATGGTAGATTTATAAATATGCAAGATGTATTTTGGTGAGAAAAATTATTTGACATGACTCAGTGAACCAACTTGTATTGTAAGTTTCACACTTAATACAGATTTTTCTGATAGTCATTAATATTTTAATGTAATTATGTGTTTCATGTAATTATTATTTTCTTAAAACATTATTTTCTCAGCTTTTGCATTCTGATATCTTATTTCAGAATGAAAGTTTCCTTTTATAATCATCTCATGTTTTTGATTTACAATTTTAAAGCTTCAAAGACAAAAACAATTTTAAACTCTTTGTATTTCTCAATGTATTTTAACAATTATTGGTTATTCACACAGATACATTGTGTAAATTTATATTCTTCTCACTTTCCCTGTATAACTCTTAAGAAAAGTCTTAAATTTAATTACTAGCTTGAAAATTAACTTTCAAATCTTATCACAGTGAAGTGAACATATATTCAGAAAAAAGAATTGTACTTATTTTTATTAGATAAAAGATGACTTTTCTGTTTCAAATTTCTTTTGAAATGAATTTTGAAATGGTCTGTTCTTGAACATTTGTTTTATATTGATTTCTTGAAAAAAGGATCTTTGTCAAATTCTGACATATTTTTCTGAAGAAACATTTATTTATTTATCTCCCATTTTCACACCTTTTGCTTTCATCTTTTAAAGATCATTCTTATTTTTTTATGTAGATGAAACCAAACAACAAAATAGTCTATAATTTTTCAAACTGCAGACACCTCTCAGTATGCTTCTAATTTGTTATCTGGTAGGAATAAGAAACCACTGCATTCTGGATCTGGAATCAAGCCTTTGTGATGTTTATGTCAAAATATGTCAGACTGAAAAAGAGGAAGATTTTCAAAAATTATTAACAAATGATCCCCCAAATGCAATTAAACTGAAGTAGCAAAACATTAGACAGCAATACACTAAATGGTTTCACCTTTCCTTACTTATAGAAATGGACTCAGCTGGATGATGGATGTGTGACATAATAGGTAAAGAGGTAGGGTAGCTGTGTCAGTCTTGTGATGCAGATATGACATCATTTGGCCATGAAAGTTTTTCTTGAACAACATTAGTAAGGGTATATCAGAAATATGGTAATTCCAAATAGATATAACTAGCATATAAAAAAAACTACAGCTATCCATAGGGAATACAAAGACGACACTACCAGACCCCAACAGGGATAATAGCCACTCAGTAAAAGAGAATATTGCATCAAACCAGTCACCACTTTAACATTGATGCTTCTCAGTGAACACACTGTACAGGATACACTGTATTCCTAATGATTCTGTAGTCATCAGCCAACAAGGGTACCTTTATTGACACCATAGCATCAGTTACTGCACGTACCTTATGTTAGAGAACATCACTGTTGGACCATAGAAGACTGGTGACATGTAATTTGGTTAGATGTGTTCAGCTCTTTCAAATAGCTGGTCAGGTTTGTGAGTAAGGGAAAACACATGAAGCTCTAGATCCAGTCTGCCAGAAGTGTATTGTGCAAGCTAAGAGTGGCTCTGTAATGGTGTTGTTAGGTCTGTACTGATGGAATTCACAAGCACCACTAGTGAAACTGGAGTCTTGACAAACACAAAGTACCAGAAAAAATATTTGCTGTAATAATTACATGAGAAGAAGTAAGCCAATTCCTCTTCTTCTCGTGTTGTATGGTCTAACTTCTTGTCTTGTTTCTTTTTCATTCGTGGGGGCTCTGAACGGAACATAAGTTTTTTGCCAGTCTGTAAAGAAAAACAAAATAACCAAAAATAAGTCATTATTAGTATTCATCAAACAAAGGGGTGTAAGACTGTAAACACATGCAATCCTCACCAAAGCTTTCCATCCACTGGTCAGTGATCACTCCACATTACATTTCAATCCTTGACCTTGCTGATGTTTACTGGAAGCTGGGAAATGGTGAAATGTATGCTCACAAGGCAACACAATGAAAGAAAAATGTCACATTGTGGAATAATAAACCCAGTTTCCTATATGTAGGTGTTTTTTCTTTCAGAGGTTCACCTGCTCATCCAGGTGGGTAGGTCAGTGATACTTAAGACAGCTCCTGCTATGTCAGCTCTTCCTCTACAGCTGTCTTCCACTTTCAAAACAACCCACAAAGTCATCATTTAAGATCACCATCAGCTGGTATGTTGTGTTTTTAGTTTTGGCTGGAGAGAACCAAATCTGGACTGTAGAGAGGCTGACAGAATGAAGCTTGTTTGTCTTTTGGGATTACCATCAGCTGCTTCATCTTGTTTTTCTTAATCTCATCCATAGTATGAAATCTCCTTTTTTAACAAGAATTTTTAGCTTTAGAAAAAGCCAGAAGTCACAGAGAGAGCCAACTATAGAGTGTAGGGAGGCTTTTATGAATAGATTAAGAAAGAAATACTTAAGACTTCCTTCTAACCTTGTTTGAATTAAAGAAAAAATGAAATGCTTGTGCACTGTATTTGTATATGGAAATAATGAAGTAAGAATTGCTAAAGTGATCTCAAGAAAGCAACTTACAATCTTTTTGGGTTCTGCTTTGGCTCTTTCCAGTGATTTTCTGATGCGTTCTTCTTGATGTTCTCTTAGTAACTTGAGCTTCTCTTCTTTCATTTTAAGTCGCCTTTCTTTTTCTTTAGCCTGTTGATGAAGGAGAATCATTGAAAATTAGTTCCCTGCATTACAGAATTTCATTGTTAGTCTTTAGACAATTGAAAAAATAATTAATCTTTATATAATTATAAGTGATTTTTTTTGTTACAGATAACATTTCAGATAACCATTTTTAATCACCTTTCAGTAGAATTTACTTCACTTCCTAGGTATGTATAAATTCTACTGAAAAGGGTGTGAAAATTTGCATAGCTAAAGCCTGGGCCGCCTTGAATAAAATGGATTCAATCTGGAAATCTGATCTACAAGACAACCTCAAATGGAGATTCTTTCACACCACTGTAGAGGTGGTTTTAGTGTATGGTGCCATTGCTTGGACATTAATTAAAACTCTAGAATCTAAGCTTGGTGGAACCTACACTCGGATGCTGAGAGTTATACTTAACATCTCCTGGAGACAACATCCAACTAAATCACATCTCTATGGACCCATCCCTGATATTTCTACAACCTTATGTGAATACAGAATGTGCTTCACAGGACACTGCTGTCAAACAAAACAACTTGTGAGTGATCTACTGTTCTGGACACCTATATGGGTCACCCAGCATCCATCTACATTGACCAACTAGAGTGGAATGGTTTCTTATTGCCTTCCCTGTAGCGTTTAATTCAGAATTATCTTCTTTTAGACTGGTTGCCACCCAAGCTCAAGAGTTCAGTCCACTCTGCTTTTTAATCTTTCATTAATTCCATAATATTCTTGACCCAAGCTCATACTACTGTGCTAAACGATCATCTCCTGAGATGGATAGATGCCGATCCAACACAATGCAACTCCTTACCACTTTCGATTACTCTTTCAAGCTCCAATGTTTATACACTCATATAAGTTGGATATATACTCACCTAATTTTGAAAAAGAAAAAAATGTAGCTTTTTAAGGGTTTCACATCCTTTGTTTTTAGATTGCTTTAGGTGATTATTTATAGTGGTTACACCAATTTTTATATCATATTTTTGCTTAGCTTTATTTCTTTTGTCAGTATCAGCTATTTTCCTATTGCTCATTGAAACTTAGTGACTGTACCCATCCAATCTAATGGTGGTTTTTCTTGGTTGTCCAGATATGAGTCTATCCAAATAATCATCAGTTGTTTTGTAGGTCTTTATGACATGGTAAGCAGCAACACATTACAAACATTTAACTCTAAAAGCTATTGCTCTTTAACACTACTTATGCTTTTGCAGCTGCATGATCTTTAGTCTTTTTTTCTGGTAACAAAACTACAACTTTACACTTGACATTTATCTCTAATTCTAATAGAAAAACATCACGAGCTGGTGTTGAAGAGATGTCAGTCTGATTTTCTTAACACAATGAATATTTCATCATCCAAAATATAAATCATCTTAAACGGCATAAAATGTGCTTCTATTTTACATAGACTATGTCAGATTTTATTATGTAATGTCAGTGTTTTCATGATCTTATTAAAGGTACAAAATCTAATTAAAGCAATAAAAAGAGACATAATTAAAAGGGAAAACAACAACAACTACAGTAGTTGGTAATACAAATTTAAAAGCAAGAAAAAAGAGCAAAACAAAAATCATATAAAACGAGCAACTGGTTATCACTCTGCACTCATCAAAACTCAAACAAGGAAAATAAATAGCGAGATGGATATTATTTACATTATTCGGACTATTGTCTTCATCTTTGTTGCCATATTTATCACAACGTTTTAGCCGTTGTACACTCCGGCCTTCTTCAGGTGGCTGGAATGTTGAACTTAACCCTTTATTTCGCTCACTGGGTAGACTGTTCTAGTTCCAATGGATGTCAGTTATCAGTTATCTCCTGTTAATTCCCCTCTCCAAGTTGAACTCACACTCTTTGGGTGCTGTCACTGGTTAAGGCGGTGGAGAACTTTCAGAGGGGAATTAACAGGAGATAACTGACATCCATTAGACATGGCATGTGGAACTAGAACAGTCTACCCCAGTGAGTGAAATAAAGGGTTCAGTTCGACATTCAAGCCACCTGAAGAAGGCCGGAGCGTACAACGTCTGAAATGTTGTGATAAACATAGCGACAAATATGAGGACAATAGTCTGAATAATGTAAATAGTGTACATAATACCTCATCTCAGAAATATAGACAGATACTGAGATGGATATATATTTATAAACAACTCAAATTCAGTCCCAACAACCAGTCTTTCTGCTTAAGATTGTTTTGATTTAATGAAAGCAGAAGGAGTGGCTATTGGGACTGAATGTGATTTTATAAAAAATATACCTATCTCAGTATAATCTTTTGTGCCTCATTAGATCAAGACTTTCATATAGACTTCATGTATGCTGCCAAACTCATTTAGAAATATCTAAACTGTCAGCTGTATACAACTGCTTTCTCAGATCAATGGTTAAAAATAGCTTTGAGCAAATGAAGCCTGTGGCACTTAGTGAGGATCATTCATCTTCAGACTTTGTGCTTTGAAGATGAATCACAAAGAAAGAATTGTACCAAATAACAGAAACGACATCACTTGAAGACTAGCATCAACAGAAACAACTAAAATGGATTAGATGTGTAACTTTAAGCAATAGCAGTTATTGGACTCGAGAAACCTATTTTCCTGAAAAATTGCTTTAAGAGAAATATTTTATAAATTTTTGCAGAAGGTAGCACTGGCTACTTAGTTAATTAATGCTAAATGTTTTTTTGTGGTTATTGCCCCTTATATGTATTCTGTGTTTAAATAAGCCTAGCTCAGACACACTCCATGCTAAATGGAATAAAGCTTCAGATAAGTTATACCTGCATTCATCTTTCCACTACAATTTATTCACCTTAGAATCACCATGGAACATTGCACGAGACCACAAAATTCCAACGTCGACCCTGACCACAGCTGCTGAGCAATGAACCCATTGGATTCTAACATTCAAAAACTTTGTAGAAACCGCAAATACAGAGCACTCTCACTGGCAAATAGATAAGACAAGGCTGATAATGAACTATCTGTTCCCGACTCTTTATAGGATAATTTCAAACTCCCCTTGCTACAAGGAAGCAATAAACTTGATGCAATCAATTTATGTCAGGCCTAAAAACAAGGTTTTCACTCAACACCTACTCACCATTTGAAAACTGGAAAATGGTGGATCACTCAAGCACTATCTAACTAGATTGAGAACACTAAGCAAAGACTGCAATTTTAAAGCTTCAGATAAGTTATACCTGTGTTCATCTATTCTCTACAGTTTCCTTATAAGGAAATGGCTAATATTACCATTGTGTCACATGTAAGAAACTTTAATGATTAATTGATTAATTATTTCATTTTTGTTTTTAGATGCTAATAATTAATCAGGGCAATTGAAATCATTTTTATAAGTAATTTTGGATTTTGACCAGTATTCAGGTTGCTTAATTTTTGCACAAGAATTGGGACACAAGTTGGTGAAATCTTTTTATGGTTGGATCTAATAAATAGAAAAGAAAGGCATTTGGTAGCATCCTTGAATAAAGTATAAAATAACATAATATATTTAATAATATATTTAATAACTCTTTGTTTAAATCTGTTTTTCTTTCTTTTCTTTTTATATCTCATGATATACAATAACTTTGCTCAGACTTTGAGTTAACATAAAGGATAAAAGCCCAGCATAACACTCAGAGCCAATCAGAAACTAAACAAATAATTCTTCAAAAAATAACTTTACATAATCTCTATCATAAAAGGTAGTAAGTAAAACTGTTGCACGAGAAAAGCTCTTTCTTATAGATTTGCTTATTTATTTCTTTGTGAATTTCTAAAAACAATAAGAGCTTATGTTATAAAATTGCCAGTGGATTTGCATTTACGAATTATACTCAGAGAAATGTGAATTTTGTAGCTGTTGAATATATTGGGTATGCTTGTATATAAATATATATGAACACACACACAAATAAACAAAGTAACTTACTTTTTTTGCAGCTTCTACTTTGTCAGGAGGCAATGATTCCACAAGATCAAATAGTTCTTCCAGTCTGTTTTCTATGTTGTTCAACATCTGAAGAGTGCTTTAAATAAATAAATGTATATTGATATTGAAATCTCCAAAATTTTCCCATGAATACATTATCTATCTATCTGAATATACATATACATATACAGGGTGTATCAAAAATACTTATACAAACTTTGAAAGCAAAACAAGGATGAAAAGTCCATATAAACATATGTCCTCAAATCCTTTGTTTTTGAGTTATTAAGTTTAAAGAAAGTTTACAGTAGAAGCTGTTGTGTTGCTATGTAGACTAGGTTACATTTGTCATTCGTGTGCATGTGTGGCGAGTCTGTCTTCAATGTTTAATGCATGTAGTAGTGAATTAACTGAGAAGTGTTCCATTTAACAATGGTAGGATATTCATATCGTGAGTAGGTCGATATTATTTTACATATGGCTGCTCAAATGGTAATGGATACGAGGCTGAATCAGATTGTGTTTCCAGATCAAAGGCAGCTGTGTCATCCAACCTTTGCTGCTGTCTCGTTGATGAGACTGGATTCATTGCACCATAAACTATGGATTGAGGAAGACCAAAATCCGCTTGTACACCTGACCATGAAGAATACGTCTACAGGCTGTCAGAAATGATCCAGGTATTAGCACATGTCAAGTGGCCCTAGTGTGACACTATTTATGAATGGTACTTGTAAGAAAGTTTTCTTTGAATAGAAGGAACGATATACTGACAGATCCCTGATAAATAAGAAGAGTTAATGAATAAAACCCTTGGGAAAAATTGAAGATTTTAATTCTCATGTAGACAGCCATCTGAATTGTGTGTCAGGATTTTGAACAATGAAACACATAAGGCTGGCATGGATTTGAACTGCGACAGGGCAAATGGCAGCAATGATTGACACTTGTCACACACAGCTGAAAATACAAGCCATGAATGGGAAACTTTTTTCATAAACAATGAACTTAGAATTAATTGTTCTTGATTGGGGGGGGTCTGAGGTAGCGGGCACAGATGAGTCCCTAAGGAAGGTGGGGGAGCCACCAACTCTTACTGAGGAGGATTAGTGGCAGATGATAATAAGAGGAAGTTGGTTATGAGGTGTAGTAATGCCTGTAACCATCACCTGTGTAAGAAGGGATTTCCCTAAAATTATGACGTAATTTAATTCTCAGGACCTAAAACAATGAAGATGACAGGAGGAGGAAATACCGAATTCTCCAACTGTGCCCTGCCCCACACCAATTTAGGCAAATGTCAATAAATATGAATGCCCAAAGTGAGATTGTCCGGAAATAGAAGAGAGTTTGTTATAGCCACCGGACGCATGTGCATGTGTGTGTAGAAGCAAGCGGAGCCCATTTTAAACATTTGCTATAAATTGCTGCATTAAGGTACAATGATGGCATTTTGGATATATATTTATATGGACTTTTGTCTTTGCTTTCATGTGATGAACCTGATGCCAAAGTTTGTAAAAGTATTTTGATACACACCCTGTATATATATTTAAATATGTTTAGTTAAAGACCAATGAAAATTTTTGGTAAGCATTATATTACTTATTGTTTTCCTATATTTTGTAGTATTTCCTTGATTTCTGTTACATAGTTGTTGTAACCTAGGAAAAGATTACTGAATAGAACAATCACATGAAAGTTAGTAATGAATGATAATACTTAAGACAAGAACAACACATGTAAGATTCATTAGCAGTGTGTAGAAGTAGTAGTCAACTACTAGAAGTGAGCCAAGTGAATTCCACAATGAATCTCCAACTGCAGACCAACATACAGTATTTACTACTGTTTTCATGTGAATGGGGATATAACCATTATCATAGTTAAATAGTTAAATATAATTCTCCAATGTCTAAGTACTTTCAGCTTTCATAAGAAAATATCTATTTATATATATATATATATATATATATATATATATATATATATACATACAGACACACACACACACACACATATATATATATATTTAGTTGCACTGATGTGAGTTTGTGACCCAGGGTTTCACGCCCTTTGCAATCGTCAGAAGATCAAACTCACATTAACGCAACTGAATATGTTAGCTCTATCACTGATATTGAGTGCTCTCCAATAAGTACTGCACACATAATATATAAATAATAGAGATAAAAATTGCATATATATATATATATATATATATATATATATATGTTTGAAAATTTCGACATTAAAATTTCTCTCTTGCTTCAGTTCAGTCAAAAGGTTAATATATAATAAATATCAATTTTATTGACAATATTTGTATCATTTTGTTGGCTTTTTATTCTTAAAATTTTAAATAACTGATTTAAAATATGTTTTTTTTGGTACACAGTAATAACCATGTTTCAAAAATAGAAGCTAAAACTTCAAATTTAATTATATAATTAAATTAAAAGCATTAGTTCTGTTGCATCTTCAAGCAAATTATGGAATAATTTATTTTTTGTGAGGAATGGTTTCTTGGTTGTGGTGAGAAATTTTAACAACATCCTTGGATTTTATACAGAAATATATATATGTATATTTTTTACTTTTAACTTGTTCATTATCCTTTCTAGATAACTAATGACCACTTATTTTGTTTAAATTTTCTCGGCTGGAAATAAGACTAATGCTTTATTCATTTATATGATGATAATATTTATTTTAACATTTCCTTTAAACTGCAAAATAAATTTAAAAAGAAAATGAGCAGTGAGTTCCAAAAGAAACAAAAAAAAAAAAAAGAAAGATATTTGATTGGATAAAAAAGTTGGCCTTGTAAAAATATTTAACTCATCCACAAAGAAAAAGGAATGAAAAAGAAGAAAGCAAATTAAAATCTAGAATTGTTAAGATATTTGATTGTAATTTCATGATTTGAAAGGTTTGTTTAGTGGCATAGCAACTCCTTATGAGACATTAAATGCCAAAATTTAATTTTCTTGGTAACATTATTAAAAAAATGTATTGTTGGTAATTTTTTTCTTTCAAAAAATATATTTCCGGTATTTTTACTATGAAAATGTATTTTCATACTTTCATAGCATTTTGACCACAATTTGGGGAGCCAAAGATATGCCACGAACCTAGGTGAGGGTGAACCTGGGAACAATAGCAATTAAGTGGTCGTTCCACACTCCTCAAACCTCCTACATACATTGTAAAAGAGATTATTATAATATTTCATAAATTCTTTACTTTACAGAATAATCAAGTAAATACATACTCAATGTTAGCTTCATTACTTCCAATAATTCCTCGATAAACTTGCTCCACTTTTTTTTTAAGTTCAGTCAAAAGAGCTTGTTGGTCTTCCATCAGTGCATCTCCAGTTGAGGAGAACATTCTAGAAAATGAAAAAAATGAAGTGAATTTTACTGATCAATTTTTTGTTTTCAATCAGAAAAATTATATACTTCAAAAGGGGTTCAAAAGGGGTTATTTTTCCCCCGATAGTTCCCCACCCATTTTTGTTCTTTATTGCTTAATAGAAGACTTTTGACTTCCATTTTATCTCTTGTTCCATTTCTGTCACCAACTATGGGACTATGTTGAATTATAATTATTTGTGACTAATTCTTGTTAAATGACCAACTTAGCAATATTGTTCACCCCTTTCTGCCTTTTTTTTTTGCGTAACGATCAAAATCGTAAATTTCATTTTATTTGTTAATCTCACATGTTAATTTTACCACGTTAATCAACAGATTTTATCAAATTTTTTAAGTTTAATCGTTCAATTTGTTTTAAACAACATTTATTTATATATTTTCGTTTTTACACGCTGCGTAAGTTGTAATTTATTTATTTTAATCGTAAAAACAATGTAAATTTCTAATTATTTTAAGGTTGCATCTTTTTTTTATTTCTTATTTTATTTTCTTTACTAATAATAATTATCAGCTGGGGAGATGAAACTGAAAAAAAAAAAAAAAGTAAAAGAAAGTAAAAAAGACAAAAAACCCTAAAAACACGTAATTACCATCTGAGTATCCGACAAGTATCCACATAAAAAAAGAAAAAGTAAAAAATCCCTCGTAAACAACTAAAATAGAGCTCACACCATTGCGATTGGCTGTTGGTCAACTTTCAATCAAATGCGTGACTGAGGGGTATGGTTTGCCTAATATAAGTCAGTGTCTGCAGGCTGTTAATTTAGAGGGGGGGGCATCAGAGACTGATCAACTCTGATGGGATCGATTTGGTGAGGGGAGTATGATGTTTGAAAGACCTGAAACTGCCCAATGGCCCAATTCAGGACATCACTGACGACGCCCTCTAGCGCTAAAGATCTTCTACTCCAAAGTACTGATTACAATTTAGAATTTTTGATTTTTTACCATTATCATTTATTACAAATTTTTTTTTTTTTTTTTCATAAAATAATATTTCAAAATTGAATAAATACATAGTCTGTATATGAATTATTTTGCTGTTTTCTACTGGAAGCTTCAGTGATTTGGAAAAAAATTACTGCTCCAGCACTTGACAAGTCACAAACTTGCTGGATTAATGAGATTCAACCTGAATTAGCATATGTCATGAGAGATTTCTGATCACTGTAAGAATGCAATCATTTTAACACCATGCACTTTCTAAAGCTCTGAAAATCTCAAAGAAGAAATCTGCAAACCTCTGCTGTTTGTGTATGTGTTACTCACTTTACTTTAGTTTCCAACTCGTTTGACTTCTCTTGTTCTTGCATAATTTTCGCTTTCACCTTGTTTATCTGCTCCTGTAACAATTTTGATTCATTTTCCCTGTTACAAAAGAAAAAGAACAAAAACAAAAAAACATACATGGTGCGATGGGTAAATTGTCGCCAATTTATATTTTTAATTTTGTGCATTATTTTTTTTTTGTCTACTGCACAGTATAGTTAGGCATCAGTTGGGCGCCATCTGTGAGAAAAAGATCACCATGATGCTATTTTTACACTGCCAAATATTTGGAAACAGCATGCTGTACTGCTTGGCATTCATACCGGAAAGTCCAATTCAAAAATTTCAGTGTTTGGGTGTCAATCTGAAGACAGTACAGAGGATACGGAAAGATTTGGATGAGTTTAATGGTGATTATGAAGGTATGGTACCTTGGAAAACTAATAAGAAAAGAACTCCCGAATTTGTTGGTAAGGGCCTCAGATTCAACACAGAGGCCTACATCAAGTGCCTTGCAGAGATAGTACTGCCCTGGGTCAAGAGGCTGGCCTCCTAATTCCCCAGACTGCACCCCCTTGATTATTATGTGTGGGACACAGTTGAGCAAGAAACCAGTAAAACTCATTGTAACACCAAAGATGAACAGGATTATGACAGCATTGACCAACTTAAACAAGGAGAACTATGGAATTTATTTACTTATCTATTTTTTTATGCTAATTATTTAATGCAAAAATTTGTTGGTGTCGGCAAAAAACGTTAACTCCTGTCTATGGTTTAATAACTTTTCATTATTTAGAAACTTAATGATGTGTTAGGACTCTCAATGGATGAGATAGTGCATGCTAGCACACACATATACAATTACTAATATCTCGTTATCTGATTTAGCCACCTATCTATCTATCTATCTATCTATATATATATATATATATATATATATATATATTTGGACAAGTTCCTGGCAAATTAAACAAATTCATGCCATCAGTACTTTTTTCTACTCTGATTTTCTTTTATCCTCATTCACTCTTGCAAAGACAAATGGCAATAGGGAATTGATGATGGGAGCAGGTTTTGGTGAAACTGGAAGCTTCTAGTCTTGAACCTGCAAGTTGGTCGTGAATTTAGTCATCAACACCATCATCATAAATGAAGAGATCAGCAAAGAATAAATTCAATTCCTGGATACAAAATAAAGCTGCTACCAATATTTTGGTAGCAACCTTTCTTTCAAATATGTTATACTGAATATGACAGACAAGCAAATTTTGATTCATTTTTTTTATTTTGGCTTTTATTTGTGTGTGCCTCCCCCATATATATATGTATATATATATTTCTTTTTTTTCTTTCTTCAATAGGAGTAGATAGGTTCATCTAGTTCTCATACTTCCTTGGTCTTTTGAACAGGAGTAGAAATTTATCCCATGTTTCCTGTTTAGGATTGTACATTATCAAGGATGATTTTTATTTTTAACTGAATGAATAGATTTCTTATATATGTATGTAGAGTTATCGCAATGTTTTCTTTTATTTTCAAAGCATGATCAGCACATTGTGGCATGTTCAAACGTTGATATTATAGAGTTATAACTCTAGATACATGCATGAAAAAAAAACAGATATTCAGTTATAAATAAAAATCACACTTGATAATGGCTAAAAGAATAGCTGAAAGCGATCAGATATATTCCAAGCATTTGGATAATTTTTATACACTTTATGTCCAGAAAAGAAAAAAAAAAACTTATATGAACACAAGAAAAATTAAATAAAAAATTAATTACAATATCTTGTCTTCAATGAAACTTGTATATATGAAAGAGAAACAGAGAGAGAGAGAAAGAGAGAGCCATAATAAATTATATATACTCCAAATGCAATGTACAAACGCATACATATATACACATATGCATTCTAAAAAAGTGACTGTTTTCTGAGGTCACAAAAATTTTATGAAAATATTTAAAGTATAATATTAACCAGCTGAAAGAAAAGCCTTTTGGGTGTTTTTTAATTAATAATGATGTCTAAGAATGACCAAGAAATGCTGGAAGCTGATCACATAAGTGGCTGTTGCTAGCAATAATAGGCATACATTCAAACTACAAGGGAAGTAGTGAAAATTTTATTTAAATAAGGATGAATCTTTAAATCGACCATTGTATACTTTTTCAGAATGGAAAATATGTAAATATGTATGTCAGTGGTTAGAAAATTGAAATGGTATGAAAATGAAAGAGTGTATCAGAATTACATTTTCAGTTTGTTTTCCCTGAATGCCTGCTGCACTTCTTCTAGAACAACTTCCGTCTCTTGGCTGTTTTGGATCAGGGACAAGTTCTGTTCTTCAAGCTCACTAAAAATATCTAGCACCTGCTGTGGTTCTGTGAAATACAGCTCCAGTTCCTAAACAATATATTTTGAAACACCTTTTGTCCATCATACAATTTTTCAGGCATAAGAGATCAAAGAAACTCCAACAAACATATTTGTAGGCAATCAGTATTTGATTAAAAAACATGAGCTGCAGGTAATTTTGTTAATGTTTTGAGGTTTAAACCTTCAACATTGAACACACTCAAACCTGCCCTATAAATATTGGCTCTTAAAATCTCACTGCATTGCTTGTGATGATGTTATCATATATTATGGCAGAGAATACATGGAGCAGGATACAGTAGGTTAAACATTGAGAGCTGATAATTACAGGGAAGGTTTGGGCAGATTGAATCCTAAGCAGTTAAAAGCTTTAAGAAAATAGAAATTATGACAATATTCAAATGAACATTATTCTTCAGCCTTTAATTACATATTATTATAATTGTTATAGTTAACCCTTTATCATTCAACATGCTCAAACCTGCTCTATAAATATTGGCTCTCAATCTCCCATGGCTTATGGTCAAAGTTTTCACTATTTGTATGACTTCCTGCATTATTTGCTATGATGTCATCATGTATTATGGTAGAGTATACTTGGGGCAGGTTGAACATTGAGAGCCAATAATTTATAGAGTGGGTTGAATGCTATTATGAATAGAAGGAATGTTTTCTTTCTATTTAGATAAATATGCATATAAGCAAAATTAGAAAATAAATACTCAAAGAAAAGAGAAGCAAACTGAATAGAGTGAAAGAGATGGAGACAAATAGAATTTATTGGTAAAATGTTACAATGTAAATAAGGCTGAGTTATAGATAAGAGGCTAATTTGGATATAAGATAGATGTAGGCAATAAGCATGAAAACAATGACTGGCAGTTTCACACCTTTTGTTCTTTTTAACTGAAAATAAATTACCTACAAACATGTTTACAGAATTACTTTCATCATCTATATTTAATAAAATGTACCAGAGCACTATTTAAGTCAGTGGTTCCCAAACGGTGTGGCATGCTTCATAGGTGTGGTAGAAGAGGATAGCAGATGAGGCGGAATGATTGAAAGATAATCAGATTTAGAAACAGTTTCAAAAAATCCACATCCCAAAAATAAATATGATTTCCAAATTTAAAATATTATTATTGATTATTTGTAATTGCATTCATGAATCCCAGTATAGTTATAAATAATTATTAACCGATTTTATCATTATTGACCGATTTTTATCATTTGCATTATATTAAGTATTAAGAATATAGTAATTAAGGTCTGCAAATTGGAGGAGAGAGTTATCAATGATAATGCTCTGACTTTGAATTTGCAGTTATCTCCCTTTAACCATCACTCTTTTTTTAATTTTTAAATGTACTTTTTATCACATAAAATTTGGTGAGTCATTTGCAAATTTTCATTCTGAAAATGTGGCCAAGATAAAAAAATTTGGGAACCACTGATTTAAGTAGACTGGTTCAGTCATAAAAAAAATAAGGAAAACCTTTTTTGGAAATAACATTTTTAGATTAGCATTCTTCAGACCTTACTTAATGTCTGACATTTTTGTCATAATCCACAAATATTGAATATTTTTATTTCTTTACAAAAATGTTCACCTTGTACAAACCCCAAGATCTAATGAAGGTTAAGAGTTACAGAGTAAGATGTAAGAGGCACAGTTTAAAGAGCATATGTGTGGAAGATAACGCTTAACCCTAGACTTAAACAGGTTAAGATTGTAGTAATTGGGGTCTTGGAAGTCGATTCTACAAAATAGCAGTTTGTGGGAAGAAGCTGCTCAAATGGAACTTACGTCACACCAATGGAATATGAAGGGAATGGGTGTGGTTCAGTACAAGGTGCATGGCATGGCAGGTCTTAACCATGAAAGTTAGTATTGGTGAAATTAAGCAATGTAATTTGTTTGAATTCTTTTCATGGAAATAGTGATAGAATATCAAGAGGTTTGCGATGTTTCGTCTGTGGGAAGAGAGGATAGTAGGGTGAAAAATAATTCATCACTCACAACGCCGCAAAGATACTTTTGCTCTCTATTGAAACTGGAATGTGGAGGCTGGTCAACTCATGCCTATAAATGGCAGAAGTACTCCATTTTTGGCCAGATCTGTCTCTTGTAAAGGTAGAGGATTGCAGTAGAGGTCAAGTATTTAGTGCTGAAGTACAGAGGACCGACCATTTTTCCAGCATCTTTCCACATGAAATCTGGGTTGATTTTGTCTCAATATGTGCTCAAGGCAAAAATTATTATCATTTTAGAAGTGGGGGTCCAGTTCCTAATATTGATACAGTGTAAAATTGATCCCTGACTTTTAGATTGATATCTCTATATGAAAACAAAAAAGATTTCTTTTAAATAAAGGAAAAATGGATATATACATTTTTATGTTTTACTTTAGGGAAATATTTTAAACAAGCAATTGTTTGGTGAAACAGATAATTTTCCTTCTTTTACAAAATGATTTCTTGTCATTCATGCAGACATTTTTAAATTACTGTCACATTTTTAATTCTAAAAATTTACATTAATTAACAAAAGTATAAAAAATATGCAGATATCAATGATGTAAGCATATTTTCAAAGTACAACATTTGCCAAAAAAAAAACTAAGTTCAGATAACTATGTAAAAGTCAGAGATTGCTTTGACACTGCTTCAATATTATATATGGAACTCGCTTCTAAATTGATAAAAAAAAAAATCAATATTTTTTATTCTGACAAATGTCACAACCTGAAGGAGTTCTAAAGGATGCTAATCTGCAAAAATTATTCCTTGTAAAATTTTCTCTATTTTTTTATGAGTGGACCATTCTATTTAAGTAGTACCTGTATAAGATGAATCCCATTTGATTATATCAAGATGGTCAGAAGTAATACGGCAGTTAATAATATTATACAAAACAAAATATTTTTATATAATAATTGGATCCAAAATTACTGATTTTTATGTGCAAATTGTTGGGAAGATATTTTGCCAGTGATGTAAGTACTAACTGCGAAGAGAAGGAATGAAGACATCACCACGTAGCAGTGAATGTTTATAAGGCATTTCAAGATAGTTGTTCTCAATCTTTATCTCACTCTTGGGCGGGGGCTTTAGTTTATTGCCCAGTGCCTGAGGTGTCCCCAAAAAAGGAAGTGCAGAGGAGGTTTGAGAATTCTTCTACAGTACTGCTGATATACCCACTTTAAGAAACCACAACCATGTGTCACATCTGGTTGCATGGTGGGTGCACTGGTAAATAACTATAACCAGAGAAAAACAGTCAATGGAAGTCTTGTTTATCGGTCTGAAACTCAATGGAAGTTAAAATTTTTTTTTTTTTTTTTTACTAACAAACAAAATTCACAGTGAATGAAAGAGTCCCTAAAATCCACTGCTGCTAAATTATCCACCTCATAAAGAAGTACAAAAATCTATTTCTGATAAATAAATCTGCCACAACTTCCATTGAGTTTAAGAAACATAAACAAGACTTGCATTGGCTGTTTACTGATGGCTCTGTGTGGTGACAGGGATTATAAAATACTGAATTACCACAATACCAAAGTGCTGGGGTGGTAGAGTAAGTGATAATCCTCTTAAAAGTAGACCACCAGCAATGTGCAAAAGAATGGCCCTGCTTGAGGAGACTGTAGGAAAAAATCAACATGTGGGTGGGTCAGTGCAAGCGTTTTGATGATTGGAGTTTATGATTGATAATAAATGCTGGCTGCATCCAAAAATGATGTACAACATCAGAAATTGATGCCACACTGAAAAGAATTAACCTGGCTCTTCAAAAGCAAGCACAAGTTTTACATCCGAGGATAGATTCCCTCTTGATATATCACTGAATTTTTTACATGCAACTTGTGAAAGCATGTGTGATACCTTGCCCACATCAGTTGCCAACCAGAGGAGGCAACACAGTTTTGGTGGCTATGGTGGTACTGCCACCTCTGGTGCCACCAGCAGCTTTTGCCACTGGACAGTTTATTGTTTTTTGTGTAGACATGTCAGTCTCTGATTTTTATGCAACTGTAAGTCAGATTTTCAATGTTGTGTTAAAAGTGTTTGCTTTTGATCCTTAAACAAAACACAAGGCTCCAGCCTTGTCAATCTGCATTTGAAGGAATTAGAATTCATTTGAGCAGGATCTTCAGTTTCTTCTTGAAAATATCCAGCATTGGTGTGTTCATAACATCACTAGGTAAAACGTTCCATCTTTCTACCATCCTCAGGGCAAAGAAGTTGCATCATGCAACCGGTTTCAGTGAGTGACCACATTCTTTGTTTGAGAAGGTGAAGGAATTGTTCCTTTTCATTTTATAATAGTCATTCAATATTTTGTATACCTCTCACAGATTAATGAACTGGTGCTTTGACTGAAGGGATGATAGCTTGATTTCATCTGCAGTTAGGCTGAAGCACCTGTTCTTGGAAGATTACAATAAGTCAATATCTTTTTTTTATAGTTTGGGATCCAGATAACAGCTCCATATTCAAGTGAAGGTTGAATAAATGCAGTGTAAGGGGCTTCTAACTTTTTGGGGAATAAGGTCCAATTCATAATCATACTTATTTTTTGATTAACCTTCTTTAATAGTTCAACTTGACTTTGGCTAGAGTTTCAGTACTAAGAACTGTTATGAGAAAGAAATATGCAATTACTTCTACCATTACGTAGGTTGGTAACTCTGAACACAACTTGAAGACATATATCAGTATTATTGGCAGTCATTTTAAAGAAAGATTGAACTGAAGGAAGTTCAAAATTTATCTTTAGTTTTGACTTTCCCTATCAACTGATTTTATTGGCATTTTTTATAGTCATCAAGAATTCACAGATATACAAAAAACAAAACAAAAACATTGTGAATATTGTGATAAGTAGAAATCAGCAGAATGCTATAAATATTTGTCATATTATTCACAGACGCTTTGTATAAATATCTCCTAACAATTACTGTTGTTAGATTTATTTGACTATATGACCTAAAACACATTATTTGACTGACTATATCACATAACACATTATTTGACTGACTATATCACATAACACATTATTTGACTGACTATATCACATAACACATTATTTGAGTGACTATATCACCTAAAACACATTATTTGACTGACTATATCACATAACACATTATTTGAGTGACTATATCACCTAAAACACATTATTTGACTGACTATATCAAAACACATTATTTAACTGACTATATCATATAACACATTACCTCATCACTGTCACTGGTGAATCCATCAAGACTTGAAATAAAACTTTCTGTGCCAGTTGACCTTCATGAAAGAAAAAAATTGAAAATACAATCAATTTTTTTGCAATAGCAGAGTTACACATAATTTTCTAGATAAAATACCATAGTCAAGTTTTTCATTTCAACTTTTTAGAAATATTTTAAAAATGCTGATTGATTTGTAATTTTCATTTCTTGAGTAAATGAGCTGGAACTTTATTCATTGAAATCCCTGCAAAAATCCTGAATAAAAGAAATTTGATCTCAAATGATTTTTTAAAATGTTTTTCAAAAGAAAATTTTATCTACTTTTGCTATGGAATTTTAATGATTATTCAATGACAATTTGAAAAATAAGGCATATAGTTATAAATCATCACTCTATTAAAAAGCAATTCCATCCTTTGGAGAAATATCATCAGATCCAAGCCTCTGCTGAAAAAAAATATTATCAAGCCATTTTCTTTTAGACTTCCTTGTTGCTTACTTGCTTTGTTCATGAAATTCTCAGTATCCTTCTGTAGAACCACATTTCTGTTACCACTCCTAATCCATGGGAAGATTGTCCAGCATTCACTGTCATATAAAAGGATGGATATTGCATAGCAATGCAGTACTGTTTTCTTTGTTTCTAACACAAAAATCTGTCTGTTTCTTTGCATCTTGCTTATCTTTTGGAATGTCTTACACTCCACAGATAGTTAAAATTCCCTGCTCGCCTGATGTTGATATCTTCAATATCGGCTTCTTGCTGATGACCATACATATTCTGTCTTGCAATTGATGCTCAGTGCTTTTTTCTTACTTTCTTTTCTTACCTTTTCTAGAAAAGTCCTGTAGTTTTTTTTCTGAGTTTTTTTTCTGCATATCTTGTATTGTTAAGATTACACCCACCAATAATAAATCTTAGTAGAGTTTCCAGCTCCCTTTCAGACAGTCTGACTGTAGGGGGGTTGAATAAATCTGGGAAAAAGACGCATCTCGTCTCATGTGTGGCTACCTTTGTGTGGCTACCCAATTCATTTTCTGTCTGCGTGCAGGCAGTTTGCTCCCAGTATAAGTTCTCAATTATTCTAACATCATTTCCAAATAGATCGAGTTTTCGTAACAATTCAAACAGATTCTTGTGTCAGATCTTGTCAAATGCTTTTGTGTAATCAATATAACATAAGTGCACGTGCTTCTGTATTCATTCTAATTATGAATATCACATTTCTTGTCCTACTGCCCTTGACACAGTTGCACTGTTCTCGTCCTATTTCCAATCTAATTCTGCAGCATGCTCTATTCATCAGGATCCACATAGGGTGCTGAAAACTGTTTGGCCTAACCCATTTCCCAAAATCTGACCAGATGACTAAATATTGGAGTTTTATTTTGAATCCCTTCTTGGTTAGGCTGAGAACTTTTCAGTATTATCTCATAGCCTTTTGCATGTAGGATGTCACTGGTCATTGTCAAATGCCTTATGAGCATTCACTGATGGTGTACTAAATCCTTGAAGCTATGAAAAAGTTGTTATATAGAAATTATAGAATATTCTGAGATGGAATAGTGGATTTAAAAAAACAATATGACGTATGTCATCAGTAGCTTAATTCAAATTAACTGAGCTTGAAACGACTTATATTTTGATTGAAGTTGTATATAAATGAAAGTGATGATGAGACAAAACAGATTTGATCAAAAATGCATTTCAGCACTGGAAACAAAAATGTTTTCTTTTTGGCTTCTTCAGTTTGATAATAAAAGAAAGATACAAACATTGTTAGGAAAAAGTGAGCATGTTAGATCAAATTTATTGCCCCAGCTTATCACCTCATGAGTTAGGCTTAATAAATTTCATCTATTATGGCCACTTGTCTCCAGAGACCCGAAGACAGTTTTATTTTACCTCACAATGTTTTGTCTTGCTTTCATTATAAAACTGAAGAAGTCAAGGAGAACCACACATTTGCTCCAGGGGTGATCTGCACCTTTGATAAAAAACTTTCCACTTTTTCTCATATCTTTACTTTTGTTTTGGATATTATACATCCTACAAACAAATACACACACACAGAAACATGTGTTATAAGAAAATTATAAGCAAAATATTTATAACGAAAAACAATCAAGCAAAAAAATAAAAATGGAAATTCTCAACCTTCTGTATGACTGTCTAGCAAAATTATTTCCAAAGAATACATTCAATTTTGCAAAATCCAAAGAATCTACAATTTTATTGGTTCTGATCTGGCATCTCAGCTTCAATCACTTTTCCCCTACCATAATGTAGTTTTCTTGAGTGTTTTCTAAATATTTTTATAGGAATTGTTCTGATGAGCTTTCCTTTTTGGAACCTTGACATCATGAATTTAAATATAGTACTCAATTGGCAGGCAGGTCTCATTATTTTACTGTTGAAATTGCTAGATGTAACTCTTAAGTTCTATTCTTATAGTTTATTTTCTCGCACTTCTTGCTTGTGGAAGTCTGTCTTGGTTTCTTGATTTCCTTTTAAGCATGAACTTCAAAAATTTAAATGCAACATCAATCATCATCTTTCGTTTCCTAGAATCCTGTTCTTATTGTTCTTTCTCTTCAATAATGTTTTCTCTGTTTCTTTCACTCTCAGTAACATGTTGCATCTTAGTGACTTTATCACCTTTCTTAGAATGAAATGCTTAAAAAAAGAAAAACAATGTTTTGTTTCAATGTAAGCAAATTTTAAATTAGTGTGAAGCTTTATAAGATAATTTAAATAATTCTTAGAAATGTCTACGTTAACAATCAAAAACATTGAACATTCAACATGACACATCAAATCTTGTCCTCATTCACTGAGAATTTCACAAAAAGATTATTTTCCTACCTTTCAATAAAACCAACAAAACTAAACTAAGTTGAGAAAATGTGTAACCATTTTCTCACTTCAATTAAGTAAATATTTATAAACATGACTTACTTTCTGACAACTGTGGACATTTTAGATTCTTCTTTTGTGGGAGTTTTCCCCATTAACCTTAACTTGAAGCTACTTGGACGAGATGAAGCCCTCTTTTCTTGTTCTTTTTTTATCTTTCTTTCTTCTCGCTTCTTAGAGAGCTTTTCCTTCCATTCCTGAAATTGGACATTTTCATTTCAGAAGTCAAGCACCATAATATTTTCAGACTTTAGTTAATTAATCAAAAGTATAATTGGTCACCAAAGAGAACAGTTTATGTGTTCCTAGGCTAGGAGACTTCACTACATGTTAGTAGCATCACAGCGGTAATAACAGGGTTAAAATTATGATAATTTTGTGAAATACATCAGTTTGATGCTCTAGCACATTTCAGTGATATTTTTAGCCAGGGATCATTAGGGTTTTCAAGGCTTTCTCCATGGTGACCCAGCTGATACTGATTGGATATCAACTTGTGTGCCATACATGTGTTGATCTGTAATTTCTGTGAATCTGCAACCCCTTAGGGATGAAGAAACTACCATGTATTCTTTAGCTACAGTTGGTTAAAAAGGCAATACGGTAATTATCTGTTCCCTACTAATGTCTAAAAATCTCTCTAAGACACTATGTGTCCCTTTATTATTTCTGAGTTTGTTTAAAATCGTTATTGTTTCTGTTTGTAAAGTGTTTTACTTCTTTGTGTATTTCTTTGGAACCTATTTTGCTTGTCTATTTCCTCTTTTGAGAGATATATTTGTTTCTATTTGTCACAATGTATTTTCTAAATAAAAGGATATCATTTTTCATTGAGACAAACTCTGGCTAAAGACTGCTGGTTACAACAGACATTGGAAAAAAGTTCAAATAATAGACTTGACATTACAGTGATGTAAACAACCAAGATTAAAATATTATTCCAATGTCATATTATGAAAATGCTTAAGGTACGTTTGTGGACACCCTTAAAATTATACTCAATGTGGGTCCACTTTTTATAAAGAACCACAACAAAAGAAACATGAAATTAAAATAACATGAAATATCAAATTTATATATATATATATATATATATATATATATATATATATATATATATAATAAAAAGGCTTAAACACTAATATTCCATGGTCATAATTTATTCCATTGGAATCGTAAATATGATCCAATTCATCAGACCTACAAATTTTGAATTAGAGATATTTATTCACATGGTACATACATTGTCCATTAATGTTTTCATGTTGTTGGTGGTCAGAAGGTGGCTCAGTGCATTTTCACAGATCCAGGGTCAGTTGTCAAATGAGACAGAGTTTCTAAATTGTCTACCAAGGTGGAAACGAGGCAGGGCTGTCATTGTCTCATCTATTGACCAATCAGAGAACTTGTTACATGCTGGTTACAACGATACTGTGAAAGAGATTAGCTATTTCCTTTATTTTCTTAAAGGAGCCATTACAGTACTTTAGGTAGCATTTAATTAATGGATATCAGTTTTAATCCAATCATTTTCTGTTTGATCAGTTTTACTAATATGTTCATGTTACTCAGGAGAGAGAATGATTTGACACTCTCTCTGAATTCCTTATAACAATAAGTAAAATTCCCCTTAACAGTTTTTATATAGGACATTCAATCAGTGGTTAACTGGAGCAAGAAATGGCTTGTAAATGTTAACACCTCCAAAACAAAACTGCTTTCATTTAACCACCACAGAGAACATGTTCTGCCTGCCATCAGTATGTCTGATGTTAAACTCCAGGAGAGCAACAGCAAAATGTTTCCCATTGACATGAAGGGCACGGATTATATTGAATCGATTTTTATGTCTACTGTAAGGAAAGTTGGTTCACTGTTTGTTGTGCCAGAAAATTTTCTTTGTCAAAATCAATCTTGCACATTTATAAATCTATTATTCATCTGTGCATTGAATATTGATGCCATATCTGGTCTGGTGCTCCTAGTGTATATCTTGAGATTCTTGGAAAAATTCAAAGAAGTGTCTATAAAATAATTGAGCCTGACCCGGCATCTCGACTTCAGTCACTTTCTCACCAATATGATGTATCTTCCATTTGTCTTTTCTACATATATTTTCATGGCAACTGTGTTCTGATGAGCTGTTCTCTTTGGTGCCTTGTTTGCATGAATTTAAGCATGCCACTAGATTGACAACTAGACCTCACTAATTACCTGTCTCCTACAATCTACTAAAATTTAAATGCAATGTTAATTGCCACCATCTGTCTTTCCAAATGCTGTTCTTTTATTGTCCTTTCCTCACTTCTCATCACTAAAGTCTTCTCATTCTCTTTCACTCCTTGTAACCCCCTACACCCTGGTGGTATTATCACCTTGCTTGGGGTAAATTGATTACAAAAAAAAAAGAAAATTTCTCAGTAATTTTATAAAGTCAAGAGGAAGTAGAATTGTTTTCTATGGAAACAGATTTGATTGCTGCTGTAGTAATAAATATATATAATAAACATATATAATTTCTACATTTTAAATTTACTCCTATAAATATAAAGTATATATGTTTGCTACATTAAAAGATAATTATCAATATTATGAAAAAAGAAAAAGTATACATAATCAGTATAACATTAAATTTGAAAAAAATAATATCATTTTATTAATTTTATGATTTAATAGAACAGATTCGATTTTAGGCAAAACATGGAGCAAGAGGCAAAGTTTAATAAATAAGATAAAATATTTCTTAAATCCCTTGAAAAAATTATCATCTCCTTAACACCTCATTAACATTAACACCAGCATTTTTAAGGGCAGATCAATCAGCCAAATTCTCTTCTGAAACCAGTTACTTGGATAAGCAAAACAAAAAATCAAAAAACCCAGTACCAAAGCAAATGACAATCCCACTCACACTCATTACACTCCCTGATGACTTACCAACCTCAGTATAAACACAGGAAAAATAGAACTTAGACATCAGCCTTCTTTGCCCCTTTTGCCAGAAAGCGGGATAGGCTGGTCCACTCCACTAACCACCAAAGAACTAATCAAGATGACTGTCTGCTATACAGAAGGAGAAGTCTTGATCTTTTTCTGTTCGAACATACCACAAGCTATGAACTCTGTCTCACAAAGAGAATACAAATTTGTATACAGAGGAAAATAAACCTTCCAAGTCAATGTTCACTAAGTGTTCATTCATTTTGAATGTAAAAATCAACATTCAGCACTGACCTCCACAAATATAAAACAAGCACGGGGGGAAAGATTCAAAGTCTCACCTTTGGTGAAATTGATTCAAGGAAGTTCTTATAGAGTTTGTATTCTTTTAGCGTGTCCTCTGATTTTGAGATATCTGACCTTAGTGACATTATTGTTGTGTTGATTTTCTTTATTTCGGCCACCTTCTCAAGTTTTTCTTTAGTCTCCTGCTCTGCTCTGTCAAAAAGATACGCACGGATCAAGATTAGATCAAATCTCATTCAACATGATTTGAAAAAAGAAAATGGAATTCAGAAATTCAGTCAGCAAAAAATAAAAGGATTTTAAACTTCTCATGATTTTTCCTCTTTGGCTAATCAAAAAATCTTTGTATTTCTTTTGTCAGTTGGTACTCAATTGATTTTTTTACAGCTTCTTTTTTTTTTTTTTTTTTTTACTAATGTTCACCCTATACAAGACCAAAGAGTCACTCAAAGTAGAGGGTTACTGAAGGCAGTTGCTGCATAGGAGGCAAGAGGCGCAGCCCAGGAGAACATGTGGGAAAGACAACAGCCAACCCCAGACTTGATGTCCCCAGGTTTCGCTAAGTCTATAAAAATATGTCTCTTAACTAGTGTTCCTTCATTACTTATCATATTGAATTGTTTGTCACTATTCAACCTATTCTAGGAGTGACAAGGATTTGCATTTTAAAAAAGAATAGGAGGTTTCAAATCTTTTATCCTCTTCATAAGTACTTTTAGAGGTACTTATGACAAGACTATTATTCAAGTTGAAATTTGCAAAAAGCAAATATTCATAGTACAAAAATATTTATTACAAATTGTACAAAATACAATATAGGCTTTGCACAAAATTTCCCTTGTGCACCTCAAACTATCAAGACAGATTAACAGTTCTTTGACATACAGATCTATTTTCTATTAACAGTTCATGAAAACCAAATTTTTTTCTTAACAACAAAGGAATTTCAGTTACTTTCTTTTAGAACAATAGTTCATCCAAATCAATTTTTTAGCAACAAAAGAAATTGAATTAGTTTGAAAGTTCACATATTCTGAAGGGTTGAAGTGGATGAGAAAGGAAGACCTACCTCAGGTGATTTTGGTTTTCTGGGTCCTTTAGACAAAATATTCTGATTTAAATCAGACATTGACAAATGAGACAATGCCGAAGGTTTAGAAAAGGCATTTGAATGAGATAAAAATCTCTAGTTTAGAAAAAGAAATTCTTCATAGAAAGAATTCTTGTAGATTTCTAAGGGTTCTTTCCTCTTCCTTTTCTTTCTTCTTATTTTTCTTCAGTAGCAGCAACAGTATGACACATAGATCCCAGATAGCATCCTCTACAGACCCAAACAGGTCAATACTTTCTGACTTTGCAGTCAAAATGTCCACTTTTATATACCAAACAGGTAGCTCTAACTGGATTAAATCCAACTCCTTAGGGGGTGTATACTTTTATCCCCACTGGTTAAAAACTCTAGAATCATTATGCAATCAAATCATGCCTGCCTTCAACTTAAATTTGGCTGTTTTTTTACATCAAAATTAATCTTCATTCTGTAAAATTTTGCCACAGAATGTTTAAAACATCTGGCTTCATTTTGGAATATTTTTTATAAACTCTCTTTATAAATGAGTATTTTTTTATAATATCAATTTGAAGCCTCTTTTTTTTTTCAAATTTTTATCATCATATTCGCAATGTTTTGCCCATTGTACACTCTGGCCTTCTTCAGATGATATATGGTTGAAATGTTGTGAATATGACAATAAAGACAAGAACAACAGTATGAACAATGTAAACAGTGTAAATGTAGTTTCATGTTTGCAAATTTTTACACATCAATTTTTATTCATGTTTTTTTATAAACCAGCTGGATTCATTTTCGTAGATTCTTTTACGAAGAAAATTGTTTTAGTAATGTTCTAATTTTCTTAATTAGTTTTTCATACAATTCAATATTATCTGTTTTATTAAAAATAATTATTATAATTTCAAACTTCAATTGACACAAACCTCTTTCAGAAGTTAAAATTAGAATTAAATATAAACAAGTTAAATTACTAAGTTCCCAGCTGAGAATAATAATCGTTTCAGGTGATGTATGTAAGTTTGTATGTATATGAAAATTTCATTAAAATACATAGATTTAAAATATAAGCACTAAAAACTTGTTGGCAATTAAAGTTTTTGACCATTCAGCTCCTCAGGCACTGTCAAGAATAGTTTTGAAAGAAAATGACAAATTGAAAAAAGATTTTTGTGAGACATTTCATGCATTAGGGCTTCATTGGACAGGGACTGTTTGTAAACATAGGTTCTACATATCAAGGATGATTTTTATTTTTTACTTTTAATTGAAAACTAATAGAAAATACAAATATAATAGCTTCATCCACACGTAAAAATGATTAAAAATGATTAAAAATGATGGAAGCACTAATAAGAAAAAAGAAAAAGCCAACAGTCAATAATATTAACTACGAACACAGCCACAAGTTAGAAAATAAAACATTTCTATAACTTCAGATACATATATAAAATACACATTCATTTAAAAATAAAAAAATAAAAATTGTCCTTGATAATGGCTAGAAAACACTTGTATGAACACAAGAAAAATTAAATAAAAGGCTTAATTGCAGTGCCTTGTCAATCGTCTTGTATAAAAGAGAATTGTTGCCTAAATACACGATACACACAGTGTGGCAAAAATAATGCCTTTTTTATTTATTAACTTTTATTGAACAAAAAGAAATTACTGTAGTTCCAGATGGCTGAAGATTAACTATGCCTTACTCATTTGGGGATAGTTAAATCTTAATTTTGAGCTGAGGTGGATAGGACAATGTGGAACAATTGAGTGGTTAATACAATCGCCAGACCTAATACCACCAGATTTTTTCTTGTGTAGTGAACCCGAAATATCTTTTTTACAAGCTTGAAAGAAAACATTTCCTGAATTAAAACAAGCAATTTCTGATAAATTTTATGAAATTAATATAGAAATATGTCAAATGGCTTTTAGAATCATGTTGTTTCAATGTGACAATAATTATAAATTTTCTTAAACTACACTAATTTTAAGAAAAATTGGACTTATGATAGTAATTGAATTTGAATTTATTTAAAAAAAATGTTGTTTCCTTGATGAAAAAAGGGTTTTAGGTTCAATTTTATTTAGTAGGGCTTTTCAATTCAGGCCGGCTGTTATTAATTTTGCTGTTTAATAAAATATAAAAACAGGGATAGCAACCCTAACCCTTACCTACTAAAAATGTTCATATCAATTATTACTTTAGCCCTAGATCTTGCTGATCTAGGTGCTGCTCTTGAGAAACTACTGAAGTTTGTGTATGGTAAGTGCAAGATTTTGTCAAAGAGTCCTTGCAGCACAAACATCTGCTCTTGCCAGAAACATGATCTCACGTGCATAACAGCATGGCAGTGATTGTAGGGGGCACCAATTGCAACAACATTAGTCTGGCTCTACAAGAAAAGGACGTATGGGAAAACGATGCTAATTTATTTGAATGTTTATTTTGAGTTATGTCAGGCCATTTACATTGTTCTGTTTGCTATTTTTAGGGGTGGAGTTAGAAACATTTCAATATGCATTTTCTTTTAACTGTTTTCATGGAGTGCTGTTTCCTGAGCCTAGTATTTTTGCCGTAGTGTTTGAATTAAAAATTTCAAATTCTATAATTTTCTGTTTTTGTACCAAGGATCACATTTTTGGCAGTCATCAAAAAGATATGAAAAGATATACACACTTTTTTAATAAAGCACCTCCATTGTCAGGTTGAGCCATCAGTTTGCTTAGCAAAACAGGACTTTCAGGTCTCAAGGTGCTTAGTCGGTTGCTCGATGTAATGAGTTATTTCGATGTATTTGTTTTCTTCATTCGCTAGTCATGTAGCACACAAATCCGTCAAGTCTTCTTCGGATGGGTTCTAAGTTTTACTGACCTGATTGCCAAAAAGGAAGAGGTCAAAGTGAAGATAAAATTATGCTGCCAATTTGTCTCTATTAACAACACCTATAACCAGGTAAAATTTCATGTTCTCAGCATCAGTGGTTCCTGAGATATAAAACTTACTTAGTTTGTTGTCGTGTCTGCAAAATATGCAGATATCATGTGACCATCTTGAAAACTCCCCACAGTGAGAGGAAGGTCTGAGAACAACAGATCGGAAGTATTCTAAAATATTTGTTCGACTGTCAACTCTTTCCTTCTATCTCACCCTGCAGAATGTTTTATTTGTCAAATTCAGTTTGACAGACCAATTATTGGTCTGCAAATTGTGGGTGTTCAGACATTTACTAAGAGACATATAGAGCTGGTAGTTCTTTGTTTTGTGTTATTTTTTTTAATGTTATCTACTGTTTCACTGCTATATACATGACTACTGATATATGCCAGTTGATATTGGTGAAATACGACTGTTTTATTTATTTGGTTTATTTTTGTTTTTATTATTTCAGATCTGGTTTGCAAATTATCCCCCATAACTAAGAGGAGACCAGCCCGGTTCACACTCCTCCCTGGTCTTTTGAATAGGAGTAGAGGTTTATCCCTCGTTTCCTGCTTAGGATTGGGTTTCTGATTCCTTTTAAAGTCTTTTCATTCTCTTTCACGCCCAGTAGCTCCTTGTGTCTTAGTGGCATTATCGCCTTGACTGGAGTGAATTTATTAAAAAAAAAATAACCTTTCTAAAAAATACCATATTTAGCTTGGTAACATTTTTCCAGACTATAAGTCTTCAGCATAGAAGCGATTATGTAAAAAGTGCTTAACAGTATCAGGACTATAAGACAAATTTCTGTCAAAGGAGCAGTATAATGGCACCCACCAAACCATGCTCTATTTAAATGTTATCTCACAGCTGACCTATATCATAATACCAATAATACCATCCAAAATTGCCAAGAACCAGTTCTATAAAGGCAAGTAATCTTTAGAAACCTATTCTGTTTATTTTATTTTCAATCTGAGAATAGAAACAAATTAATTTATAGTATCAATAAGAATTAAACCATTTTGATAATTTAATATAACACATTTATTAAGATATTTCCAGATTGAAATTCTGTTCTCTTTATATTTCTGTTCAGAAGTATGAGGCTTTTTGACTCTAGTGTCATCAGCTGAGTTATGCTTTCTTCGCCACATTCAAACTGAATCACTGCAGTCCCAAAGATCCAATGGAAGGCCGATCAAATTTATAACTAGAAAATTTGCCACATTTTTAACTTCAAAATGGCAGGGAATGTGTGCGACCACTTTGATAATTTAATCAATTAATAGATAAAACATCTATTTATTAAGATATTTCCAGATTGAAATTCTGTCCTCATCATATTTCTGTTCAGAAGTATGAGGCTTTTTGACTCTAGTGTCATCAGCTGGGTTATGCTTTCTTAGCCACATTCAAACTGAATCACTGCGGTCCCAAAGATCCAATGGAAGGCCGATCAAATTTATAACTAGAAGATTTGCCACATTTTTAACTTCAAAATGGCAGGGAATGTGTGCGACCACTTTGATAATTTAATCAATTAATAGATAAAACATCTATTTATTAAGATATTTCCAGATTGAAATTCTGTCCTCATCATATTTCTGTTCAGAAGTATGAGGCTTTTTGACTCTAGTGTCATCAGCTGGGTTATGCTTTCTTAGCCACATTCAAACTGAATCACTGCAGTCCCAAAGATCCAATGGAAGGGCTATCAAATTTATAACTAGAAGATTTGCCATATTTTTAACTTCAAAATGGCAGGGAATGTGTGTGACCACTTTGATAATTTAATCAATTAATAGATAAAACATCTATTTATTAAGATATTTCCAGATTGAAATTCTGTCCTCATCATATTTCTGTTCAGAAGTATGAGGCTTTTTGACTCTAGTGTCATCAGCTGGGTTATGCTTTCTTAGCCACATTCAAACTGAATCACTGCGGTCCCAAAGATCCAATGGAAGGCCTATCAAATTTATAACTAGAAGATTTGCCATATTTTTAACTTCAAAATGGCAGGGAATGTGTGCGACCACTTTGATAATTTAATCAATTAATAGATAAAACATCTATTTATTAAGATATTTCCAGATTGAAATTCTGTCCTCATCATATTTCTGTTCAGAAGTATGAGGCTTTTTGACTCTAGTGTCATCAGCTGGGTTATGCTTTCTTAGCCACATTCAAACTGAATCACTGCAGTCCCAAAGATCCAATGGAAGGCCTATCAAATTTATAACTAGAAGATTTGCCACATTTTTAACTTCAAAATGGCAGGGAATGTGTGCGACCACTTTGATAATTTAATCAATTAATAGATAAAACATCTATTTATTAAGATATTTCCAGATTGAAATTCAGTCCTCATCATATTTCTGTTCAAAAGTATGAGGCTTTTTGACTCTAGTGTCATCAGCTGGGTTATGCTTTCTTAGCCACATTCAAACTGAATCACTGCAGTCCCAAAGATCCAATGGAAGGCCTATCAAATTTATAACTAGAAGATTTGCCATATTTTTAACTTCAAAATGGCAGGGCATGTGTGCGACCACTTTGATAATTTAATCAATTAATAGATAAAACATCTATTTATTAAGATATTTCCAGATTGAAATTCTGTCCTCATCATATTTCTGTTCAGAAGTATGAGGCTTTTTGACTCTAGTGTCATCAGCTGGGTTATGCTTTCTTAGCCACATTCAAACTGAATCACTGCAGTCCCAAAGATCCAATGGAAGGCCTATCAAATTTATAACTAGAAGATTTGCCACATTTTTAACTTCAAAATGGCAGGGAATGTGTGCGACCACTTTGATAATTTAATCAATTAATAGATAAAACATCTATTTATTAAGATATTTCCAGATTGAAATTCAGTCCTCATCATATTTCTGTTCAAAAGTATGAGGCTTTTTGACTCTAGTGTCATCAGCTGGGTTATGCTTTCTTAGCCACATTCAAACTGAATCACTGCAGTCCCAAAGATCCAATGGAAGGCCTATCAAATTTATAACTAGAAGATTTGCCATATTTTTAACTTCAAAATGGCAGGGAATGTGTGCGACCACTTTGATAATTTAATCAATTAATAGATAAAACATCTATTTATTAAGATATTTCCAGATTGAAATTCTGTCCTCATCATATTTCTGTTCAGAAGTATGAGGCTTTTTGACTCTAGTGTCATCAGCTGGGTTATGCTTTCTTAGCCACATTCAAACTGAATCACTGCAGTCCCAAAGATCCAATGGAAGGCCTATCAAATTTATAACTAGAAGATTTGCCACATTTTTAACTTCAAAATGGCAGGGAATGTGTGCGACCACTTTGATAATTTAATCAATTAATAGATAAAACATCTATTTATTAAGATATTTCCAGATTGAAATTCAGTCCTCATCATATTTCTGTTCAAAAGTATGAGGCTTTTTGACTCTAGTGTCATCAGCTGGGTTATGCTTTCTTAGCCACATTCAAACTGAATCACTGCGGTCCCAAAGATCCAATGGAAGGCCTATCAAATTTATAACTAGAAGATTTGCCACATTTTTAACTTCAAAATGGCAGGGAATGTGTGCGACCACTTTGATAATTTAATCAATTAATAGATAAAACATCTATTTATTAAGATATTTCCAGATTGAAATTCTGTCCTCATCATATTTCTGTTCAGAAGTATGAGGCTTTTTGACTCTAGTGTCATCAGCTGGGTTATGCTTTCTTAGCCACATTCAAACTGAATCACTGCAGTCCCAAAGATCCAATGGAAGGCCTATCAAATTTATAACTAGAAGATTTGCCACATTTTTAACTTCAAAATGGCAGGGAATGGGTGCGACCACTTTGATAATTTAATCAATTAATAGATAAAACATCTATTTATTAAGATATTTCCAGATTGAAATTCTGTCCTCATCATATTTCTGTTCAAAAGTATGAGGCTTTTTGACTCTAGTGTCATCAGCTGGGTTATGCTTTCTTAGCCACATTCAAACTGAATCACTGCGGTCCCAAAGATCCAATGGAAGGCCTATCAAATTTATAACTAGAAGATTTGCCACATTTTTAACTTCAAAATGGCAGGGAATGTGTGCGACCACTTTGATAATTTAATCAATTAATAGATAAAACATCTATTTATTAAGATATTTCCAGATTGAAATTCAGTCCTCATCATATTTCTGTTCAAAAGTATGAGGCTTTTTGACTCTAGTGTCATCAGCTGGGTTATGCTTTCTTAGCCACATTCAAACTGAATCACTGCAGTCCCAAAGATCCAATGGAAGGCCTATCAAATTTATAACTAGAAGATTTGCCATATTTTTAACTTCAAAATGGCAGCGAATGTGTGCGACCACTTTGATAATTTAATCAATTAATAGATAAAACATCTATTTATTAAGATATTTCCAGATTGAAATTCTGTCCTCATCATATTTCTGTTCAGAAGTATGAGGCTTTTTGACTCTAGTGTCATCAGCTGGGTTATGCTTTCTTAGCCACATTCAAACTGAATCACTGCAGTCCCAAAGATCCAATGGAAGGCCTATCAAATTTATAACTAGAAGATTTGCCACATTTTTAACTTCAAAATGGCAGGGAATGTGTGCGACCACTTTGATAATTTAATCAATTAATAGATAAAACATCTATTTATTAAGATATTTCCAGATTGAAATTCAGTCCTCATCATATTTCTGTTCAAAAGTATGAGGCTTTTTGACTCTAGTGTCATCAGCTGGGTTATGCTTTCTTAGCCACATTCAAACTGAATCACTGCAGTCCCAAAGATCCAATGGAAGGCCTATCAAATTTATAACTAGAAGATTTGCCATATTTTTAACTTCAAAATGGCAGGGAATGTGTGCGACCACTTTGATAATTTAATCAATTAATAGATAAAACATCTATTTATTAAGATATTTCCAGATTGAAATTCTGTCCTCATCATATTTCTGTTCAGAAGTATGAGGCTTTTTGACTCTAGTGTCATCAGCTGGGTTATGCTTTCTTAGCCACATTCAAACTGAATCACTGCAGTCCCAAAGATCCAATGGAAGGCCTATCAAATTTATAACTAGAAGATTTGCCACATTTTTAACTTCAAAATGGCAGGGAATGTGTGCGACCACTTTGATAATTTAATCAATTAATAGATAAAACATCTATTTATTAAGATATTTCCAGATTGAAATTCAGTCCTCATCATATTTCTGTTCAAAAGTATGAGGCTTTTTGACTCTAGTGTCATCAGCTGGGTTATGCTTTCTTAGCCACATTCAAACTGAATCACTGCAGTCCCAAAGATCCAATGGAAGGCCTATCAAATTTATAACTAGAAGATTTGCCATATTTTTAACTTCAAAATGGCAGGGAATGTGTGCAACCACTTTGATAATTTAATCAATTAATAGATAAAACATCTATTTATTAAGATATTTCCAGATTGAAATTCTGTCCTCATCATATTTCTGTTCAGAAGTATGAGGCTTTTTGACTCTAGTGTCATCAGCTGGGTTATGCTTTCTTAGCCACATTCAAACTGAATCACTGCGGTCCCAAAGATCCAATGGAAGGCCTATCAAATTTATAACTAGAAGATTTGCCACATTTTTAACTTCAAAATGGCAGGGAATGTGTGCGACCACTTTGATAATTTAATCAATTAATAGATAAAACATCTATTTATTAAGATATTTCCAGATTGAAATTCTGTCCTCATCATATTTCTGTTCAGAAGTATGAGGCTTTTTGACTCTAGTGTCATCAGCTGGGTTATGCTTTCTTAGCCACATTCAAACTGAATCACTGCAGTCCCAAAGATCCAATGGAAGGCCTATCAAATTTATAACTAGAAGATTTGCCACATTTTTAACTTCAAAATGGCAGGGAATGTGTGCGACCACTTTGATAATTTAATCAATTAATAGATAAAACATCTATTTATTAAGATATTTCCAGATTGAAATTCTGTCCTCATCATATTTCTGTTCAGAAGTATGAGGCTTTTTGACTCTAGTGTCATCAGCTGGGTTATGCTTTCTTAGCCACATTCAAACTGAATCACTGCGGTCCCAAAGATCCAATGGAAGGCCTATCAAATTTATAACTAGAAGATTTGCCACATTTTTAACTTCAAAATGGCAGGGAATGTGTGCGACCACTTTGATAATTTAATCAATTAATAGATAAAACATCTATTTATTAAGATATTTCCAGATTGAAATTCTGTCCTCATCATATTTCTGTTCAGAAGTATGAGGCTTTTTGACTCTAGTGTCATCAGCTGGGTTATGCTTTCTTAGCCACATTCAAACTGAATCACTGCAGTCCCAAAGATCCAATGGAAGGCCTATCAAATTTATAACTAGAAGATTTGCCACATTTTTAACTTCAAAATGGCAGGGAATGTGTGCGACCACTTTGATAATTTAATCAATTAATAGATAAAACATCTATTTATTAAGATATTTCCAGATTGAAATTCTGTCCTCATCATATTTCTGTTCAGAAGTATGAGGCTTTTTGACTCTAGTGTCATCAGCTGGGTTATGCTTTCTTAGCCACATTCAAACTGAATCACTGTGGTCCCAAAGATCCAATGGAAGGCCTATCAAATTTATAACTAGAAGATTTGCCATATTTTTAACTTCAAAATGGCAGGGAATGTGTGCGACCACTTTGATAATTTAATCAATTAATAGATAAAACATCTATTTATTAAGATATTTCCAGATTGAAATTCTGTCCTCATCATATTTCTGTTCAGAAGTATGAGGCTTTTTGACTCTAGTGTCATCAGCTGGGTTATGCTTTCTTAGCCACATTCAAACTGAATCACTGCGGTCCCAAAGATCCAATGGAAGGCCTATCAACTTTATAACTAGAAGATTTGCCACATTTTTAACTTCAAAATGGCAGGGAATGTGTGCGACCACTTTGATAATTTAATCAATTAATAGAAAAAACATCTATTTATTAAGATATTTCCAGATTGAAATTCTGTCCTCATCATATTTCTGTTCAGAAGTATGAGGCTTTTTGACTCTAGTGTCATCAGCTGGGTTATGCTTTCTTAGCCACATTCAAACTGAATCACTGCAGTCCCAAAGATCCAATGGAAGGCCTATCAAATTTATTACTAGAAGATTTGCCACATTTTTAACTTCAAAATGGCAGGGAATGTGTGCGACCACTTTGATAATTTAATCAATTAATAGATAAAACATCTATTTATTAAGATATTTCCAGATTGAAATTCTGTCCTCATCATATTTCTGTTCAGAAGTATGAGGCTTTTTGACTCTAGTGTCATCAGCTGAGTTATGCTTTCTTAGCCACATTCAAACTGAATCACTGCGGTCCCAAAGATCCAATGGAAGGCCTATCAAATTTATAACTAGAAGATTTGCCACATTTTTAACTTCAAAATGGCAGGGAATGTGTGCGACCACTTTGATAATTTAATCAATTAATAGATAAAACATCTATTTATTAAGATATTTCCAGATTGAAATTCTGTCCTCATCATATTTCTGTTCAGAAGTATGAGGCTTTTTGACTCTAGTGTCATCAGCTGAGTTATGCTTTCTTAGCCACATTCAAACTGAATCACTGCGGTCCCAAAGATCCAATGGAAGGCCTATCAAATTTATAACTAGAAGATTTGCCATATTTTTAACTTCAAAATGGCAGGGAATGTGTGCGACCACTTTGATAATTTAATCAATTAATAGATAAAACATCTATTTATTAAGATATTTCCAGATTGAAATTCTGTCCTCATCATATTTCTGTTCAGAAGTATGAGGCTTTTTGACTCTAGTGTCATCAGCTGAGTTATGCTTTCTTAGCCACATTCAAACTGAATCACTGCGGTCCCAAAGATCCAATGGAAGGCCTATCAAATTTATAACTAGAAGATTTGCCACATTTTTAACTTCAAAATGGCAGGGAATGTGTGCGACCACTTTGATAATTTAATCAATTAATAGATAAAACATCTATTTATTAAGATATTTCCAGATTGAAATTCTGTCCTCATCATATTTCTGTTCAGAAGTATGAGGCTTTTTGACTCTAGTGTCATCAGCTGAGTTATGCTTTCTTAGCCACATTCAAACTGAATCACTGCGGTCCCAAAGATCCAATGGAAGGCCTATCAAATTTATAACTAGAAGATTTGCCACATTTTTAACTTCAAAATGGCAGGGAATGTGTGCGACCACTTTGATAATTTAATCAATTAATAGATAAAACATCTATTTATTAAGATATTTCCAGATTGAAATTCTGTCCTCATCATATTTCTGTTCAGAAGTATGAGGCTTTTTGACTCTAGTGTCATCAGCTGGGTTATGCTTTCTTAGCCACATTCAAACTGAATCACTGCAGTCCCAAAGATCCAATGGAAGGCCTATCAAATTTATAACTAGAAGATTTGCCATATTTTTAACTTCAAAATGGCAGGGAATGTGTGCGACCACTTTGATAATTTAATCAATTAATAGATAAAACATCTATTTATTAAGATATTTCCAGATTGAAATTCTGTCCTCATCATATTTCTGTTCAGAAGTATGAGGCTTTTTGACTCTAGTGTCATCAGCTGGGTTATGCTTTCTTAGCCACATTCAAACTGAATCACTGCAGTCCCAAAGATCCAATGGAAGGCCTATCAAATTTATAACTAGAAGATTTGCCACATTTTTAACTTCAAAATGGCAGGGAATGTGTGCGACCACTTTGATAATTTAATCAATTAATAGATAAAACATCTATTTATTAAGATATTTCCAGATTGAAATTCTGTCCTCATCATATTTCTGTTCAGAAGTATGAGGCTTTTTGACTCTAGTGTCATCAGCTGGGTTATGCTTTCTTAGCCACATTCAAACTGAATCACTGCAGTCCCAAAGATCCAATGGAAGGCCTATCAAATTTATAACTAGAAGATTTGCCACATTTTTAACTTCAAAATGGCAGGGAATGTGTGCGACCACTTTGATAATTTAATCAATTAATAGATAAAACATCTATTTATTAAGATACTTCCAGATTGAAATTCTGTCCTCATCATATTTCTGTTCAGAAGTATGAGGCTTTTTGACTCTAGTGTCATCAGCTGGGTTATGCTTTCTTAGCCACATTCAAACTGAATCACTGCAGTCCCAAAGATCCAATGGAAGGCCTATCAAATTTATAACTAGAAGATTTGCCATATTTTTAACTTCAAAATGGCAGGGAATGTGTGCGACCACTTTGATAATTTAATCAATTAATAGATAAAACATCTATTTATTAAGATATTTCCAGATTGAAATTCTGTCCTCATCATATTTCTGTTCAGAAGTATGAGGCTTTTTGACTCTAGTGTCATCAGCTGGGTTATGCTTTCTTAGCCACATTCAAACTGAATCACTGCAGTCCCAAAGATCCAATGGAAGGCCTATCAAATTTATAACTAGAAGATTTGCCATATTTTTAACTTCAAAATGGCAGGGAATGTGTGCGACCACTTTGATAATTTAATCAATTAATAGATAAAACATCTATTTATTAAGATATTTCCAGATTGAAATTCTGTCCTCATCATATTTCTGTTCAGAAGTATGAGGCTTTTTGACTCTAGTGTCATCAGCTGGGTTATGCTTTCTTAGCCACATTCAAACTGAATCACTGCAGTCCCAAAGATCCAATGGAAGGCCTATCAAATTTATAACTAGAAGATTTGCCATATTTTTAACTTCAAAATGGCAGGGAATGTGTGCGACCACTTTGATAATTTAATCAATTAATAGATAAAACATCTATTTATTAAGATATTTCCAGATTGAAATTCTGTCCTCATCATATTTCTGTTCAGAAGTATGAGGCTTTTTGACTCTAGTGTCATCAGCTGGGTTATGCTTTCTTAGCCACATTCAAACTGAATCACTGCAGTCCCAAAGATCCAATGGAAGGCCTATCAAATTTATAACTAGAAGATTTGCCACATTTTTAACTTCAAAATGGCAGGGAATGTGTGCGACCACTTTGATAATTTAATCAATTAATAGATAAAACATCTATTTATTAAGATATTTCCAGATTGAAATTCTGTCCTCATCATATTTCTGTTCAGAAGTATGAGGCTTTTTGACTCTAGTGTCATCAGCTGGGTTATGCTTTCTTAGCCACATTCAAACTGAATCACTGCAGTCCCAAAGATCCAATGGAAGGCCTATCAAATTTATAACTAGAAGATTTGCCACATTTTTAACTTCAAAATGGCAGGGAATGTGTGCGACCACTTTGATAATTTAATCAATTAATAGATAAAACATCTATTTATTAAGATACTTCCAGATTGAAATTCTGTCCTCATCATATTTCTGTTCAGAAGTATGAGGCTTTTTGACTCTAGTGTCATCAGCTGGGTTATGCTTTCTTAGCCACATTCAAACTGAATCACTGCAGTCCCAAAGATCCAATGGAAGGCCTATCAAATTTATAACTAGAAGATTTGCCATATTTTTAACTTCAAAATGGCAGGGAATATGTGCGACCACTTTGATAATTTAATCAATTAATAGATAAAACATCTATTTATTAAGATATTTCCAGATTTAAATTCTGTCCTCATCATATTTCTGTTCAGAAGTATGAGGCTTTTTGACTCTAGTGTCATCAGCTGGGTTATGCTTTCTTAGCCACATTCAAACTGAATCACTGCAGTCCCAAAGATCCAATGGAAGGCCTATCAAATTTATAACTAGAAGATTTGCCATATTTTTAACTTCAAAATGGCAGGGAATGTGTGCGACCACTTTGATAATTTAATCAATTAATAGATAAAACATCTATTTATTAAGATATTTCCAGATTGAAATTCTGTCCTCATCATATTTCTGTTCAGAAGTATGAGGCTTTTTGACTCTAGTGTCATCAGCTGGGTTATGCTTTCTTAGCCACATTCAAACTGAATCACTGCAGTCCCAAAGATCCAATGGAAGGCCTATCAAATTTATAACTAGAAGATTTGCCACATTTTTAACTTCAAAATGGCAGGGAATGTGTGCGACCACTTTGATAATTTAATCAATTAATAGATAAAACATCTATTTATTAAGATATTTCCAGATTGAAATTCAGTCCTCATCATATTTCTGTTCAAAAGTATGAGGCTTTTTGACTCTAGTGTCATCAGCTGGGTTATGCTTTCTTAGCCACATTCAAACTGAATCACTGCGGTCCCAAAGATCCAATGGAAGGCCTATCAAATTTATAACTAGAAGATTTGCCACATTTTTAACTTCAAAATGGCAGGGAATGTGTGCGACCACTTTGATAATTTAATCAATTAATAGATAAAACATCTATTTATTAAGATATTTCCAGATTGAAATTCAGTCCTCATCATATTTCTGTTCAAAAGTATGAGGCTTTTTGACTCTAGTGTCATCAGCTGGGTTATGCTTTCTTAGCCACATTCAAACTGAATCACTGCAGTCCCAAAGATCCAATGGAAGGCCTATCAAATTTATAACTAGAAGATTTGCCATATTTTTAACTTCAAAATGGCAGCGAATGTGTGCGACCACTTTGATAATTTAATCAATTAATAGATAAAACATCTATTTATTAAGATATTTCCAGATTGAAATTCTGTCCTCATCATATTTCTGTTCAGAAGTATGAGGCTTTTTGACTCTAGTGTCATCAGCTGGGTTATGCTTTCTTAGCCACATTCAAACTGAATCACTGCAGTCCCAAAGATCCAATGGAAGGCCTATCAAATTTATAACTAGAAGATTTGCCACATTTTTAACTTCAAAATGGCAGGGAATGTGTGCGACCACTTTGATAATTTAATCAATTAATAGATAAAACATCTATTTATTAAGATATTTCCAGATTGAAATTCTGTCCTCATCATATTTCTGTTCAGAAGTATGAGGCTTTTTGACTCTAGTGTCATCAGCTGGGTTATGCTTTCTTAGCCACATTCAAACTGAATCACTGCAGTCCCAAAGATCCAATGGAAGGCCTATCAAATTTATAACTAGAAGATTTGCCATATTTTTAACTTCAAAATGGCAGGGAATGTGTGCGACCACTTTGATAATTTAATCAATTAATAGATAAAACATCTATTTATTAAGATATTTCCAGATTGAAATTCTGTCCTCATCATATTTCTGTTCAGAAGTATGAGGCTTTTTGACTCTAGTGTCATCAGCTGGGTTATGCTTTCTTAGCCACATTCAAACTGAATCACTGCAGTCCCAAAGATCCAATGGAAGGCCTATCAAATTTATAACTAGAAGATTTGCCACATTTTTAACTTCAAAATGGCAGGGAATGTGTGCGACCACTTTGATAATTTAATCAATTAATAGATAAAACATCTATTTATTAAGATATTTCCAGATTGAAATTCTGTCCTCATCATATTTCTGTTCAGAAGTATGAGGCTTTTTGACTCTAGTGTCATCAGCTGGGTTATGCTTTCTTAGCCACATTCAAACTGAATCACTGCAGTCCCAAAGATCCAATGGAAGGCCTATCAAATTTATAACTAGAAGATTTGTCATATTTTTAACTTCAAAATGGCAGGGAATGTGTGCGACCACTTTGATAATTTAATCAATTAATAGATAAAACATCTATTTATTAAGATATTTCCAGATTGAAATTCTGTCCTCATCATATTTCTGTTCAGAAGTATGAGGCTTTTTGACTCTAGTGTCATCAGCTGGGTTATGCTTTCTTAGCCACATTCAAACTGAATCACTGCGGTCCCAAAGATCCAATGGAAGGCCTATCAAATTTATAACTAGAAGATTTGCCACATTTTTAACTTCAAAATGGCAGGGAATGTGTGCGACCACTTTGATAATTTAATCAATTAATAGATAAAACATCTATTTATTAAGATATTTCCAGATTGAAATTCTGTCCTCATCATATTTCTGTTCAGAAGTATGAGGCTTTTTGACTCTAGTGTCATCAGCTGGGTTATGCTTTCTTAGCCACATTCAAACTGAATCACTGCAGTCCCAAAGATCCAATGGAAGGCCTATCAAATTTATAACTAGAAGATTTGCCATATTTTTAAAATCAAAATGGCAGGGAATGTGTGCGACCACTTTGATAATTTAATCAATTAATAGATAAAACATCTATTTATTAAGATATTTCCAGATTGAAATTCTGTCCTCATCATATTTCTGTTCAGAAGTATGAGGCTTTTTGACTCTAGTGTCATCAGCTGGGTTATGCTTTCTTAGCCACATTCAAACTGAATCACTGCGGTCCCAAAGATCCAATGGAAGGCCTATCAAATTTATAACTAGAAGATTTGCCATATTTTTAACTTCAAAATGGCAGGGAATGTGTGCGACCACTTTGATAATTTAATCAATTAATAGATAAAACATCTATTTATTAAGATATTTCCAGATTGAAATTCTGTCCTCATCATATTTCTGTTCAGAAGTATGAGGCTTTTTGACTCTAGTGTCATCAGCTGGGTTATGCTTTCTTAGCCACATTCAAACTGAATCACTGCGGTCCCAAAGATCCAATGGAAGGCCTATCAAATTTATAACTAGAAGATTTGCCATATTTTTAAAATCAAAATGGCAGGGAATGTGTGCGACCACTTTGATAATTTAATCAATTAATAGATAAAACATCTATTTATTAAGATATTTCCAGATTGAAATTCTGTCCTCATCATATTTCTGTTCAGAAGTATGAGGCTTTTTGACTCTAGTGTCATCAGCTGGGTTATGCTTTCTTAGCCACATTCAAACTGAATCACTGCAGTCCCAAAGATCCAATGGAAGGCCTATCAAATTTATAACTAGAAGATTTGCCATATTTTTAACTTCAAAATGGCAGGGAATGTGTGCGACCACTTTGATAATTTAATCAATTAATAGATAAAACATCTATTTATTAAGATATTTCCAGATTGAAATTCTGTCCTCATCATATTTCTGTTCAGAAGTATGAGGCTTTTTGACTCTAGTGTCATCAGCTGGGTTATGCTTTCTTAGCCACATTCAAACTGAATCACTGCAGTCCCAAAGATCCAATGGAAGGCCTATCAAATTTATAACTAGAAGATTTGCCATATTTTTAAAATCAAAATGGCAGGGAATGTGTGCGACCACTTTGATAATTTAATCAATTAATAGATAAAACATCTATTTATTAAGATATTTCCAGATTGAAATTCTGTCCTCATCATATTTCTGTTCAGAAGTATGAGGCTTTTTGACTCTAGTGTCATCAGCTGGGTTATGCTTTCTTAGCCACATTCAAACTGAATCACTGCGGTCCCAAAGATCCAATGGAAGGCCTATCAAATTTATAACTAGAAGATTTGCCATATTTTTAACTTCAAAATGGCAGGGAATGTGTGCGACCACTTTGATAATTTAATCAATTAATAGATAAAACATCTATTTATTAAGATATTTCCAGATTGAAATTCAGTCCTCATCATATTTCTGTTCAAAAGTATGAGGCTTTTTGACTCTAGTGTCATCAGCTGGGTTATGCTTTCTTAGCCACATTCAAACTGAATCACTGCGGTCCCAAAGATCCAATGGAAGGCCTATCAAATTTATAACTAGAAGATTTGCCATATTTTTAACTTCAAAATGGCAGGGAATGTGTGCGACCACTTTGATAATTTAATCAATTAATAGATAAAACATCTATTTATTAAGATATTTCCAGATTGAAATTCTGTCCTCATCATATTTCTGTTCAGAAGTATGAGGCTTTTTGACTCTAGTGTCATCAGCTGGGTTATGCTTTCTTAGCCACATTCAAACTGAATCACTGCAGTCCCAAAGATCCAATGGAAGGCCTATCAAATTTATAACTAGAAGATTTGCCATATTTTTAAAATCAAAATGGCAGGGAATGTGTGCGACCACTTTGATAATTTAATCAATTAATAGATAAAACATCTATTTATTAAGATATTTCCAGATTGAAATTCTGTCCTCATCATATTTCTGTTCAGAAGTATGAGGCTTTTTGACTCTAGTGTCATCAGCTGGGTTATGCTTTCTTAGCCACATTCAAACTGAATCACTGCAGTCCCAAAGATCCAATGGAAGGCCTATCAAATTTATAACTAGAAGATTTGCCATATTTTTAAAATCAAAATGGCAGGGAATGTGTGCGACCACTTTGATAATTTAATCAATTAATAGATAAAACATCTATTTATTAAGATATTTCCAGATTGAAATTCTGTCCTCATCATATTTCTGTTCAGAAGTATGAGGCTTTTTGACTCTAGTGTCATCAGCTGGGTTATGCTTTCTTAGCCACATTCAAACTGAATCACTGCGGTCCCAAAGATCCAATGGAAGGCCTATCAAATTTATAACTAGAAGATTTGCCATATTTTTAACTTCAAAATGGCAGGGAATGTGTGCGACCACTTTGATAATTTAATCAATTAATAGATAAAACATCTATTTATTAAGATATTTCCAGATTGAAATTCAGTCCTCATCATATTTCTGTTCAAAAGTATGAGGCTTTTTGACTCTAGTGTCATCAGCTGGGTTATGCTTTCTTAGCCACATTCAAACTGAATCACTGCGGTCCCAAAGATCCAATGGAAGGCCTATCAAATTTATAACTAGAAGATTTGCCATATTTTTAACTTCAAAATGGCAGGGAATGTGTGCGACCACTTTGATAATTTAATCAATTAATAGATAAAACATCTATTTATTAAGATATTTCCAGATTGAAATTCTGTCCTCATCATATTTCTGTTCAGAAGTATGAGGCTTTTTGACTCTAGTGTCATCAGCTGGGTTATGCTTTCTTAGCCACATTCAAACTGAATCACTGCAGTCCCAAAGATCCAATGGAAGGCCTATCAAATTTATAACTAGAAGATTTGCCATATTTTTAAAATCAAAATGGCAGGGAATGTGTGCGACCACTTTGATAATTTAATCAATTAATAGATAAAACATCTATTTATTAAGATATTTCCAGATTGAAATTCTGTCCTCATCATATTTCTGTTCAGAAGTATGAGGCTTTTTGACTCTAGTGTCATCAGCTGGGTTATGCTTTCTTAGCCACATTCAAACTGAATCACTGCAGTCCCAAAGATCCAATGGAAGGCCTATCAAATTTATAACTAGAAGATTTGCCATATTTTTAAAATCAAAATGGCAGGGAATGTGTGCGACCACTTTGATAATTTAATCAATTAATAGATAAAACATCTATTTATTAAGATATTTCCAGATTGAAATTCTGTCCTCATCATATTTCTGTTCAGAAGTATGAGGCTTTTTGACTCTAGTGTCATCAGCTGGGTTATGCTTTCTTAGCCACATTCAAACTGAATCACTGCAGTCCCAAAGATCCAATGGAAGGCCTATCAAATTTATAACTAGAAGATTTGCCATATTTTTAACTTCAAAATGGCAGGGAATGTGTGCGACCACTTTGATAATTTAATCAATTAATAGATAAAACATCTATTTATTAAGATATTTCCAGATTGAAATTCTGTCCTCATCATATTTCTGTTCAGAAGTATGAGGCTTTTTGACTCTAGTGTCATCAGCTGGGTTATGCTTTCTTAGCCACATTCAAACTGAATCACTGCAGTCCCAAAGATCCAATGGAAGGCCTATCAAATTTATAACTAGAAGATTTGCCATATTTTTAAAATCAAAATGGCAGGGAATGTGTGCGACCACTTTGATAATTTAATCAATTAATAGATAAAACATCTATTTATTAAGATATTTCCAGATTGAAATTCTGTCCTCATCATATTTCTGTTCAGAAGTATGAGGCTTTTTGACTCTAGTGTCATCAGCTGGGTTATGCTTTCTTAGCCACATTCAAACTGAATCACTGCGGTCCCAAAGATCCAATGGAAGGCCTATCAAATTTATAACTAGAAGATTTGCCATATTTTTAACTTCAAAATGGCAGGGAATGTGTGCGACCACTTTGATAATTTAATCAATTAATAGATAAAACATCTATTTATTAAGATATTTCCAGATTGAAATTCAGTCCTCATCATATTTCTGTTCAAAAGTATGAGGCTTTTTGACTCTAGTGTCATCAGCTGGGTTATGCTTTCTTAGCCACATTCAAACTGAATCACTGCGGTCCCAAAGATCCAATGGAAGGCCTATCAAATTTATAACTAGAAGATTTGCCATATTTTTAACTTCAAAATGGCAGGGAATGTGTGCGACCACTTTGATAATTTAATCAATTAATAGATAAAACATCTATTTATTAAGATATTTCCAGATTGAAATTCTGTCCTCATCATATTTCTGTTCAGAAGTATGAGGCTTTTTGACTCTAGTGTCATCAGCTGGGTTATGCTTTCTTAGCCACATTCAAACTGAATCACTGCAGTCCCAAAGATCCAATGGAAGGCCTATCAAATTTATAACTAGAAGATTTGCCATATTTTTAAAATCAAAATGGCAGGGAATGTGTGCGACCACTTTGATAATTTAATCAATTAATAGATAAAACATCTATTTATTAAGATATTTCCAGATTGAAATTCTGTCCTCATCATATTTCTGTTCAGAAGTATGAGGCTTTTTGACTCTAGTGTCATCAGCTGGGTTATGCTTTCTTAGCCACATTCAAACTGAATCACTGCAGTCCCAAAGATCCAATGGAAGGCCTATCAAATTTATAACTAGAAGATTTGCCACATTTTTAACTTCAAAATGGCAGGGAATGTGTGCGACCACTTTGATAATTTAATCAATTAATAGATAAAACATCTATTTATTAAGATATTTCCAGATTGAAATTCTGTCCTCATCATATTTCTGTTCAGAAGTATGAGGCTTTTTGACTCTAGTGTCATCAGCTGGGTTATGCTTTCTTAGCCACATTCAAACTGAATCACTGCGGTCCCAAAGATCCAATGGAAGGCCTATCAAATTTATAACTAGAAGATTTGCCACATTTTTAACTTCAAAATGGCAGGGAATGTGTGCGACCACTTTGATAATTTAATCAATTAATAGATAAAACATCTATTTATTAAGATATTTCCAGATTGAAATTCTGTCCTCATCATATTTCTGTTCAGAAGTATGAGGCTTTTTGACTCTAGTGTCATCAGCTGGGTTATGCTTTCTTAGCCACATTCAAACTGAATCACTGCAGTCCCAAAGATCCAATGGAAGGCCTATCAAATTTATAACTAGAAGATTTGCCACATTTTTAACTTCAAAATGGCAGGGAATGTGTGCGACCACTTTGATAATTTAATCAATTAATAGATAAAACATCTATTTATTAAGATATTTCCAGATTGAAATTCTGTCCTCATCATATTTCTGTTCAGAAGTATGAGGCTTTTTGACTCTAGTGTCATCAGCTGAGTTATGCTTTCTTAGCCACATTCAAACTGAATCACTGCGGTCCCAAAGATCCAATGGAAGGCCTATCAAATTTATAACTAGAAGATTTGCCACATTTTTAACTTCAAAATGGCAGGGAATGTGTGCGACCACTTTGATAATTTAATCAATTAATAGATAAAACATCTATATATTAAGATATTTCCAGATTGAAATTCTGTCCTCATCATATTTCTGTTCAGAAGTATGAGGCTTTTTGACTCTAGTGTCATCAGCTGGGTTATGCTTTCTTAGCCACATTCAAACTGAATCACTGCAGTCCCAAAGATCCAATGGAAGGCCTATCAAATTTATAACTAGAAGATTTGCCACATTTTTAACTTCAAAATGGCAGGGAATGTGTGCGACCACTTTGATAATTTAATCAATTAATAGATAAAACATCTATTTATTAAGATATTTCCAGATTGAAATTCTGTCCTCATCATATTTCTGTTCAGAAGTATGAGGCTTTTTGACTCTAGTGTCATCAGCTGAGTTATGCTTTCTTAGCCACATTCAAACTGAATCACTGCGGTCCCAAAGATCCAATGGAAGGCCTATCAAATTTATAACTAGAAGATTTGCCATATTTTTAACTTCAAAATGGCAGGGAATGTGTGCGACCACTTTGATAATTTAATCAATTAATAGATAAAACATCTATTTATTAAGATATTTCCAGATTGAAATTCTGTCCTCATCATATTTCTGTTCAGAAGTATGAGGCTTTTTGACTCTAGTGTCATCAGCTGAGTTATGCTTTCTTAGCCACATTCAAACTGAATCACTGCGGTCCCAAAGATCCAATGGAAGGCCTATCAAATTTATAACTAGAAGATTTGCCACATTTTTAACTTCAAAATGGCAGGGAATGTGTGCGACCACTTTGATAATTTAATCAATTAATAGATAAAACATCTATTTATTAAGATATTTCCAGATTGAAATTCTGTCCTCATCATATTTCTGTTCAGAAGTATGAGGCTTTTTGACTCTAGTGTCATCAGCTGAGTTATGCTTTCTTAGCCACATTCAAACTGAATCACTGCGGTCCCAAAGATCCAATGGAAGGCCTATCAAATTTATAACTAGAAGATTTGCCACATTTTTAACTTCAAAATGGCAGGGAATGTGTGCGACCACTTTGATAATTTAATCAATTAATAGATAAAACATCTATTTATTAAGATATTTCCAGATTGAAATTCTGTCCTCATCATATTTCTGTTCAGAAGTATGAGGCTTTTTGACTCTAGTGTCATCAGCTGAGTTATGCTTTCTTAGCCACATTCAAACTGAATCACTGCGGTCCCAAAGATCCAATGGAAGGCCTATCAAATTTATAACTAGAAGATTTGCCATATTTTTAACTTCAAAATGGCAGTGAATGTGTGCGACCACTTTGATAATTTAATCAATTAATAGATAAAACATCTATTTATTAAGATATTTCCAGATTGAAATTCTGTCCTCATCATATTTCTGTTCAGAAGTATGAGGCTTTTTGACTCTAGTGTCATCAGCTGAGTTATGCTTTCTTAGCCACATTCAAACTGAATCACTGCGGTCCCAAAGATCCAATGGAAGGCCTATCAAATTTATAACTAGAAGATTTGCCACATTTTTAACTTCAAAATGGCAGGGAATGTGTGCGACCACTTTGATAATTTAATCAATTAATAGATAAAACATCTATTTATTAAGATATTTCCAGATTGAAATTCTGTCCTCATCATATTTCTGTTCAGAAGTATGAGGCTTTTTGACTCTAGTGTCATCAGCTGAGTTATGCTTTCTTAGCCACATTCAAACTGAATCACTGCGGTCCCAAAGATCCAATGGAAGGCCTATCAAATTTATAACTAGAAGATTTGCCACATTTTTAACTTCAAAATGGCAGGGAATGTGTGCGACCACTTTGATAATTTAATCAATTAATAGATAAAACATCTATTTATTAAGATATTTCCAGATTGAAATTCTGTCCTCATCATATTTCTGTTCAGAAGTATGAGGCTTTTTGACTCTAGTGTCATCAGCTGAGTTATGCTTTCTTAGCCACATTCAAACTGAATCACTGCGGTCCCAAAGATCCAATGGAAGGCCTATCAAATTTATAACTAGAAGATTTGCCACATTTTTAACTTCAAAATGGCAGGGAATGTGTGCGACCACTTTGATAATTTAATCAATTAATAGATAAAACATCTATTTATTAAGATATTTCCAGATTGAAATTCTGTCCTCATCATATTTCTGTTCAGAAGTATGAGGCTTTTTGACTCTAGTGTCATCAGCTGAGTTATGCTTTCTTAGCCACATTCAAACTGAATCACTGCGGTCCCAAAGATCCAATGGAAGGCCTATCAAATTTATAACTAGAAGATTTGCCACATTTTTAACTTCAAAATGGCAGGGAATGTGTGCGACCACTTTGATAATTTAATCAATTAATAGATAAAACATCTATTTATTAAGATATTTCCAGATTGAAATTCTGTCCTCATCATATTTCTGTTCAGAAGTATGAGGCTTTTTGACTCTAGTGTCATCAGCTGGGTTATGCTTTCTTAGCCACATTCAAACTGAATCACTGCAGTCCCAAAGATCCAATGGAAGGCCTATCAAATTTATAACTAGAAGATTTGCCACATTTTTAACTTCAAAATGGCAGGGAATGTGTGCGACCACTTTGATAATTTAATCAATTAATAGATAAAACATCTATTTATTAAGATACTTCCAGATTGAAATTCTGTCCTCATCATATTTCTGTTCAGAAGTATGAGGCTTTTTGACTCTAGTGTCATCAGCTGGGTTATGCTTTCTTAGCCACATTCAAACTGAATCACTGCAGTCCCAAAGATCCAATGGAAGGCCTATCAAATTTATAACTAGAAGATTTGCCATATTTTTAACTTCAAAATGGCAGGGAATGTGTGCGACCACTTTGATAATTTAATCAATTAATAGATAAAACATCTATTTATTAAGATATTTCCAGATTGAAATTCTGTCCTCATCATATTTCTGTTCAGAAGTATGAGGCTTTTTGACTCTAGTGTCATCAGCTGGGTTATGCTTTCTTAGCCACATTCAAACTGAATCACTGCAGTCCCAAAGATCCAATGGAAGGCCTATCAAATTTATAACTAGAAGATTTGCCATATTTTTAACTTCAAAATGGCAGGGAATGTGTGCGACCACTTTGATAATTTAATCAATTAATAGATAAAACATCTATTTATTAAGATATTTCCAGATTGAAATTCTGTCCTCATCATATTTCTGTTCAGAAGTATGAGGCTTTTTGACTCTAGTGTCATCAGTTGGGTTATGCTTTCTTAGCCACATTCAAACTGAATCACTGCAGTCCCAAAGATCCAATGGAAGGCCTATCAAATTTATAACTAGAAGATTTGCCATATTTTTAACTTCAAAATGGCAGGGAATGTGTGCGACCACTTTGATAATTTAATCAATTAATAGATAAAACATCTATTTATTAAGATATTTCCAGATTGAAATTCTGTCCTCATCATATTTCTGTTCAGAAGTATGAGGCTTTTTGACTCTAGTGTCATCAGCTGGGTTATGCTTTCTTAGCCACATTCAAACTGAATCACTGCAGTCCCAAAGATCCAATGGAAGGCCTATCAAATTTATAACTAGAAGATTTGCCACATTTTTAACTTCAAAATGGCAGGGAATGTGTGCGACCACTTTGATAATTTAATCAATTAATAGATAAAACATCTATTTATTAAGATATTTCCAGATTGAAATTCTGTCCTCATCATATTTCTGTTCAGAAGTATGAGGCTTTTTGACTCTAGTGTCATCAGCTGGGTTATGCTTTCTTAGCCACATTCAAACTGAATCACTGCAGTCCCAAAGATCCAATGGAAGGCCTATCAAATTTATAACTAGAAGATTTGCCATATTTTTAACTTCAAAATGGCAGGGAATGTGTGCGACCACTTTGATAATTTAATCAATTAATAGATAAAACATCTATTTATTAAGATATTTCCAGATTGAAATTCTGTCCTCATCATATTTCTGTTCAGAAGTATGAGGCTTTTTGACTCTAGTGTCATCAGCTGGGTTATGCTTTCTTAGCCACATTCAAACTGAATCACTGCAGTCCCAAAGATCCAATGGAAGGCCTATCAAATTTATAACTAGAAGATTTGCCACATTTTTAACTTCAAAATGGCAGGGAATGTGTGCGACCACTTTGATAATTTAATCAATTAATAGATAAAACATCTATTTATTAAGATATTTCCAGATTGAAATTCTGTCCTCATCATATTTCTGTTCAGAAGTATGAGGCTTTTTGACTCTAGTGTCATCAGCTGGGTTATGCTTTCTTAGCCACATTCAAACTGAATCACTGCAGTCCCAAAGATCCAATGGAAGGCCTATCAAATTTATAACTAGAAGATTTGCCATATTTTTAACTTCAAAATGGCAGGGAATGTGTGCGACCACTTTGATAATTTAATCAATTAATAGATAAAACATCTATTTATTAAGATATTTCCAGATTGAAATTCTGTCCTCATCATATTTCTGTTCAGAAGTATGAGGCTTTTTGACTCTAGTGTCATCAGCTGGGTTATGCTTTCTTAGCCACATTCAAACTGAATCACTGCGGTCCCAAAGATCCAATGGAAGGCCTATCAAATTTATAACTAGAAGATTTGCCACATTTTTAACTTCAAAATGGCAGGGAATGTGTGCGACCACTTTGATAATTTAATCAATTAATAGATAAAACATCTATTTATTAAGATATTTCCAGATTGAAATTCTGTCCTCATCATATTTCTGTTCAGAAGTATGAGGCTTTTTGACTCTAGTGTCATCAGCTGGGTTATGCTTTCTTAGCCACATTCAAACTGAATCACTGCAGTCCCAAAGATCCAATGGAAGGCCTATCAAATTTATAACTAGAAGATTTGCCATATTTTTAAAATCAAAATGGCAGGGAATGTGTGCGACCACTTTGATAATTTAATCAATTAATAGATAAAACATCTATTTATTAAGATATTTCCAGATTGAAATTCTGTCCTCATCATATTTCTGTTCAGAAGTATGAGGCTTTTTGACTCTAGTGTCATCAGCTGGGTTATGCTTTCTTAGCCACATTCAAACTGAATCACTGCAGTCCCAAAGATCCAATGGAAGGCCTATCAAATTTATAACTAGAAGATTTGCCATATTTTTAACTTCAAAATGGCAGGGAATGTGTGCGACCACTTTGATAATTTAATCAATTAATAGATAAAACATCTATTTATTAAGATATTTCCAGATTGAAATTCTGTCCTCATCATATTTCTGTTCAGAAGTATGAGGCTTTTTGACTCTAGTGTCATCAGCTGGGTTATGCTTTCTTAGCCACATTCAAACTGAATCACTGCGGTCCCAAAGATCCAATGGAAGGCCTATCAAATTTATAACTAGAAGATTTGCCACATTTTTAACTTCAAAATGGCAGGGAATGTGTGCGACCACTTTGATAATTTAATCAATTAATAGATAAAACATCTATTTATTAAGATATTTCCAGATTGAAATTCTGTCCTCATCATATTTCTGTTCAGAAGTATGAGGCTTTTTGACTCTAGTGTCATCAGCTGGGTTATGCTTTCTTAGCCACATTCAAACTGAATCACTGCAGTCCCAAAGATCCAATGGAAGGCCTATCAAATTTATAACTAGAAGATTTGCCATATTTTTAAAATCAAAATGGCAGGGAATGTGTGCGACCACTTTGATAATTTAATCAATTAATAGATAAAACATCTATTTATTAAGATATTTCCAGATTGAAATTCTGTCCTCATCATATTTCTGTTCAGAAGTATGAGGCTTTTTGACTCTAGTGTCATCAGCTGGGTTATGCTTTCTTAGCCACATTCAAACTGAATCACTGCAGTCCCAAAGATCCAATGGAAGGCCTATCAAATTTATAACTAGAAGATTTGCCATATTTTTAACTTCAAAATGGCAGGGAATGTGTGCGACCACTTTGATAATTTAATCAATTAATAGATAAAACATCTATTTATTAAGATATTTCCAGATTGAAATTCTGTCCTCATCATATTTCTGTTCAGAAGTATGAGGCTTTTTGACTCTAGTGTCATCAGCTGGGTTATGCTTTCTTAGCCACATTCAAACTGAATCACTGCGGTCCCAAAGATCCAATGGAAGGCCTATCAAATTTATAACTAGAAGATTTGCCATATTTTTAAAATCAAAATGGCAGGGAATGTGTGCGACCACTTTGATAATTTAATCAATTAATAGATAAAACATCTATTTATTAAGATATTTCCAGATTGAAATTCTGTCCTCATCATATTTCTGTTCAGAAGTATGAGGCTTTTTGACTCTAGTGTCATCAGCTGGGTTATGCTTTCTTAGCCACATTCAAACTGAATCACTGCAGTCCCAAAGATCCAATGGAAGGCCTATCAAATTTATAACTAGAAGATTTGCCATATTTTTAACTTCAAAATGGCAGGGAATGTGTGCGACCACTTTGATAATTTAATCAATTAATAGATAAAACATCTATTTATTAAGATATTTCCAGATTGAAATTCTGTCCTCATCATATTTCTGTTCAGAAGTATGAGGCTTTTTGACTCTAGTGTCATCAGCTGGGTTATGCTTTCTTAGCCACATTCAAACTGAATCACTGCAGTCCCAAAGATCCAATGGAAGGCCTATCAAATTTATAACTAGAAGATTTGCCATATTTTTAACTTCAAAATGGCAGGGAATGTGTGCGACCACTTTGATAATTTAATCAATTAATAGATAAAACATCTATTTATTAAGATATTTCCAGATTGAAATTCTGTCCTCATCATATTTCTGTTCAGAAGTATGAGGCTTTTTGACTCTAGTGTCATCAGCTGGGTTATGCTTTCTTAGCCACATTCAAACTGAATCACTGCAGTCCCAAAGATCCAATGGAAGGCCTATCAAATTTATAACTAGAAGATTTGCCATATTTTTAACTTCAAAATGGCAGGGAATGTGTGCGACCACTTTGATAATTTAATCAATTAAAAGATAAAACATCTATTTATTAAGATATTTCCAGATTGAAATTCTGTCCTCATCATATTTCTGTTCAGAAGTATGAGGCTTTTTGACTCTAGTGTCATCAGCTGGGTTATGCTTTCTTAGCCACATTCAAACTGAATCACTGCGGTCCCAAAGATCCAATGGAAGGCCTATCAAATTTATAACTAGAAGATTTGCCATATTTTTAACTTCAAAATGGCAGGGAATGTGTGCGACCACTTTGATAATTTAATCAATTAATAGATAAAACATCTATTTATTAAGATATTTCCAGATTGAAATTCTGTCCTCATCATATTTCTGTTCAGAAGTATGAGGCTTTTTGACTCTAGTGTCATCAGCTGGGTTATGCTTTCTTAGCCACATTCAAACTGAATCACTGCAGTCCCAAAGATCCAATGGAAGGCCTATCAAATTTATAACTAGAAGATTTGCCATATTTTTAACTTCAAAATGGCAGGGAATGTGTGCGACCACTTTGATAATTTAATCAATTAATAGATAAAACATCTATTTATTAAGATATTTCCAGATTGAAATTCTGTCCTCATCATATTTCTGTTCAGAAGTATGAGGCTTTTTGACTCTAGTGTCATCAGCTGGGTTATGCTTTCTTAGCCACATTCAAACTGAATCACTGCGGTCCCAAAGATCCAATGGAAGGCCTATCAAATTTATAACTAGAAGATTTGCCACATTTTTAACTTCAAAATGGCAGGGAATGTGTGCGACCACTTTGATAATTTAATCAATTAATAGATAAAACATCTATTTATTAAGATATTTCCAGATTGAAATTCTCTTATCATATTTCTGTTCAGAAGTATGAGGCTTTTTGACTCTAGTGTCATCAGCTGGGTTATGCTTTCTTAGCCACATTCAAACTGAATCACTGCGGTCCCAAAGATCCAATGGAAGGCCTATCAAATTTATAACTAGAAGATTTGCCATATTTTTAAAATCAAAATGGCAGGGAATGTGTGCGACCACTTTGATAATTTAATCAATTAATAGATAAAACATCTATTTATTAAGATATTTCCAGATTGAAATTCAGTCCTCATCATATTTCTGTTCAAAAGTATGAGGCTTTTTGACTCTAGTGTCATCAGCTGGGTTATGCTTTCTTAGCCACATTCAAACTGAATCACTGCGGTCCCAAAGATCCAATGGAAGGGCTATCAAATTTATAACTAGAAGATTTGCCATATTTTTAACTTCAAAATGGCAGGGAATGTGTGCGACCACTTTGATAATTTAATCAATTAATAGATAAAACATCTATTTATTAAGATATTTCCAGATTGAAATTCTGTCCTCATCATATTTCTGTTCAGAAGTATGAGGCTTTTTGACTCTAGTGTCATCAGCTGGGTTATGCTTTCTTAGCCACATTCAAACTGAATCACTGCAGTCCCAAAGATCCAATGGAAGGCCTATCAAATTTATAACTAGAAGATTTGCCATATTTTTAACTTCAAAATGGCAGGGAATGTGTGCGACCACTTTGATAATTTAATCAATTAATAGATAAAACATCTATTTATTAAGATATTTCCAGATTGAAATTCTGTCCTCATCATATTTCTGTTCAGAAGTATGAGGCTTTTTGACTCTAGTGTCATCAGCTGGGTTATGCTTTCTTAGCCACATTCAAACTGAATCACTGCAGTCCCAAAGATCCAATGGAAGGCCTATCAAATTTATAACTAGAAGATTTGCCATATTTTTAACTTCAAAATGGCAGGGAATGTGTGCGACCACTTTGATAATTTAATCAATTAATAGATAAAACATCTATTTATTAAGATATTTCCAGATTGAAATTCTGTCCTCATCATATTTCTGTTCAGAAGTATGAGGCTTTTTGACTCTAGTGTCATCAGCTGGGTTATGCTTTCTTAGCCACATTCAAACTGAATCACTGCAGTCCCAAAGATCCAATGGAAGGCCTATCAAATTTATAACTAGAAGATTTGCCATATTTTTAACTTCAAAATGGCAGGGAATGTGTGCGACCACTTTGATAATTTAATCAATTAATAGATAAAACATCTATTTATTAAGATATTTCCAGATTGAAATTCTGTCCTCATCATATTTCTGTTCAGAAGTATGAGGCTTTTTGACTCTAGTGTCATCAGCTGGGTTATGCTTTCTTAGCCACATTCAAACTGAATCACTGCAGTCCCAAAGATCCAATGGAAGGCCTATCAAATTTATAACTAGAAGATTTGCCATATTTTTAACTTCAAAATGGCAGGGAATGTGTGCGACCACTTTGATAATTTAATCAATTAATAGATAAAACATCTATTTATTAAGATATTTCCAGATTGAAATTCTCTTATCATATTTCTGTTCAGAAGTATGAGGCTTTTTGACTCTAGTGTCATCAGCTGGGTTATGCTTTCTTAGCCACATTCAAACTGAATCACTGCGGTCCCAAAGATCCAATGGAAGGCCTATCAAATTTATAACTAGAAGATTTGCCATATTTTTAACTTCAAAATGGCAGGGAATGTGTGCGACCACTTTGATAATTTAATCAATTAATAGATAAAACATCTATTTATTAAGATATTTCCAGATTGAAATTCTGTCCTCATCATATTTCTGTTCAGAAGTATGAGGCTTTTTGACTCTAGTGTCATCAGCTGGGTTATGCTTTCTTAGCCACATTCAAACTGAATCACTGCAGTCCCAAAGATCCAATGGAAGGCCTATCAAATTTATAACTAGAAGATTTGCCATATTTTTAACTTCAAAATGGCAGGGAATGTGTGCGACCACTTTGATAATTTAATCAATTAAAAGATAAAACATCTATTTATTAAGATATTTCCAGATTGAAATTCTGTCCTCATCATATTTCTGTTCAGAAGTATGAGGCTTTTTGACTCTAGTGTCATCAGCTGGGTTATGCTTTCTTAGCCACATTCAAACTGAATCACTGCGGTCCCAAAGATCCAATGGAAGGCCTATCAAATTTATAACTAGAAGATTTGCCATATTTTTAACTTCAAAATGGCAGGGAATGTGTGCGACCACTTTGATAATTTAATCAATTAATAGATAAAACATCTATTTATTAAGATATTTCCAGATTGAAATTCTGTCCTCATCATATTTCTGTTCAGAAGTATGAGGCTTTTTGACTCTAGTGTCATCAGCTGGGTTATGCTTTCTTAGCCACATTCAAACTGAATCACTGCAGTCCCAAAGATCCAATGGAAGGCCTATCAAATTTATAACTAGAAGATTTGCCATATTTTTAACTTCAAAATGGCAGGGAATGTGTGCGACCACTTTGATAATTTAATCAATTAATAGATAAAACATCTATTTATTAAGATATTTCCAGATTGAAATTCTGTCCTCATCATATTTCTGTTCAGAAGTATGAGGCTTTTTGACTCTAGTGTCATCAGCTGGGTTATGCTTTCTTAGCCACATTCAAACTGAATCACTGCGGTCCCAAAGATCCAATGGAAGGCCTATCAAATTTATAACTAGAAGATTTGCCACATTTTTAACTTCAAAATGGCAGGGAATGTGTGCGACCACTTTGATAATTTAATCAATTAATAGATAAAACATCTATTTATTAAGATATTTCCAGATTGAAATTCTCTTATCATATTTCTGTTCAGAAGTATGAGGCTTTTTGACTCTAGTGTCATCAGCTGGGTTATGCTTTCTTAGCCACATTCAAACTGAATCACTGCGGTCCCAAAGATCCAATGGAAGGCCTATCAAATTTATAACTAGAAGATTTGCCATATTTTTAAAATCAAAATGGCAGGGAATGTGTGCGACCACTTTGATAATTTAATCAATTAATAGATAAAACATCTATTTATTAAGATATTTCCAGATTGAAATTCAGTCCTCATCATATTTCTGTTCAAAAGTATGAGGCTTTTTGACTCTAGTGTCATCAGCTGGGTTATGCTTTCTTAGCCACATTCAAACTGAATCACTGCGGTCCCAAAGATCCAATGGAAGGGCTATCAAATTTATAACTAGAAGATTTGCCATATTTTTAACTTCAAAATGGCAGGGAATGTGTGCGACCACTTTGATAATTTAATCAATTAATAGATAAAACATCTATTTATTAAGATATTTCCAGATTGAAATTCTGTCCTCATCATATTTCTGTTCAGAAGTATGAGGCTTTTTGACTCTAGTGTCATCAGCTGGGTTATGCTTTCTTAGCCACATTCAAACTGAATCACTGCAGTCCCAAAGATCCAATGGAAGGCCTATCAAATTTATAACTAGAAGATTTGCCATATTTTTAACTTCAAAATGGCAGGGAATGTGTGCGACCACTTTGATAATTTAATCAATTAATAGATAAAACATCTATTTATTAAGATATTTCCAGATTGAAATTCTGTCCTCATCATATTTCTGTTCAGAAGTATGAGGCTTTTTGACTCTAGTGTCATCAGCTGGGTTATGCTTTCTTAGCCACATTCAAACTGAATCACTGCAGTCCCAAAGATCCAATGGAAGGCCTATCAAATTTATAACTAGAAGATTTGCCATATTTTTAACTTCAAAATGGCAGGGAATGTGTGCGACCACTTTGATAATTTAATCAATTAATAGATAAAACATCTATTTATTAAGATATTTCCAGATTGAAATTCTGTCCTCATCATATTTCTGTTCAGAAGTATGAGGCTTTTTGACTCTAGTGTCATCAGCTGGGTTATGCTTTCTTAGCCACATTCAAACTGAATCACTGCAGTCCCAAAGATCCAATGGAAGGCCTATCAAATTTATAACTAGAAGATTTGCCATATTTTTAACTTCAAAATGGCAGGGAATGTGTGCGACCACTTTGATAATTTAATCAATTAATAGATAAAACATCTATTTATTAAGATATTTCCAGATTGAAATTCTGTCCTCATCATATTTCTGTTCAGAAGTATGAGGCTTTTTGACTCTAGTGTCATCAGCTGGGTTATGCTTTCTTAGCCACATTCAAACTGAATCACTGCAGTCCCAAAGATCCAATGGAAGGCCTATCAAATTTATAACTAGAAGATTTGCCATATTTTTAACTTCAAAATGGCAGGGAATGTGTGCGACCACTTTGATAATTTAATCAATTAATAGATAAAACATCTATTTATTAAGATATTTCCAGATTGAAATTCTGTCCTCATCATATTTCTGTTCAGAAGTATGAGGCTTTTTGACTCTAGTGTCATCAGCTGGGTTATGCTTTCTTAGCCACATTCAAACTGAATCACTGCAGTCCCAAAGATCCAATGGAAGGCCTATCAAATTTATAACTAGAAGATTTGCCATATTTTTAACTTCAAAATGGCAGGGAATGTGTGCGACCACATTGATAATTTAATCAATTAATAGATAAAACATCTATTTATTAAGATATTTCCAGATTGAAATTCTGTCCTCATCATATTTCTGTTCAGAAGTATGAGGCTTTTTGACTCTAGTGTCATCAGCTGGGTTATGCTTTCTTAGCCACATTCAAACTGAATCACTGCAGTCCCAAAGATCCAATGGAAGGCCTATCAAATTTATAACTAGAAGATTTGCCATATTTTTAACTTCAAAATGGCAGGGAATGTGTGCGACCACTTTGATAATTTAATCAATTAATAGATAAAACATCTATTTATTAAGATATTTCCAGATTGAAATTCTGTCCTCATCATATTTCTGTTCAGAAGTATGAGGCTTTTTGACTCTAGTGTCATCAGCTGGGTTATGCTTTCTTAGCCACATTCAAACTGAATCACTGCGGTCCCAAAGATCCAATGGAAGGCCTATCAAATTTATAACTAGAAGATTTGCCATATTTTTAACTTCAAAATGGCAGGGAATGTGTGCGACCACTTTGATAATTTAATCAATTAATAGATAAAACATCTATTTATTAAGATATTTCCAGATTGAAATTCTGTCCTCATCATATTTCTGTTCAGAAGTATGAGGCTTTTTGACTCTAGTGTCATCAGCTGGGTTATGCTTTCTTAGCCACATTCAAACTGAATCACTGCAGTCCCAAAGATCCAATGGAAGGCCTATCAAATTTATAACTAGAAGATTTGCCATATTTTTAACTTCAAAATGGCAGGGAATGTGTGCGACCACTTTGATAATTTAATCAATTAATAGATAAAACATCTATTTATTAAGATATTTCCAGATTGAAATTCTGTCCTCATCATATTTCTGTTCAGAAGTATGAGGCTTTTTGACTCTAGTGTCATCAGCTGGGTTATGCTTTCTTAGCCACATTCAAACTGAATCACTGCAGTCCCAAAGATCCAATGGAAGGCCTATCAAATTTATAACTAGAAGATTTGCCATATTTTTAACTTCAAAATGGCAGGGAATGTGTGCGACCACTTTGATAATTTAATCAATTAAAAGATAAAACATCTATTTATTAAGATATTTCCAGATTGAAATTCTGTCCTCATCATATTTCTGTTCAGAAGTATGAGGCTTTTTGACTCTAGTGTCATCAGCTGGGTTATGCTTTCTTAGCCACATTCAAACTGAATCACTGCGGTCCCAAAGATCCAATGGAAGGCCTATCAAATTTATAACTAGAAGATTTGCCATATTTTTAACTTCAAAATGGCAGGGAATGTGTGCGACCACTTTGATAATTTAATCAATTAATAGATAAAACATCTATTTATTAAGATATTTCCAGATTGAAATTCTGTCCTCATCATATTTCTGTTCAGAAGTATGAGGCTTTTTGACTCTAGTGTCATCAGCTGGGTTATGCTTTCTTAGCCACATTCAAACTGAATCACTGCGGTCCCAAAGATCCAATGGAAGGCCTATCAAATTTATAACTAGAAGATTTGCCACATTTTTAACTTCAAAATGGCAGGGAATGTGTGCGACCACTTTGATAATTTAATCAATTAATAGATAAAACATCTATTTATTAAGATATTTCCAGATTGAAATTCTCTTATCATATTTCTGTTCAGAAGTATGAGGCTTTTTGACTCTAGTGTCATCAGCTGGGTTATGCTTTCTTAGCCACATTCAAACTGAATCACTGCGGTCCCAAAGATCCAATGGAAGGCCTATCAAATTTATAACTAGAAGATTTGCCATATTTTTAAAATCAAAATGGCAGGGAATGTGTGCGACCACTTTGATAATTTAATCAATTAATAGATAAAACATCTATTTATTAAGATATTTCCAGATTGAAATTCAGTCCTCATCATATTTCTGTTCAAAAGTATGAGGCTTTTTGACTCTAGTGTCATCAGCTGGGTTATGCTTTCTTAGCCACATTCAAACTGAATCACTGCGGTCCCAAAGATCCAATGGAAGGCCTATCAAATTTATAACTAGAAGATTTGCCATATTTTTAACTTCAAAATGGCAGGGAATGTGTGCGACCACTTTGATAATTTAATCAATTAATAGATAAAACATCTATTTATTAAGATATTTCCAGATTGAAATTCTGTCCTCATCATATTTCTGTTCAGAAGTATGAGGCTTTTTGACTCTAGTGTCATCAGCTGGGTTATGCTTTCTTAGCCACATTCAAACTGAATCACTGCAGTCCCAAAGATCCAATGGAAGGCCTATCAAATTTATAACTAGAAGATTTGCCATATTTTTAACTTCAAAATGGCAGGGAATGTGTGCGACCACTTTGATAATTTAATCAATTAATAGATAAAACATCTATTTATTAAGATATTTCCAGATTGAAATTCTGTCCTCATCATATTTCTGTTCAGAAGTATGAGGCTTTTTGACTCTAGTGTCATCAGCTGGGTTATGCTTTCTTAGCCACATTCAAACTGAATCACTGCAGTCCCAAAGATCCAATGGAAGGCCTATCAAATTTATAACTAGAAGATTTGCCATATTTTTAACTTCAAAATGGCAGGGAATGTGTGCGACCACTTTGATAATTTAATCAATTAATAGATAAAACATCTATTTATTAAGATATTTCCAGATTGAAATTCTGTCCTCATCATATTTCTGTTCAGAAGTATGAGGCTTTTTGACTCTAGTGTCATCAGCTGGGTTATGCTTTCTTAGCCACATTCAAACTGAATCACTGCAGTCCCAAAGATCCAATGGAAGGCCTATCAAATTTATAACTAGAAGATTTGCCATATTTTTAACTTCAAAATGGCAGGGAATGTGTGCGACCACTTTGATAATTTAATCAATTAATAGATAAAACATCTATTTATTAAGATATTTCCAGATTGAAATTCTGTCCTCATCATATTTCTGTTCAGAAGTATGAGGCTTTTTGACTCTAGTGTCATCAGCTGGGTTATGCTTTCTTAGCCACATTCAAACTGAATCACTGCAGTCCCAAAGATCCAATGGAAGGCCTATCAAATTTATAACTAGAAGATTTGCCATATTTTTAACTTCAAAATGGCAGGGAATGTGTGCGACCACTTTGATAATTTAATCAATTAATAGATAAAACATCTATTTATTAAGATATTTCCAGATTGAAATTCTGTCCTCATCATATTTCTGTTCAGAAGTATGAGGCTTTTTGACTCTAGTGTCATCAGCTGGGTTATGCTTTCTTAGCCACATTCAAACTGAATCACTGCAGTCCCAAAGATCCAATGGAAGGCCTATCAAATTTATAACTAGAAGATTTGCCATATTTTTAACTTCAAAATGGCAGGGAATGTGTGCGACCACATTGATAATTTAATCAATTAATAGATAAAACATCTATTTATTAAGATATTTCCAGATTGAAATTCTGTCCTCATCATATTTCTGTTCAGAAGTATGAGGCTTTTTGACTCTAGTGTCATCAGCTGGGTTATGCTTTCTTAGCCACATTCAAACTGAATCACTGCGGTCCAAAAGATCCAATGGAAGGCCTATCAAATTTATAACTAGAAGATTTGCCATATTTTTAACTTCAAAATGGCAGGGAATGTGTGCGACCACTTTGATAATTTAATCAATTAATAGATAAAACATCTATTTATTAAGATATTTCCAGATTGAAATTCTGTCCTCATCATATTTCTGTTCAGAAGTATGAGGCTTTTTGACTCTAGTGTCATCAGCTGGGTTATGCTTTCTTAGCCACATTCAAACTGAATCACTGCGGTCCCAATGATCCAATGGAAGGCCTATCAAATTTATAACTAGAAGATTTGCCATATTTTTAACTTCAAAATGGCAGGGAATGTGTGCGACCACTTTGATAATTTAATCAATTAATAGATAAAACATCTATTTATTAAGATATTTCCAGATTGAAATTCTGTCCTCATCATATTTCTGTTCAGAAGTATGAGGCTTTTTGACTCTAGTGTCATCAGCTGGGTTATGCTTTCTTAGCCACATTCAAACTGAATCACTGCAGTCCCAAAGATCCAATGGAAGGCCTATCAAATTTATAACTAGAAGATTTGCCATATTTTTAAAATCAAAATGGCAGGGAATGTGTGCGACCACTTTGATAATTTAATCAATTAATAGATAAAACATCTATTTATTAATATATTTCCAGATTGAAATTCAGTCCTCATCATATTTCTGTTCAAAAGTATGAGGCTTTTTGACTCTAGTGTCATCAGCTGGGTTATGCTTTCTTAGCCACATTCAAACTGAATCACTGCGGTCCCAAAGATCCAATGGAAGGCCTATCAAATTTATAACTAGAAGATTTGCCATATTTTTAACTTCAAAATGGCAGGGAATGTGTGCGACCACTTTGATAATTTAATCAATTAATAGATAAAACATCTATTTATTAAGATATTTCCAGATTGAAATTCTGTCCTCATCATATTTCTGTTCAGAAGTATGAGGCTTTTTGACTCTAGTGTCATCAGCTGGGTTATGCTTTCTTAGCCACATTCAAACTGAATCACTGCAGTCCCAAAGATCCAATGGAAGGCCTATCAAATTTATAACTAGAAGATTTGCCATATTTTTAACTTCAAAATGGCAGGGAATGTGTGCGACCACTTTGATAATTTAATCAATTAATAGATAAAACATCTATTTATTAAGATATTTCCAGATTGAAATTCTGTCCTCATCATATTTCTGTTCAGAAGTATGAGGCTTTTTGACTCTAGTGTCATCAGCTGGGTTATGCTTTCTTAGCCACATTCAAACTGAATCACTGCGGTCCCAATGATCCAATGGAAGGCCTATCAAATTTATAACTAGAAGATTTGCCATATTTTTAACTTCAAAATGGCAGGGAATGTGTGCGACCACTTTGATAATTTAATCAATTAATAGATAAAACATCTATTTATTAAGATATTTCCAGATTGAAATTCTGTCCTCATCATATTTCTGTTCAGAAGTATGAGGCTTTTTGACTCTAGTGTCATCAGCTGGGTTATGCTTTCTTAGCCACATTCAAACTGAATCACTGCAGTCCCAAAGATCCAATGGAAGGCCTATCAAATTTATAACTAGAAGATTTGCCATATTTTTAAAATCAAAATGGCAGGGAATGTGTGCGACCACTTTGATAATTTAATCAATTAATAGATAAAACATCTATTTATTAATATATTTCCAGATTGAAATTCAGTCCTCATCATATTTCTGTTCAAAAGTATGAGGCTTTTTGACTCTAGTGTCATCAGCTGGGTTATGCTTTCTTAGCCACATTCAAACTGAATCACTGCGGTCCCAAAGATCCAATGGAAGGCCTATCAAATTTATAACTAGAAGATTTGCCATATTTTTAACTTCAAAATGGCAGGGAATGTGTGCGACCACTTTGATAATTTAATCAATTAATAGATAAAACATCTATTTATTAAGATATTTCCAGATTGAAATTCTGTCCTCATCATATTTCTGTTCAGAAGTATGAGGCTTTTTGACTCTAGTGTCATCAGCTGGGTTATGCTTTCTTAGCCACATTCAAACTGAATCACTGCAGTCCCAAAGATCCAATGGAAGGCCTATCAAATTTATAACTAGAAGATTTGCCATATTTTTAACTTCAAAATGGCAGGGAATGTGTGCGACCACTTTGATAATTTAATCAATTAATAGATAAAACATCTATTTATTAAGATATTTCCAGATTGAAATTCTGTCCTCATCATATTTCTGTTCAGAAGTATGAGGCTTTTTGACTCTAGTGTCATCAGCTGGGTTATGCTTTCTTAGCCACATTCAAACTGAATCACTGCAGTCCCAAAGATCCAATGGAAGGCCTATCAAATTTATAACTAGAAGATTTGCCATATTTTTAACTTCAAAATGGCAGGGAATGTGTGCGACCACTTTGATAATTTAATCAATTAATAGATAAAACATCTATTTATTAAGATATTTCCAGATTGAAATTCTGTCCTCATCATATTTCTGTTCAGAAGTATGAGGCTTTTTGACTCTAGTGTCATCAGCTGGGTTATGCTTTCTTAGCCACATTCAAACTGAATCACTGCAGTCCCAAAGATCCAATGGAAGGCCTATCAAATTTATAACTAGAAGATTTGCCATATTTTTAACTTCAAAATGGCAGGGAATGTGTGCGACCACTTTGATAATTTAATCAATTAATAGATAAAACATCTATTTATTAAGATATTTCCAGATTGAAATTCTGTCCTCATCATATTTCTGTTCAGAAGTATGAGGCTTTTTGACTCTAGTGTCATCAGCTGGGTTATGCTTTCTTAGCCACATTCAAACTGAATCACTGCGGTCCCAAAGATCCAATGGAAGGCCTATCAAATTTATAACTAGAAGATTTGCCATATTTTTAACTTCAAAATGGCAGGGAATGTGTGCGACCACATTGATAATTTAATCAATTAATAGATAAAACATCTATTTATTAAGATATTTCCAGATTGAAATTCTGTCCTCATCATATTTCTGTTCAGAAGTATGAGGCTTTTTGACTCTAGTGTCATCAGCTGGGTTATGCTTTCTTAGCCACATTCAAACTGAATCACTGCGGTCCCAAAGATCCAATGGAAGGCCTATCAAATTTATAACTAGAAGATTTGCCATATTTTTAACTTCAAAATGGCAGGGAATGTGTGCGACCACTTTGATAATTTAATCAATTAATAGATAAAACATCTATTTATTAAGATATTTCCAGATTGAAATTCTGTCCTCATCATATTTCTGTTCAGAAGTATGAGGCTTTTTGACTCTAGTGTCATCAGCTGGGTTATGCTTTCTTAGCCACATTCAAACTGAATCACTGCGGTCCCAAAGATCCAATGGAAGGCCTATCAAATTTATAACTAGAAGATTTGCCATATTTTTAACTTCAAAATGGCAGGGAATGTGTGCGACCACATTGATAATTTAATCAATTAATAGATAAAACATCTATTTATTAAGATATTTCCAGATTGAAATTCTGTCCTCATCATATTTCTGTTCAGAAGTATGAGGCTTTTTGACTCTAGTGTCATCAGCTGGGTTATGCTTTCTTAGCCACATTCAAACTGAATCACTGCGGTCCCAAAGATCCAATGGAAGGCCTATCAAATTTATAACTAGAAGATTTGCCATATTTTTAACTTCAAAATGGCAGGGAATGTGTGCGACCACTTTGATAATTTAATCAATTAATAGATAAAACATCTATTTATTAAGATATTTCCAGATTGAAATTCTGTCCTCATCATATTTCTGTTCAGAAGTATGAGGCTTTTTGACTCTAGTGTCATCAGCTGGGTTATGCTTTCTTAGCCACATTCAAACTGAATCACTGCGGTCCAAAAGATCCAAGGGAAGGCCTATCAAATTTATAACTAGAAGATTTGCCATATTTTTAACTTCAAAATGGCAGGGAATGTGTGCGACCACTTTGATAATTTAATCAATTAATAGATAAAACATCTATTTATTAAGATATTTCCAGATTGAAATTCTGTCCTCATCATATTTCTGTTCAGAAGTATGAGGCTTTTTGACTCTAGTGTCATCAGCTGGGTTATGCTTTCTTAGCCACATTCAAACTGAATCACTGCGGTCCCAAAGATCCAATGGAAGGCCTATCAAATTTATAACTAGAAGATTTGCCATATTTTTAACTTCAAAATGGCAGGGAATGTGTGCGACCACATTGATAATTTAATCAATTAATAGATAAAACATCTATTTATTAAGATATTTCCAGATTGAAATTCTGTCCTCATCATATTTCTGTTCAGAAGTATGAGGCTTTTTGACTCTAGTGTCATCAGCTGGGTTATGCTTTCTTAGCCACATTCAAACTGAATCACTGCGGTCCCAAAGATCCAATGGAAGGCCTATCAAATTTATAACTAGAAGATTTGCCATATTTTTAACTTCAAAATGGCAGGGAATGTGTGCGACCACTTTGATAATTTAATCAATTAATAGATAAAACATCTATTTATTAAGATATTTCCAGATTGAAATTCTGTCCTCATCATATTTCTGTTCAGAAGTATGAGGCTTTTTGACTCTAGTGTCATCAGCTGGGTTATGCTTTCTTAGCCACATTCAAACTGAATCACTGCGGTCCCAAAGATCCAATGGAAGGCCTATCAAATTTATAACTAGAAGATTTGCCATATTTTTAAAATCAAAATGGCAGGGAATGTGTGCGACCACTTTGATAATTTAATCAATTAATAGATAAAACATCTATTTATTAAGATATTTCCAGATTGAAATTCTGTCCTCATCATATTTCTGTTCAGAAGTATGAGGCTTTTTGACTCTAGTGTCATCAGCTGGGTTATGCTTTCTTAGCCACATTCAAACTGAATCACTGCAGTCCCAAAGATCCAATGGAAGGCCTATCAAATTTATAACTAGAAGATTTGCCACATTTTTAACTTCAAAATGGCAGGGAATGTGTGCGACCACTTTGATAATTTAATCAATTAATAGATAAAACATCTATTTATTAAGATATTTCCAGATTGAAATTCTGTCCTCATCATATTTCTGTTCAGAAGTATGAGGCTTTTTGACTCTAGTGTCATCAGCTGGGTTATGCTTTCTTAGCCACATTCAAACTGAATCACTGCAGTCCCAAAGATCCAATGGAAGGCCTATCAAATTTATGACCTAAAAATTTGCCATATGTTTAACTTCAAGATGATTTCTTTTGTTAGAATATATTATGTTAATCACAGAAAACCCCCTTTCAGCCTCTGTAGAATTTACATCAATGATACTAATTATATTTTTAGCTATAATATATCAACTATCAATATATAAGATTATTTTTGGATAATCTAACAACCAGCTTTTATAATTTAAAGAATCAGTTCACACAAACCGGTAGGATGCCAACACTTTATGATACCATGGTAAATGTATTCTTAATAAATTATTAATGTAATTAAATGTAAAAGGTACTCTTAACAAATTCTATTATGGAGCTATAGATCTGTGTGTGTGTGTGTGTGTGTGTGTGTGTGTGTGTGAGCTGATGGAAACATTCATAGTATAGCTGTATTTTCTGTCAGCTGCCTTTGTTGAGATACTTACTCAAATAAAAGAACTTACATTTTTACTGCTTCTACAGAGTTCTTGTCATTTTCCTTGAGAAACTCATCAAATGTGGAGGCATCTTCTTCTAAATACTGTTCAGCCATTTCTAATTTTCTTTCCTCTGCCTGGGCAATCTCATCAAGTTTTTTCATCTCAGCATGCATCACACCAATTGCATACTGAACACAGGCAAAAAGCAAAAATATGTAAACAAAAGAAGCAAATGCTCGTTTTATGCAAAAAGACAGTCAGTCGAATTAAACAAAAATGTGCAAGAATGTTTTGAACTGAACAGATTTGCTTAAATTAATTATATTCAAAATAAAAGATATAGTAGTTAGAATTCAGGGACTTTTTTTGTAGCCAAATATGCTCAATCTTTTTTTCTCTAAAACTTTTGTTATTGGCTTTTTGTCTGAATGATATTTTGCCAATGCACATCTATAAAATGTGAAAATAAGAATATACATGAAATCATTTCCATACAATGCCATATACAGAGAGAGGCTAAATGAGAATGTCAGAGTAGAACTTACTATTAGCCGTCTATGGTTAACCATTTACTTGTATAAATTATATAAACAAAAATGTTTTAGCAGAAATATTTACATTAATTTCTAACCAGGGAAGTGTTTTATCAGAGGACAGAAAGTGCAACACTGAAATCTGAAGGCAGATTGGGATAGCCAAAGATGCATTCCAAAAGCTAAGCAGAGTATTAAGAAACAGAAAAAGTTTGTTAGAAACAAACAAAAGAATACTGAACTGCTACGTGATATCTATCCTCATATATGTTGGTGAATGCTGGACAATCTCCTCAAAGATGAAAAAGAAACTTGAAACAACAAAAATGTGGTTCTACAGAAGGATACTTAGGATACCATGCACCGAACATGTGAACAACGACAAAGTTTTATAGAAAATGGAAACAAAAAGGAAACTTATACTTAATATCAAGAAGAGACAACTGAAATTTCTAGGGCACATAATGAGGAGGGATGGCTTGGAAAATCTGATACTCACAGGACAGACTGAAGGCAAGAGGGACAGAGGAAAACAACATGTAACTTGCCTTGTGAGTTTGAGTAAATGGATAGTAGAACAGGGTTTGGGAGAAATTACAAAAAGACAAAATCTATTAAGAACTATGAAAGACAGGAAATTGTGGAGAGCCATGATTGCCCACATCCTGAGGGGAAATGGCACATAAAGAAGAAAAACCACTGACATTGTTCTTTTTCCTGATTTTCAGTGTAAAACACTGCTGCCACCAATACCACCATCTACTACTATTAGTATTAGTATTATTAGTATTATTATTATTATTATTCTAGGTTTGCTGTGCAGCTGAGCACCTGACCAATTCCCTTCACATTGAAAGACAGTGTCATATTCATTCATGTTGGGCAAGTTGACTTGGTGGAACACAACCCACTCCAAGTTAAACTATAGCCAATATCCTCCAACTTGAAGGCTTGCCTTGTGGCTGTTGATTCCATTGGGGGAACTCACCACCCTGGCTGTTGGCTTCAGTCTTGGAAGCCTCATGCCCAGCAATGTTATGGCATCATCACACTGGCTGGGCACACAGCTATGGAGCCTAGTCTGCCTTAGTGTGCTAGATGGCCATTGACCACACAAGAAGGTTCATCTGCTCTTTTCACAGGGCTTCTTTTTAATCCTGCTGGGTATCTAGCCAAACTCTTCACCAGAAAAAAAACTGGTAGAGGAACCAGTTTAGTCACCAATGACCCACCCATGTGGCAGGTAGTACTGGCTGATACCAACAATAGCATTCATAGAGTTTATCTGACATAATCAAAATGTATAGAAACTTGTTAAAACAAATTTAAGAGAAACAAAAATTTTAGAATTCAAAAGGTTAAATCATCAAATTTCACTTTTAAGCACTAATATAACTACAGTAAATTTTATTCACCTTCCCTTTTTCTTTTTCTTTTACAGTAAGATTCACCCTGTACAAGGCTCAGGGGCCACTTGAGGTAGAGGGTTACATTAAGGGGTAGTTTATATGGATAAGAGGGGAAGATAATGTTGTGGCCTGTTTAGCGGCCAGAAAGAAAGACATGGAAGACGAAGGTAGGTTGAACAAGTGTATTGAAATAACAGATATATACAAAGCAAGAGTGTTAGTAATAAGCAGATTAAGGTGTACATCCGAACAGTCAGGTTACACTGCATCTCGGCTGCTCAACCGACTGCACTAGGAAGTCTCGCAGTTAGTATTTATGAGAGGAGGAAGAGTTCATTCTACTGTAGTAGCGTTTACCACTACAGATAACAGTTAACTCTAGTCTTGAATAGGTTAAGATTGTAATGATCGGGGAAACATCCTCTTGGGAGTCTGTTCCACAGGACAGTGGTTCATGGGAAGAAGCTGTTTGAGTGGAACTTACTTCTCACCAATGGAATACGGAGGGAATGTCAATGGTTTGCTACTATGTAAGTGGCACGGCAGAACCAAGAATGTAGTTCGTCCAAGCAATTTCCATGGAAGTAGAAATAGAGCAGGGAGAGACTTGCCACACCCTGCCTGGGACAGAGAGGTAAGCGGGTGGAAAATAATTCTTCTCCAACAGGGACATGGAGATGCTTTTGAACTCTACCAAAGCTGAAAAGTGAGGGCTGGGCAACTCCTACCCAAATATAACAACAGTACTCATATTCATTCATGTTGGGCAAGTTGACTTGGTGGAACACAACCCTCTCCAAGTTAAACTATAGCCGATATCGTCCAACTTTTCAGCATGATCTGGCTTTTATAAAGCTAGAAGATAGCATGAGGAGTCAGATACTTACTGGAGTGGTACAGGGAACTGATCATTTTACCAGCATCTTTAGTGATGGATTGTATATAAGCGTTCCACTTGAGGACCCGAGTTAAATGTTCGGAATGCTAATATTCTGACCCTTCAGCCGTGTACCCATTTTTTAAATTATTAATATTATACCTGAGACATTATATTTCCTTGTGAGTAAACAAAAGCAGATAGTGAAAATAAAAGAATATTATTCCTTACTTGTACACGGAACATCTCCCGCTTTTTGGTGATGTAGTCATTTAAGGTTTCCTTTCCAATTTTTCGATCTGTAAGTAGAGTAATGAATGTTTATATGTCTCAAAATTCTTCTTAATTTAATTGCATTATATAGACATAATAAAAGTTATAATTTTTGTGGTAATAAAATAAGCACATCACACTGCCCTGTTGCTTGTAACCAGCCACAATAAAATAAATGTTTTCAACACAAAAGCTGAATTAGTAAAATAAAGCTTCAGAAGCTCTTACTTAGAATTGTTATTATAGTACAATTCTAAAAAGGCTTCTAATATTTTAAAGGCTTTTGCCAATATTAATGGCATAATAAATATTAATGAAAGTTTCATGTAGTAGTTGAAATTAATTTCTCTCATTTTTTTTTAGTAGGGGGATTATCACCAGTTTAATATTCTAACCACCTTTTAACCTCATAGGGTAATACAAAAAAGTAAATTTTATTTCTGCTCTCTTGAAAGATCTTAACTAATTTTTGGGTCATGCCCCATTTTGGTATTTCTAAAATTCTGGTGCCTCCCTGTAATATTTAATTCTTACATATTCAAAATTTTACTTCAATTCATGTGAAGGAAGCTTAAAAGGCCATTAACTTGGCCTCTAAACAAGCCTCCAAAGACCATGGTGTCCATGAAAGAGAAAAATTAAAAAACAAAAAGACAGTTATTAGCACGTATTAGCTTGGGTGATCGCTTTAGTATAATATCAGTCATAAGTTGCAAATTTATTTTTAATTTTTTGGATTTAAGACCATGGCAAGAAATAAGAGAATTGGTTTTGAATTTAGCAAGTTGATTTTGATTTGATTTATTTTGTTTTACGGCATATCAAACTTTTATTTAATGCTGACAACATTTTTAGGATAGATTTGTATAAATAGAATATGTATTCTTTGGTATAGATTGGTTTGGTTTATTTTGTTTTATGGTATATCAACCTCAATGGGTTATTTAATGCTGACAACATATTTTATTGCTGGTAATATTTTGTTATGTCAAAAATCTGTTTCTGGTAATATTTTTCCTTCAAAATTGTATTGCTGGTAATAATTTTTTCAAAAATGTATTGCTGGTAATTGTTGACTATTTGCCCATAGCTGGGACCCTAACAGGTGCTACTACCCTGGGTCAGGGTGGACCTGGGAACACCAGTAATCAAGAGGTGGTTCCATGCTCCTCAAAACCTCCAGATCAGAGGCCTTGCTGCTGGATGTAGTTTATCATCTTACCCAGGACGCAGATGTAGTTTAACGTCTTACCCAGGACGGATTTTAACAAGTTGATTATTTCAACTGATTCATAAGACACATAAAGAGTGTCTGTCATTTGAGTAGGTCAGCCTCCCCACCATGCTTGGATGTGACACAAGGTTGTTTGAATGTAAGGAGCACCATATGCATACTTATGCATATGGGCCAAGGTCAAAAACTGTTTTTTGCCTAGCCACTGCAGCCACAGTCGTGCTGCCATGTATTAGACCAATGCAATACCAATGCCAGCATTGACAAGATTCATAAAATATGGCCCAGTAAGAACTTTATGAAAGGAACAGTTGTGATTAATTGAGCTAAGTTTTTTTCAGGTCATCAGTGCAGTCAAGCAATATAAAGGTTGCATTTAATATGTTGGTAAACTAACAGACATGCATGATTATTCAGGAGAATTTTATGATCTCTGTTAATTAAGTCTAGAATATTATAAAAGATCACATGTTTAATGATAAAATATTTTTAAATAGGTTCTGAATAATCCATTCAGTGGTTGAAGGGTTGTTAAATACACAAACAAAACAAAAAATATTTTATTAAACACTTATGTGGAGAGCACAAAATCTGAAAACAAAAAAAAAACAAAAAAACATTTGTGATGACGATTTCCTTAGTTATTTAAATCTATTATTTTCATTTCACCAGTTTTCAGCTGTCACCATACTCATTTTATTTTTATGACCCTTTTCACTTATTCCACCTGTATAAATGGGCCCAGAATATATCATATATATTATAGTGTTATATTTTATATTTGGTTTTTTAATGAATTAAAACAAGTTTATGAATTGTATACATGATGGCAGGTATCATAAATTATGTTATACAAGAAATGTTAAAGTGACAGAAATTCATTTTATCTTTTTCCAAGTTTACAAAAAATGTTCATGAAATAAGGGGATTAAACAAGACAAAAAAACTGACTTTAAAAGTAGTCCTCATTAATTCTTGAGGATCAAAGTTCTAAAAAGTTCCAAGATTATTGTGGAAGTGCAAATGATATGAGACTTTGTTTTTAGTCTTGTGGTTTTTATCTAGGATTATATCACCTGCCCACAACATGTTAAATTAATATTCATGTGCAATATTACATGAAAACATGAAATAAAACATGAACAGTTTTTGGTGTGCATACAACGAGATATAACATATTTATTAAAAAACTGATTTCTGATTAAACATACAATTGCTTACATTATTGATTCACAGAACATATATATATATATATATATATATATATATATATATATATATATATATATATATATATATATATATATATATATATATATAAATTGTTTTGCATGTATTAATGCAAAAAAAGAAATGGTTTTAGGTTTATCTGTACAAAGAGACATCTTGTGAGCTCATTTAAGAAAACACATCTTTCTGGTCCGACATCTTCCTTTACTATAACCTAACAAAACAGGGAACACAACTCTTGATACAAGATAACTGATTACCTGTTATTTACTCTTGAGAAACTAAGTATAAAAAGGAGATGTATGAAAGCATTAACAATTAACAAAACAGTTTAGTAAATTTTGAAGGTGCTGAATTCGAGTCACATTCTGTGAAAAGAAGACAAATAATGATTATAAAAGTGAAATAACCAAATAGTGAATTCCTATTCATTTATTTCTACAATTATCAATGAAGCTTTAACTTCTGGAAGTGTTAAAATAAAATTTTAAAAAATCACCTTATACAAGCTAATATTTTATTCAAAGAAATATGTAACCAAAATTTAAAAAATACAATTATTCTGACCATGAATGATAGCTGCAGTACGAGTAGGATCATCTTCGACTGCTGGTAGCTTGTCTTCTTCTTCATCTGTTATTTCTATTTTTGATATTGTCCTCGTTCGATTTTTGATTTTCTGGGTATATGTTGTCTTTTCATGTGCTTTTAACTTTCTTTGCTCAGCTCGTTCCTGTTCAAAATGTCAAAGTAAAAATCCTTTATTCACTTTAACTAATAGATATTTAATTATAATAAATTTGCAAGAAAAAATTAATCAATTCTTAATCAGAATAGAGTGAAAGATTGAATTTAAGAATTGTCTTGAATAACAAACACCAAATTTGCTATAATGTGAAAATTAAGCAAACATATTCAGAGTACATAATTTATTTTGAAACTTAATTAAATTACTAAATAAATTATTACTTAAAAAAAAGAAAAGAAATACATGATACTGGTTAAGAAAAATGTCTGACTGCAAGGGCTTGAAAAGTGTGCTCTCAATATTTACATTTTAAGAAATAAATAAACAATAAAGGATAACTATTAAAAGTTATCAAGTTCGTTTCTTACTTTAAAAATATGAAAATATTTTTAATTTTTCATGTACAGTATTTTTCATCATTATTCTGACCATATATAAGAATTTTTTAACTTGTAATATTTAATAAAACCTTTTCTCTACCTAGGAATAGTCAATTTTAGGTATTTTAAAAAATTTGTGTGACTTACTTCTTCAAAAGTAGTTGCACATATATAACCTAATGTTTAAATGTCTTTGCTGGTGTTAGGTGCATTATATTATATTTTTCAGTAGGTAAATTCCACAGTCAATATCCAAACAACATGATTATGTTACGAAAAAAAAATTAGTTGTCCATGGTTTTTCTGGAAGATAACATTTTTAGGGCAAACGATCTTTGTAATTATACAGCTCAATATCAAAACAGAGCATTATTAGCAATATATAAAATTAAAATTTAATTTATCTTGTCTCTACACCGAAGAGTGGATATAATATATAAGAGAATCAGTTGAAAAGTTCATAGGCTGACCAAGATACTCTCATGGTATGTGACTAAATGAGGTTTATTTTTCAACATAGTCCCCCTTGGGGTCTACACATTTCTTCTATCAGTACCGCAGTGCTTGAATCCCATTGGTTTTCTTTTTTTTTTTATTGATAGTCCACCCAATACAAGGCCCAAGGGCCACTGAAGGTAGAGGATCACTAAAGGAGATTGTAAGGAAAGGGGATCTAAGAGTATTAAAAGTACAAATGGGATAGGTATTGGTTGACCCTGGACTTAAAGACACAAAGATTGTAGGAATCATTCTCTCAGGAGTCTGTTCTACAAAGTAACAGTTCTGGCAAAGAAATTGTCTGAATGGAACTTGCTTTTTATCAAAAAAAAACACATAACGAATGGGGATGGTTTGCCACCATGAACACAGCAGAGAGTTGAAGTAAACTTTAGAAGGAACCCGAAGCCCAATCTTAAACAGAATATAAGGGATAAACCTCTACTCCTGTTCAAAAGACCAAGGAGGAGCATGAACTGGGCGATAGGCAAATCTTTATAAGCAAAGACCAAATGACTATCTACTTTCTGTAATACTAGAACTTATTATTATTTAATCTATTAGTTAATTATTAATTATCACAAATAAATCAAACAGTTTGATAATCTAAATGCTTAAGAAAGTTAAATTGAGGAAAGATGCATAAATTCATGAGGTGCAGTAAAGCTGTTCATACCACTTTCTTGGCAATTCTTTCCTTTTCACGTAATTCAAAAATGTCTGTGTCACTTGGCATTTTATAGGGATTCTTGGCATAGTTGATAGTTTCTAGAAAGAAAAATCAGCAATGAATAATTACAGGGCTGGATTAATCAGTCTGAAGCTTAAGATGTAGTTACTAGCTAAATTAAACTGGAAATTTACCTTGCATAATATTCAAGCCATGTGATTAATCATTTGATAAAATGCATCAACAGGGAAAGAGATTCTGTTGAAAAGTAATATTTGTTATCTAAAATAAAAGCATTTTTCTCACTAGAATTTTTTGCAACATGTTGTTGCATATTGAAATCCTCATTATTTAGTTATATATTTACAAACTTTATGTTTTATTCAATTTTGCAAACCAATTGATGAAACTTGAAAAAGCTGATTTGTTTGGAAAAATACTTTGACAAAAACCTTACTTTGCAGTTTAATAATTTCTTTAATTTAATTTAATTTTATAGGACTTCATGGTAAACAATATTTTTTAAGAAAATTTCTTTTTTTCCTTTTTAAAAGTGAAGAATAAATTTTTAAGATTTCTTACTCTTGAGCATGCAACATACAACTGGTCATGCGTAAATATTTCTTCCTGGAGCCAAATTCAAGCTTTTTAAAAATTTGGCCTTGTGATTTGTGTATAATTCTCACAAATGCAAGGCAAACTGGAAACTGGATTCTTGTATATAAAAACTTAAAGAAAAGATATGCAAAAAATATTGCATTTTTATTAAATAAGAATTTAATCATTAAATTATTTTTAAAATAGTCGTAGTATTTTGTATGTTAAATAATAAAACTTTTACTTCTTTCCAAAAAATTAATGAAAATTTATTGTACTAAGCTACACACTCTGGTAAAACTAACTGTACTTTGTACACCCTTACCTGTTTGTACTTTACCAACAAAATTTGGTTTCAATTGGTTGATGTATGGCTATTTTAGAGGGTGTGTCAGACAGACTAATGGAAGTCACAGAATTTTATATATAGATTAGATTAGGCTACAGACTTAGCAATGTACCTATGTACTGTTTTTGTGAATGCTAAATTGAATTACAAACTGGTGGAAGTCTTTCAGGCAAAAAAAGCAAAAACGACTATAAGATAACAGGAATTTATAATGAACTAATCACCTTTTATATTATCAATACTTCTTCTATGTACTATGTCCCTTCAAGACGTTGGGGATCATGGCTCTCCATCACTTCCTGTCATTTGTAGCCCTTAGTAAAGTTTTTCTTTTTGCTATATCTCCTAATCCCTGTTCTGGCAACCATTTACACAAATTCATTAGGATACGTTTCTTTCCACTGTCCTTCTTGCCTTCAATATGTTCTGTGAGTGTTAAATTTTCCAAGCCCTCTTTCCTCATTATGTGCCCTAGAAATTTCAACAAACTCCTTCTGATGTTAAGTATAAGTGTCCTCTGTGTTTCCGTTTTCTCTAAAACTTCATTGTTGCTCATATGTTCAGTCCATAGTATTCTCAGCATCCTTCTGTAGAACCACATTTCTGTTGCCTCATGTCTCTTTGCCATCTCTGATGAGACGGTCCAGCATTCACTGCCATATAGAAGTACTGATATTACATAACAGTTCAGTAACCTTTTCTTTGATTCCAATGAAATTTTCCTTTTTCTTAATCTTTGCTTAACTTTTGGAAGTCCTCTTTCGCTATCTCAATGTGCCTTTGGATTTTAGTATCGCATTTTTCATTCTCTGTTAAAACACTTCCTAGATATTTCAATTTTTGCACCTATTTAATTTTGGTATGTCGAATTTGTAATTTGCATGTTGGGCTGCTTCTTTTGCTGACAATTATACATTCTATTGTTTTACAATTGATGTTTAGTCCTTTCTTTTTGCTTTTATTTACTACCTTCTGTAAGAGTTCCTGTGGCTTCCTTTCTGTGTCTGCTATCAACACTGTCATCTGCATATCTTCTGTTATTAAGAATGTGGTTTCCAATAATGAATCTTGCTAGGACTTCTATTTTCCCAGGACTGCTTCACTGTAAAGGTTGAATAAGTCTGGTGAGAAGACACATCCTTGTCATATGTCCCCTTTAATTTTTGTCTATTTACTGAATTCATTTTCTATTCTCATGTAGGCAATTTACTCCAAGTATAAGTTCTGAATGTTTCTAATATCGTTCCTAAATAAATCAAGCTTACCTAGCAGTTCTAGCAGTTATTTGTCACGTATCTTGGCAGACACTTTTGTATAAACCATGAAATATAGGTATATATACCTTCACCTTTGTATTGTCCTTTCTGATATAATTCTGAGCCTAAATATTGCATTCCTTGTTCTGGCGTCTTTAACAGAGCCCCTCTCTTCTTGTCCTGTTTCTGGTCTAATTTTGCTGCCTGCTCTATTTGTCAGAATTCGGATAATGTTTTGTTATGTGTCTCATTAAACTGTTCAATGGAGTTCCCATTCATTTGCTTCTTAGGCGGCACTATGAAAATGGAGCTATTTAGGCCTACCTGAATACTCCGATTGTTGTAAATTTCATTTCTTATGCCTGTTATTTTGTCAATGTTGAAATCATCTAAGGCTTCCGGCATCTGATCCTGCTGCTTTGTTCTTGTTCAATTTGGCCAGAGTGTTGATTTCACTTCAGATTTTAATATTTCTGGTCATTGGATATTTCTGTGTATTGCTGGTTGTCCTCTTTTATCATGGAAGAGTTCTCCAATGTATTCATTCCATCTGTATTTTTTCTTCCTCTAATATCAGTCTCACTTTGGTGGAGATAAGTCAAATGCATCACATGACATCACATCTTACAGTGATGAGAGTGGCCAGACATTCAGTTTGTTTACAGCAGCCAGAGAGGTTGCTTTCTTTAGAGAGCTCCCCCACTCAGATTGGGCAGAGGCTAAATCTGCCTCCCCAGCAGCTTATTAGTCTATGGTACCATTTCCCTTTGGAAATATATATTTCCCATACATAGAAATAAACTTCAGTTCACAGTCCTCAATTTGGGAAAACCCAAGACTCGCTGTTTCCCCATCATGGAATATGTTCTTGCCTGGGACATGGTAGATGAATTCGGCCTGTTTGAATCTGGAGTCCTAATTTGAGGTTAAGATTGTAGCGATCAAGAAAGCAAACACTTAAGAGTCTGTTCCACATAATATCACTTCTGAGGAAGAAGCTGTTTGAGTGCAACTTCTTCCTTACCAATGGAATATGAAAGGATGATTTGACCCTGTGTACATGGCATGGCGGGTCCAAGCTGTGAAGGTCTGAACTGATGAAATTAAAGAATCTAGTTTGTTTGAACATTTGACATGGAAATAACAATAGAGGAGTGAGAGGCTGGCAATGTTTTGCCAGTGGGAATGGAGCTGCAGGCTGGAAAATAATTCATCACCCACAAGGCCGTATAGACTGGGAAGTGAGGACATGGCTGCAATACTCTATTTTAAGTCTTTGACTACAAAGGAAACAAACAGAATAGAAGAGGATTTTTATGCTTTTTGACTCAATACGGTTTTGTGATGTTTTAAAGAATCTTATGCTTTGATATTCTCAGACAATAAAATGAATAAGAAAAATGGGATACAAACTTGCTGCAAAGTGAACCTGAGCACTTGACTTATCTTGACCACGCTGAGTGAGCTTTTTGTTATCTGTAAATAAAAATAAAGCCGTCTTTTTGTAAAAATGATAACTGTACTGAAAAATGAACATTATATTAATAAGTAAAAATGAATTCCTCTATCTATACATGTAATAAAGAAATAGTACTGATGCTGTAACTACCAAAATCAAATAAATAAATAAAAATTGATATATTCAGCTTAATTCAGAGATTAAATGTATTTGTAAAATATTTGTAAAAGAGCTGAGTCATGTATCAGTGAGAATGATGATTTAATTAGCTTTTTGCTTACACTGTAATAAAAAAATTAGTGCTATGGTGATTTTCTAAGCATAGCTTAGATGTGGCACAAGGCCAGAAATGTGGAGCACACAGTGAGGACCAAACTCACTACTCAGTTGTAACTGATCTAGTGAGACAAGCTCTACATGAAACACCACATGAAAGTGCTCCATTTTCTAAACATATTTTAGATGAGGCACAAGGCCGAAAGTATGGAGCACCCTGGGAGGATAAAACTCACTATTCAGTTGTATTGAGACAAGCTTGCTAGCCATTACATCATGTCAAACTGCTCCCCCGACAAACAAATTAGCGCTATGATGAAAATGATATAAGCATTTAATGTTAATTTTTATAATGCACAATTCTCTTGAAATTTAGAAAATTGTGTTCATTTAAAAAAGCAGTCAAGAAAGTTTAAACTGCTTATCCCAGTAAAATGGACTAAACATATCTAAGCTTCCTTAAGATGGGCTACAGTAAATATCCTGTTCCTGTACCACAGATTTGTCAATAGCCTTACCCTAACTAGTTGGTCATGTCCTCTAGGGACTGACACACACTGTGCATCTCTGTTCACAAGTCAGAGTAGTAGGAGAGCATCAAGGCTGGGTGTTGAGAGATTTGTTTTTTCTTTGAAGTTTAAAGGATAAGGCAGCCAAGATGACTTGGGAGTCACATCCAGATATTTGGGAACATTCTCACTCATAGGCTGTCTGAGTAAATTCGATTACCCAGTCTGAAGATCAGGACCCAACCTGTAAGGTTATAGGCTGCTTTTATCAAAACCTGTCACCATATTTGCCTCTGATGCATATGCACAGGATATTTACTGTAGCCCATCTTAATTTGGTAAGACAATCTATGTACATGTTAACACCTTCAATCATTTAAGATCAGAAGCCATGAGAGCCATACCTGGTGCATCATCAGGGTATTTATTATTATTTATTATTATTTCCTTTGATTTCTGTTGTATACTAATTTCCTTTTGGGTCCCAAGCAGAGACATAAGGTCAAAAATGGCCTCATGACATTTTCCACTACACATTTATGTAAAAAAAAATAAAAATAAAACAACCTAAAAGACACATATTTTAATTAAGTAAGGCCCTACATAGGGTACAAGCTCTGTTTGTGAGAATAATTTCTTTATATTTCTTTAAGGTATGGACTGCCAGGGATCCCTTTAATGGGTCTATCAGAACATTTTCCTATCAAACACAGGGCCTCAACCACAACTGGAATTATTGATATCATTTTGGGGATTTCCACTTCAAAATCTTTGTATATTGATAGTTTCACAATGTGAACAATCAGAGAGTAAATCACTGACAACGAATTTGCTTCAAACACATGCAAGTGCACAACTACTTGCTTAGTCTTTTTGGCTTAATATTATCAGAGGAATATTTCAACAAGTTTTCTTTCTTTTTTGTCCCAGATTAATCATTGCCTGAAGACTCTAGCATCTACTCATCATTTATGCAATAAGAAAATAATGGATTACAAAACCAAACCTGGAGAGACTTTTTTTTTTACAATTGCATTCACCCTATACAAGGTCAAATAGTAAAAGGTACAGTTTATGGGAATATGTGAGGAAGATAACAGCTGACCCTAGTCTTGAACAGGTTAAGATTGTAGTGATCAGAGAAGCATCCTCTTAGGAGATGGTTCCCCAAAGTAGCAGTTTGTGGAAAGAAGCTGCTCGAATGGAACTTACTTCTCACCAATAAATGTTTATAAAGATGCTGATTTCTCATAGGCATCATCACTTTGGTTTTGAGCAAATATTCTGCAGTACAGATTCAGCTGAGTGGTATTCTCAATACATGATATAATAAAAATGCATCATAAAACAAGTGACACTATATACTAATATATACTAATGTATATATATATATATATATATATATATATGTGTCTATGCTGGTTTGGAAATAGCACTAAGTGCTAGTAATTTTATAACTTTTGGTTTGAATCACTGTTGGCATGACTGAAAAAATGTCTGCCTCCTTTAATTTAAAAACAAATTGTACAGATGCATGCTGGGATTTTTTTTTCCTAGCCAATAAGACAGATCACTTCTCGGTCTCATTCACCATATTTTTGCTCTTGTTTTGAAGTCAGAACATTACAATCACTTGTCTGTATCCGTTTTGTGTGTTAACACCATTCTTACTTTCTGACCTTTTTCCCTTATTACTGTTGCTCTGCCTGCTTTTGTCTTGCATATTTATTGTTTTGCTTTGTATTATTTTACTGTTCTTTTTCTTTTCGTGTTATTGTTTCTTGGAAACTTCTGTTTTGTTGGGCATTTGTGCCAATTATACTTAACTATGGCCACTTACTCTAGAATAACACAAACAGTAGATGACATTTTTTACAGTAAGGTTCACCCTGTGCAAGGTCCAGGAGCCACTTGAAATAGAAGATAATATGTGCAGAAGATAACAGTTAACTCTTAATGACTTGAACTGGTTTTGATTGTAGTGATTGGAAAAACATCCTCTTGACAGTGGGTTCCTCAGACGGTTCATAGGGAGAAGATGCTCGAGTGGAACTTACTTCTCACCAATGGAATTTGAAGGGAATGCGGATGGTTCACTATGTATCCGTGAGGTTAGAACTGGTGGGACGAAGGAAATGATGTTTTTGACAATGATGTTTACTCTGTACAAAGCCACTCGAGGTAGAAGTTTAGAGTAAGAGGAAACAGTTTATGTGGAGATGTGGGGAAGATAATGGTTAACCCTAGATTTGAACAGGTTAAGACTGTAAGAATTAAGGGTGGGTAATTACAATGTGTATAGCGTGATGAATCCTAGCTGTGATGGTTAGAACTGGTGTTATTAAAGAATATAGTTCATCTGAGTATTTTCCAGGGAAGTAGCAATAGAGAAGTGAGAGTCTTGCAACATTTCCTATGTGAGAGAGGGGTTGCAGGTTGGAAAATAATTTGTCACTCACAAGGAAGCGGAGATGCTTTATTTCATAGTGTTTTGAAAGTGAATAAATACACTGACATCAGGCAATGTAAGTTTTGTAAAACGAATACAGTTTTACAAAACTGACATTATGTATGTTCTGTCCATGGAAGGAGAAGTGTTAATAGAAATGATTTTTTACTTTTGTTTCATGAAAGATAATTGCAAAATAGATAAAATGATTTTGGGAAATGGTTTTTCTTCATTTTCAAGATTAGATTAAAATAACTTGGGGTTTACAGTTACAGATATCTATTGATTTTTGAGTTCTCACCTGGTTTCTGCTTGACCAATTCAAGTTGTTTGTTGGTGGCTGGATTTTCGTCAACCAAAGTCATCATCTCTGCTTCTCAAATGGAGAACATTGACATTACATAGAAAATTTGAAGCAAGTAAATTTGCTTTATGTTAAAAGATTCAAATCATAATCAGAGTACATAAATATGTTACGAGGACATGAAAAAAGTGGATTTGAAATTGGATTCTTGTATTTTGAAACAATCACACACACACGCATTTATATAAAATCTCATACAACTGTGTCATAATCAATGGAAGAGCCTAGAATTATTCTATATTTTTATCTTGTCATCACCATCATCATCATCATTACCACCACCACCACCAAAATCAATCCCATGACCAGGTTTAGTGATATGGTTGCTGTACAGCTGGGCACTTGACTTCCATCCTCCACATGTTTCTTTCAAGCATAGCATGTCATAGACAAAATAGCCCTGTCAAAGCCTATACCTCTCCAGTGATGTCCTCTGACTTGATCACAGACATATGGCCATTGATTCCATCAGGGGAATACTCTGTATATGTATGTATGTTGCGGCATTCACCCTGGATCGGTTAAGCCGGCTCCTCCCAAGGAATTCACCGCATGCGGGACGAAGGCCGACCAAGCACGGCGATCCATCGCCAATGCTGAAACGAGCGACAGCAATTCCCGATTCCAATGGCGTCGAATTCTTGAAACGGAGTAACAAGGGAGTTTGAACGTCACACGTGATGGAGACACGGTGGAGTAATGGATAACGGCTCGGATTGAGGAATCGGAGAGCCGAGTTCGAATTCCAGTCGAATCCGTTACATTCACTTACGTTCTAACACCTTTGGGAAAAGTGTGAATCCTCTTCTTCTCCCTCCAACTATGGGTAAATAGCAGGACAGACTGGGTTCTATAGCCTTGGATGGCAACTGGTCTAGGAGAAGGTCAACTCTGAATTCAAAACCATTCGGCGTCTGCACCGGCATCCGGTGGCCTCTTGGTTACTCCTGCCTCTGCGTCTGTGGAAATTCTGCGGCAAGAGCATATTCCTCCCTCCACTGGGATAGCACGCGAGGTGTGGGGACCACACGGAAATACTCTAATGTGGCCATTGACTTATAAGTAACAATATTATTATATATTATTATTATTAACAATAAGGTGAGTTAAAAATAAATGTCCAAATGAAATAAATCTTTTATTTATCTTTTCATATTATTTAATACCGGAATCCCTCGAATAATGTGGCCACATATAAGAAGGTACAATAAAAATGCTATGAATTAATAATGTTTATTAATCTGATTTTTTATGAAAAACTTAGTGGTTTGCCATATGCTATTCCTCTGTTCTTCATATAATTAACTTAGAAATTAAATTTTATCAATGTTATTCCAAATATCCATCATTTCTTCTTTTAATTCATTGATATTTTTAAAGACTTGCCTTCCATTTTTCTTTTCATTAAATTCCATATATTTTCACTAGGGTTTAAATCAGTTAAATACATGTTATGTATATTTTCTATTTCGGGAAATTTCCCACACATATCATCATCATTAGTATTTTAATCTGAAAATTTTATTTATAATCTTTCCATAGTAAATGCAGACATGTTTTATATTTCAATATTTTTTGATAAATGTAAATTTTTGTATTTAATTAAATCGTCCATTTTTTTAACAAAAAATTCAGAAATTTCCTTTTAAGACCTTCAAAATAAACATGAAAAAAAAATGAAAATATTTAAAATTTTTTAATAGAGACAAATAATCAAATATGTATTTTTATTATCAGCTTATATTATAAAATTTATCTATCGGGTCATTTTTTCATACTACTGCCCATTTGTTTAAACATTGCGGCAATTACTTAGATAATGTAATAATTCCCAAACAAAACAGTTACCCATTTTTAAATTTTAGAAAATGTTTAATTAATCGGTACCTATAAAAAAATTAATTTTCAATTACTATGGTTAAACTGGAGAATGTTCTATGCACTTATCGAGTATTATTCATGTACTAATTAAATTTTGGTACAAAAAATTTTATTGCACTACTAATCAAAAACGCATTAATTGAATGTGCATTAATCGAGGGAGTACTGTATTTTTTTTTATTAATTCCATTTTATTTCTATTATATAAATTTTGAAAACTTTTGTTTTTCTGTTTTTAGGTCAAAATTTAAAAAATAATTGTGTGTGTGTGTGTGTGTGTGTGTTTGTGTGTGTGTGTGTGTGTGTAATAGCAATAAGTATTTTCATTTTAGCTGAAAATAGACCTGTACATTTATCTGTAGAACTCCAGTTAAAAGAGTTCAACCATACTTTCATATATCTTTCTTTTGCATTTTTTATTAATATCTGGGATATATAAAGAATATATAGGATTTTAATTCCAAATACAAAGCCATTTTTGGAGAATGAATAGAATTCAACTTAGGAGCAATGACTTATGAAACATACACACTAATCATTGCAGTACAAAGCAACTCATTATAGTCTATCTTCGTAAAGACGAGAAAAGCTTTTTTTTTTCTAAAACAATCAATTAAAATCTACCTTCCCTCCAATTTACCCCAACAAATACCCCATTAAAATCTACCTTCCCTCATAATTACTTCAACAAGTAACTCTACCTGCCCTCCTACTTGCCTAGGTAGATTTTAATGGGTTACTGGTTGAATGTAAATAGTTACATTCAACAAGTAACCCATTAAAATCTACCTTCCTTCAATTTATCCCAACAAGCAACCCATTAAAATTTACCTTCTCTCATAGTTACTTCAACAAGCAACTCTACCTGTCGTCCTATTTACCTAACAAGCAACCATTTAAATTTTAAAGTCTACTTTCTTTCCTATTTGCCACAACAAGCAACTCTCTTTCGCTCCTTATCTCTCATATTATCAACTGCATATTTTCAAATAACACTTTGCATAACTGTAAATTTTTTCTGATGTTAAAAGAGAGAAGTCAACATGAAGCAGGTAACCATCAGCATTTCTAGGAAAGCATTTTTTTTCAAAGAGTTCAATTCAAACCACATAATCGGCATTCCATCCTTACAGAGATCAAAAAATCTCTCTTCTTATTTCTGTTACGTAAATTGTTCACTCGGTAATATCGATGTGAATAATTTAAAGTCTTTAATATTACTTTCAAAATTAAAATAAGATAATGTTTGAGTGGTATTTTCAAAGATAATGTAAAAAAAAAAAAATCCATATTCCAAACATTACAATATTTGAATACTCCCAGTTTCTGTTGGTAAAAAAAAAAAGTTTCATTCGTGGTGACATTCACACAGAACGTTTTTTGAAAAAGGAACGAAAAAGAAATGAGAGAAACAAATTGAAAAATGAATTAATCTTTACCGGGGAGAGATTATTTTCTAGTAAATTAAGTTTTAAATTCTTTAAATTTTTTTTATAGATTCTAAAAAAGAAATAATGATGAAGACGAAAAAAGTATATCATAAAATTTTTTTAAAACTAATGAATAAATAATGAATTATGAACCGATCAACTAAAATAAATTAAAAAGTCACTGTATTAATAAAGTATGGCTACCTGATCCCTTCGGCTTCATGTTTGTGTGCATCTTTTTTTTCTTAACTTTAAAGCACTTGTTTACGACGTGTTAAAGAAAAAAACTAACGTTGTGTCTTGCAATTGCAAAGTTACCATAATAAAAAGGTTACTATAGTTACAGGTAAATTACGCCCTCTGCTGACATGAGGAGATAACTCAAACTAATAGCAAATAGAGTTTTCTCCCTTAGTTAAATGTGTTCATTTGATTTTTTTTTACATTTAATATTTAAAAATGATTTGGTTGCCTTATTTTTTGTTATTGTTTTCACAGTCTTTCTACACATTAATGTTTTCTTTTTCTTCAGTACAGTGTTTTTTGTTTTTAAAGTTTAACAATAAATTTATAATTTTCAGAAAATTTTTTCTACTCTTCTGTCAATGTGAATAAACAAAGCTCCCATTTGATAAGATGTTGTACTCTATTGGCTACATTTTATCATTGTAATTTATTTTTCTGATTTCATTTTTTGGGGGTTGAATTAACATATAATTCTATTGATAATTTATATAATGTTTCACTGATGGCCGTCATGTCTGACATTCAAAACTCAATGTGGCATTGATATGGTCTATATTAAACATTCACTTTAGATAAAATAGCTTTTTCTTAAATTTTAAGCTCAAAATAAACTAAATTTATGAATTTATCCCTTTCTCTTAAGTATATGCTTATCATATGTCCCATTTAGATTGGGATCATCCTTATTTAAGGATGTCACTGATATCAGCTATCATTTTTTGTGTCAAGCGAAGAACAATCCTACACTCAATGCACTCCCAGGCCACTTACTGAACTCAATATAAACCCAGAGAAAGAGGGCTTTGAAGATGGTTCTCTCTACCATTTTGTTATAAAGCAGGGCAGTCTGGTTTATATCTCTTTAATCACCAAACTAATCAGAACAACCACACCTGCTACAAAGACGTTGGGGTCTTGCTTTCTCTCTCTCTGTTCCAACATACTGCAAGCTACAAACTCTGTTGCATGAGAAGGATACAATATGCATTCATAAAAAAGAAAATAAACCTTCTAAAATAATGTTTGCTCAGTGTTCATTCATTTTGAATGTAAAACTAACATTCTGCATCAACCTCCACACTGACATATGTCGGTCTGTTTCCCATCATCATCATTGTTAATCATATAACTGTTTAATGGCAACATCTACTTGATGAAACTCTATAATCTACAGCTCAACCATCAAATCTAATATGATTCTCAGTATCATATCGGTAATCGATCCAACATAACTGATACAACCCCATAAGCATTCTCAGCAATCTTGAACCTCAGCAATGTTTAAAAACAATGACTAGAATTGGAATAAAAGAAAAAAAATTGATGAAAGTGAATTTATACATTTTTTTTGTACTTGAAAATTTGCAACAGAAATATTAAGCACTATTTATTTATTAGATTCTTTATTTACAAAAATAATTTTATATTTACAACATTCTAAAAACTAATACGATTAAAACTAATGCAATGCAATATTTATCATTAACCAATTTATAAAGAAATAAATATGAAAATTTTATTCATAAATTTATGAACATTTACTAAATAATTAAAATATATAAACCAACTATAAGGAAATCTTATTATTTACAAACTTATAAAGTTTGAATCAATTGGCAATAAGTCAATATTTTGCCAACCATTTCAATAAATAATATAATAAATAGTGTAAATAAAGAATCTAATAAATAAATAGTGTTTATTATTTTTGTTGTCAGTTCTCATATACAAACTATATGTTTAGGTTTTATTAAAATTCTAATCATTGCTTTTTAAAACACTTTTTAATTCATAGTTATAAACATTCATCAAATTATTAAAATATGTGAACCAAGTATAAGGAAATCCTTATTATTAACCATTTTATAAAGTTTGAATCAATTGGCAGTTAGTCAATGTTTTGTCAACCATTCCAAAAAACAATATAATAAATAAGTAGTTAAAATAATAGCAGTGTCATGGGACAAACCATCTTTTGACAGACTGTCTTTTTTGCAGGTATGAAGGTTCAAGTTGGCTGCACTTTCATTACAATATTTAGTTCCAAATTTTCCCTGAGTTTTAATTCAGTATTCATTTTTCTGCATAACTTTGGAGGATAAAGGAAGCATATAAATAACCTGTCAATATTAGATTTATAAGAAAGATTTTAAAAATAGAATGTATGTACATTGTTTGAGATATATTAGGTTGAGTCATAAATAATTTCCACTTTTATTTATCAACCCTATTTTTTAAAAAATAAAATTTTATTCAATTTTATATTCACTATTATTTGCCATCACTTCTTGACCCTTAATTGGCTTATGGCCATATCATAATGAAACACCAGTTCTTGTACAATCACCAAAGTTAAGCAACATTGAGCCTGGTTAAAATCTAGACGGATGACTGCGTGGGATTTCCAAGTGCTGTAAGCTTGTACATGTGGATGGTGTAATGGATAATGACTTAGAATTGTTAACTGGAGAGACAAGTTCCAATTCCAGTTGGGTTTCTTATATTCATTTACATGCAAATACCCTTGAGAAAGGTATGAATCCATTTCTCCCCCATCTATGGGTTAATTATTAAGACATGTATCAATAAATCATTATTGTCTGAAGTAAATAAAAAAAATTTTTCTTACAATCTAAAAATATTTTCTGGGTTTAGGTAACCTGCATTAATAAATAACATAGAAAATGAATGAATCAGTCAATCAAATGCAATTAACAGGTAATTCTTTCATACCTTTTCAGTAAAATTCCATAGAATTTGATGAGAAAATATTTCCAACAGACTCTTGATTCTGGTTTTCATTAGAGAAACTTTTCCTCATTGAAGTATTTTGCAATGATCAAAAAAGCTAATTATCACTTGGTGCAAGATCAGGTGAATATGGCAGGTAAGGTAGGGTGCACCAACTGAATTCCCAAATATTTCCCTGTGTTATACTTGCTGCATGCAGCCTTGCATTGTCTTGTAGGATAACAACATTTTTCCTATTAACAGGTGCAGGTTACTTTTCTACTAAACCTTGGACATGTTGCAGCTGCTGGACATATAAATGTGCATTTAATTTTTCATTATGTTTTAAGAACTCTAAAGGAATAATACCCTAACAATTCAACAACATGCACAGCAGTTACCTTTTTTTCCATGGAGCTCAGTTTTGGAGTCAGTTGTAGAGTTTTATCCTTATCAAATCCACTGTATTTGCATTGAATATTGTTGTCAGTAACATATTTCTCATTGGCTAGTTAGGATGATACATTCATTGCAATTGGTTTCCAAAAATGGAAATTATTTATGATTCAACCAGATATAGTTCAGTGGGAAAAACTAAAGAAGAAATAAAAGCAGCCAAGCTCTAAAATCTTTTGATGCAGAAAAGTTTTTTAAAGCAGTTTTTATAAGCCTGAGTTTTGTTAATAATCTTTTCTAGTTTCTTTATTTTGTTGGGTTGTTATTTTATAATGGCTTCCTACCTCATACATACATACATACATATATATATATATATATATATATATATATATATATATATATATATATATATATATATATATATATATATATATATATAATATATATATATATATATATATATATATATATATATATATATATATATATATATATATATATATATATATATATATATATATATATATATATATATATATATATATATATATATATATGTAAGCAAATGTGTGGATGTAGATCCGACGGTATGGTGAAAATGTGGAAAAGGCAAAGCAAAATCCGAATATATAAGTTTACTGTTTTTTTTATTTATTTTGTTTTTGTTTTTGTTATTCTGTCGACGTCAGACGTTTCGGTCAAATAGACCTTGAGCGTATCCGACTCCAAGAAAGAATACTCTGACTTTAGAATTTCAGTTTTTCTGTTTCTGACTAGTCCTGTGTTGTGTCGGAAACCTACCACCCCTCTTGAAGATGAACTTGTCTGCTAGCAAAGACTTTATATAGTGGCACGTCGAGAGACAGAAGAGAGAAAGTTCTTGGCTGAGCTAGTTATAGACTACTCAGGCGATTTCCATACCTTTTACCAACCAATAAAACCCTTTTTATTGTTACGTGTTATTTGTCGTTTGTCTCTACAAACCCCAAACCAACATCATAACATCCTGTATATATCGTCTCTTCATCGAACTTAAATCTAATATAAATATGTCTCCATTAACCATGTCCTGAAGAAGGTCTATTTGACCAAAACGTCTGACGTCGACAGAATAACAAAAACAAAATAAATAAAAAAAACAGTAAACTTACATATTCGGATTTTGCTTTGTCTTTTCCACATTTTCATCATATATATATATATATATATTATTTAATAAAGAAAATGTTGGAGAGTATGTCTATCTATCTATGCTTAATTAAATTTGACTGACAAGGTCTATTTAAATTTTTATTGTACTTTCACAATTTTGGGAGGATAAACTTTCTGAAGTTCACATTTTGTTTAAGTACTTTGGACTGCCTCAGTCATTATCAAGAACTGGGTGTTGTCAGTGTAGGAGACAAGATTTGATTAACTATATCTTAGCATTGTGTTTAGAGTGTTGGAATTCTAATCCCTTCTAAGTAATGTCAATGGTTAATTGCAGCTCAACTGCACTGGAAAAGCATGTATCAAATATTTATTGTAAAATCATTTCAAATAACTGAAGCAATTTTGTCAGTGTTTCTGTATGTAAATCAATGTAAGGGAAGTAACTCTTTTTACAATTGAAAACCTTTAGATCTTTGATTGCAGAAGAAAAGCTTTCTCTTTATGTTCCTAAATAAATGGCCTAATTTGAATTTATTATTACAGTGTAACTCGGATATAAGAGACCCTGTTATAAGAGAAACCCGTATATGAGAGAGATTTTCTCTTGTCCCAAATTAGAGCCATACTCACCTAAACAAAATAGACCAAACCCGGATATAAGAGAAACCCGGATATAAGATACTTCGCCTCCGGTCCCGACAACTTTCTTATATCCGGGTTACACCATTCTGAATATATAGGGCCGAGAGTTGCCTGACAGTCGCCTATATACTGGATATGTCTCATCTTGGATAATTTTGTCCCTTGCTCATACTGACCTTTCACTGACATCCCAAATGTCCCATATATAGTACATTTTTAAATTTTGTAACAAAAATATTTTTTACCACCTTCTTCTGATTGTAAATTTCAGTAATTATAACCGCAAATGTAATGAGGAAACTAGTGTTGTTAGAAGTTTACTCAAAAACTGGCGCGTTTATATCTTTGTTGTCTGTATAAAATAAATATTTTCAAATGATTTCACTTTTACAGAGTTTCTTTTTCTTAGCTTTTATTAATTAATTTTTAAATGATTTTACTTTTATTTTCTTCATAACTCATTAAAATCATTGCTTTATGTTTTTAATTTATGTCTCTCCTTCCATATAATATTTCGGTCTAGGTGTGTAGGTATATATATATATATTATCATTTTCTATAATTTCAATCTTGATCTCTGACGAAGCTTTAACAAAGTGAAACATGTTAGATTAAGATTTGTTTCCTACTTGTTCTTTATTTTATCATTTTGTCAGATTCCTATCCATAATCAATATATATATATATATATATTTGTGAGAAATATCTCTAGTCTTTGTCAGTAGTTATGAGATAATTTTCGTAGATTTTTAAGGATTCTTCTAGTCCTAGGTATGATGAGAGTGACAGTTTTGAGGAGCATGGAACCACCTCTTAATTGCTGATGTTCTCAGGTTCATTCGGGGTGGAAGCACCTGTTATGGTCCCAGCTATGGGAAAATAACGAACCCTCAAACAAAACCTTAAGAAAGTATAAAATACATTTTTATAGTAAAAATCCCAGCAATACAATTTTATAAAAAAATTACGAACAATACCTATTTCTAGTAAGATTACCAACAATACAATTGACATAAAAGAATTCTTTCATGACATTAATCCATACAATATCAAACAATTTCTTAAAGAAATCAAACTATATTCCAAAACATAACTTCAACATAAAACACACATTTCACCGCGTCTCGTAATCATGTCCGGACCTCTCCAAGTTCTTCACTGCCTTAATCGAGTATTGAACTCACTACTCTTTGGGTGCTGTCACTGAATCTAACCAACGCTTTTATCCACTGTGCCAGTTAACAGGAGATAACTGACATCCATTAGACATGGCACGTGGAACTAGAACAGCCTACCCCAGTGAACGAAATAAAGGGTTCAGTTCGACATTCCAACCACCCGGAGCGTACAACGGCCGAAACGTTGTGATAAACATAAAAATAGTCTGAATAATGTAAATAGTGTACATAATACCTCATCTCAGAAAAATAGACAGATACTGAAGGTGATGGTAATCGCACACTTTTTATTTTATTTTGGAGTCTCCGCTAAGCTGCACATAAATAATATCGAATCGCATGAACGTAGATATACGCATACCACATCACAAGAACATGCAGTTTTTTTTACCGATGAGAACACACCTGACTTCTTAATTTTCAGAGCTTAGCTGAGCCTATCAGATCATATAAAAAGGCAAAATAGGATCAGCTAAAGCCAGTAAAGAAAACATCTCTTGAAAATTATGATCACAAGAGGATTAACTTAACTATCTTTTATCCTTATTGTTCGGCCAGCATATTCCTTTTGACTCCGTCGACGTTGAGTTTTAAAATTCTCATTATGACGTATTATCGATAGTTGGTTGCTGTACCTCTTACATCGCTTTTCACACACATATATCTGCCTTTTCAATGAGGACTTTTATTTGAGTGGGACTTAAAGTTCAGTGAACATTTATTTTGTCTTCACTTTCTTTTAACACAGACATTTTTTTAAAATTTTAGACGTCTACCAGAACCCAATGTACCTGTTTATTATAAGCGCTGCTTGTGATATAAGGTTTATTTTGGTGTTTTGAAATACCGGGATTTCCTTATCTATTACATTTATTTGTATTATTACTTTTTTCCGAGTTGTATTTTCTCTTTACTGTTCGATGACTCGGAATAAATCGAGAATTAATTACAACTGTACACGGTCATCTCGTATAAAAACGTAATCACTATTATATAAGTCTTTAAGTATGTAAAATTGCGTAGTGGTTTGTCTTGTTGGCATGACTCTTGACTGTGTTATTTCATTCTTCAGTTCACCAATAGATGTAGTTGATGGTTTTGAAGCTTTGAGCTTTGTTCGGGTAGTGATAAAAAAGCACACTGAAAGCAAATATCCTAACTTTTATCTTACTTTTGACTCAAAATTAATGTATCACGGTGGACAAATCCATATTTGACGTACCGAAACTACAATTCCTTGTGTGTGTGTATATATATATATATATATATATATATATATATATATATATATATATATATATATTATGCAGTGATACATTAGAACATGCACATATCCACTACAAAACTGTACATCATGTTTTATAGTGGCTATGTGCATATTCTAATGTAACACTGCATAATAAATAAATATTTACGGCTCTACTTTTGTATTGAGCTCTGTTTTTAAATTAATGTTTTGAACACTGAAATCTTACTCTTCGTTCTTATACATTTTGATATATATATATATATATATATATGTGTCTGTGTGTGTATATACATATATATATATATATATATATATATATATATATATATATATAAAATCAACTGAAAAGTTGCAAATTTTAAAAAAATTGAATGTTTTTTTGTGAAAGTATTTATTTATATTTTATATATATATATATATTTGATATTTCAGATCGACCCCAATCTTTTTTAATTTGCAACTTTTCAGTTGTTTTTTTCTATATATACATATTAAGAAAGTATACGTGGCTTCTCATTTTGCTATATATATATATATATATATATATATATATATATATATATATATATATATATATATATATATGTATAAAGTGAGTTCACCCCAACCAAATCAGTAAAGCCATGAAGGCATAAGGGATTACTGGGTGTGGCAGTATTAGAAAACAGAAACATTAATAAGGAGTGGGAACAATGGAAGATTAATTCAGAGGACAGCTGGTAGCAATTGACATTGCATTTAAATTTTTGAAAATTAAAATTCACTGGAAAGCATTGGCCGGAAGAAAATTTCAACAGGTGAGAAGTGCGAGAAAATAAACTGTTAGCATAGAACTTACGGTTATATGTAGCCAACTCGACTGTAAATTGAATAGACCTCGTTGTCAGTCTAGTACAGTGCTTAAATCAGATCAGGACCAATAATTTTGCTAATTCTTCTTTGGATTTTATTAAGGACCTGTAGATATATCGCAGGAACTCAGAATCACATATGGCAGCAATATTCTAAGCATAGACGAATGTTAGAATGTAAAATAGATTCTGTAAAATGAATTGTCAAGCACGACACAGTGATCAAACTAAGCAGCTTTTTTTTTCTTTTTTTTTTAAGCTTATCACCCCAAGCAAGGCTGGAGGCCACTAGCACGCAAGGGGTTACAGAAAGTTTGGAGGAAGAGCAGATAGGAGTGGTAAAGGAGAGGATGTGGAGAAAGATAGTGGATCGATCAAGGCAAGGGGATTACAGAAGATTTGGAGCGAGAGCCGATAGGAATGAAAGGTGAAAGGATGTGGAGAAGGGAAGTTGATAGATCAAGGCAGCTGGAGATGTCGATTGACGTTACACTTAAATAGTTGGAGATTGTATTTGTCAGGGAAACAGGAATAAGGAAGGGAGTTCCACAGGCGAGATGTGCGAGACATGAAGCTATTGGAGTAGAAGATACGTCTATATCTAACAGTTTCAACGGTGAAGGGGTGGGAACGGGATGCCGGCCTCGTAGGACGTTTAAATTCATGAGGCCTAGGGACCAGCGAAAGCAGCCCCTCGGAGCAATTATCGTGAAAGTATTTGTAAAAAAGACAGAGCGAGGCAATGTCGCGTCTGTGAGAGAGCGACTGCAGACGAGATGACAGATCAGGGCCAATTACATTGCATGTCCGTCTCTGGATCTTATCAAGAACCCTGAGGCAAACAGCTGACCTAGAAATGAATGCAATATAGTATTTCCACTTCATATCGGCTGGGAACGTTAGCCCGAGAAGGCGCAACGAGTCACCCCCCCCCCTGGAGATTAGCATTGAGACAAGAGGCACTGAGATATTTATTATACAGTTTAGGGAGAACAGGGGCCAGTTCGGTAGCACACGTCTTAAGGACTATTATAGTGATACCATCGGGTTAGCATGCATTTTGGGGATTCAGATTAGAGATGATAGCAGAAACCACAGAAGGGGTTATATGCATATCATTCAACAGGGACTCAAGGATACTCCAGATGAGTCAAGAGTAGAGTTTAAGGAGAATTTACGGGGGAAACATTCAGATTTATCATTCAGCAGATGTTAACGCCTCAAATTGTTTGGAGAGAGTAAGAATAGAAAACTTACTCTTATTTAATACACTATTACACAACCGCCAGTAATCATAGGGGCCGAAGTTGTTAGATGCAATACGGTGCCTCAATCTCTAGGCAAACTTAGCTCCTTCGAGGACACGTTTACATTTATTACGTGCAGCCACGAATAGACGCCTGTTGTGATGGGAACTATCACGGTGGTAAAACCGGAAATAGTGGTTCCCGTGAGCTATAGTAGCAGAGCATGCTGGTGTGAACCATGGAGAAGATTGAGGTTTCACCTGGTATTTCCGAGAGGGGATGAAAGCATCTATGCCGGCTTTGATCCAAGAGGAACCCCCAGTGGCGCAATTCTCAATATGAAGTTTAAAAATGTCAGTCCAAGGAGCGTCTCGAAGAAAGTCATAGGGAGAATCCCAATCAGCATATTGGTAACGGAAAGAGGTCTTATGAATAGGTGGTTCTTGTCTACTAGATGATTAGAATAAAATATCAATAGATACTACAGAGTGATCCGAGTTGTCAAGAGAACAGTGTTGTTAAGCTCGACAAGATCTAGGAGAGGAGGTAAGAAAGTAATTTTTTTTATAGATGTTTCATTCAAAATTGCTCGCACATATTGCTAACGTTAACTGATCTGAAAGCCAAATCTAAAAATATCAAATTTAACGCTGTCTACGACAACAGCCTTTAGAAAGGCAAAGAGATTTGCGGGGATTACCCCACTTGTCTGCCAAAGAACTTCTGCTAACGTATGCTAGATGACATTGCCAAAGCAGTGTATAAGAAAAGGATGCAAAAGTCTCACCCTCTTTCTTTTTATTTTCTCACAAAACATCTTAAAGAGAAGATGTCACAATCTATTCGGATTTATCTCCATCGAAGTACCTATTGCACTGAATGAAACATAGAAAAATATACAGCATGAAATACCCGGAGCTTACTTGATTATACACAGGCATATCTAATATTTCGACCAAACCAATAGATAAAGAACTCAAATTGCCTTCAGAAATCTACCACAAAAAACATACGTGCTTATGATAAGGATATATTTACGTACGCACGGTTTACAGTCATATCACGTTGAAACACCGGTTCTCGATACGATCATCGAAGTTAAGCAACATTGAATTTGGTCAGTACCTAGATGAGTGACTGATTAGGAATACCAGATGCTGTACGATAGTGATTTTCCAAGCGTAGCTTAGATGTGGCAAAAGGCAGAAAGTAGGGGGCACCCAGTGAGAATCGAACTCACTATTCAGACGTAACTGTTCTAGCGAGAAAAGCTTGCTATCCATTACACCGCCTCAAGGTGCCCCCAGATGCTGTACGATATGCGGGTGGTGTAATGGATAATAGCTCGGAATTGGAAATTGGAGAGCCGAGTTCCAATTCCAGTTGGGTTAGTCATATTTACTTATGTACAAATACTGTTGGGAAAGGTATGAATCCACATCTTCTCCCTCAGCTATGGGTTAATTAGCAAGGCTTGTACCAGTTAATCCCTATTACTCTCTTGCTGGAAGAAACTCCACTATCAAAAATAGTCCTTAACAAAACCTTAGCAGAGTATGCTAAACTCAAACGTATCACAGAAAATCCAAACGCCAAGTTATCACTTACCACAGTAGGCGCCGCTTTACATTAAGAGAATAGGAAAAGAGACAGTGCCAATTCCATTGAACAAGCCGCGATACAAATATAAACGCATTCCACAAGAATTTCTCGTTATCAATCTGGTAATAAAACACTAGACATTTATTCGAATGCAGACATTTCATAGTATTCACATATCACAAGCTACTGACCTACGTGTTGTCCATCCATACTGAGAAGTATACCCCGAGAGATATAAGACATTTGGATCTTAGATACCACTGAGCATCATTACGTAAACCATTCTGGTGAATTCAAAAAGTTCGAACAGCGTTATTACAGCTTCTTTTAAGCATCCTTTTTCAGTCATCCGTGCTTGGTAGTACACCTTAATTAGTAAAAGAAATTTATGTGCTTGAGCGTGTCTCATCTGCTTTTCTGAGAGGAAACAGACGTTGCGTTGCACTCTTGCTTAAACTTTCGAATTTCAAAAATATTTTTGGTGCATTTCGATTTGTGGGAAAATAACTGCGTTTGCTTTTCATTCGAAACCAATCAAATGGTTTCCATCCAAATTCCGAAAAGTGAACCTAGAGCCTATCTGGGTGAATAAATGGAAAACCAGGAATTGAACTCGTGGAGTCGACGAACAGCTGCTGCATGAACCCAGGTCGAGCCCGGTCAAGGAAGAAAAAACAACACAGAAGAAATTTGACGGCCACCAGACGAGAATTGAAATGATCAAAGTCGCTTCCACAACAAAGAAAATTCTTTGGTTGGTGTGATTGTTCTGTTCTTCGCTGCTACCACGAACTTTGCTTCTAAAATTGTAGTTATTCTTTGAAAACTATTCAGAGAAATATTTTCTATCGTAATTTATTTTTATGTTGTTTACTTTTTCTGAGGACCTTAGGCAGCATTGTAAATTTTATTGTAAAAGAGGCGTATTTGCATTGATTATCTTTACATACATGTTATTGGCCATCATTTGACACACAGAACAATTTGTGTAATTCTTTCATTTTTTTGTGTATTAATAATAAATTTATCGTCTGTTTTTAAACTCTCCTCGTGCCATCTGTCTTTGTTCTGTGCCCTTATCAATTAAATGTTACCCCAAACATTTGTTTGTACTATTTTTTTTCGTAGTTTTTTTTTTACCAAATAAAAAATAATTCATTAGATCTATTTTCGAAAACATTGTGCCTTGCAAAACCATAGTCATTGATATATGGGAGTGGATATCTATCTAGACTAGTTATAGCGCTAATTTGACGAAACCATCCAAACATACACCAGTCCACAGTGTTCAGCTTAGGGACCGGGTATATCAAGTAAAAACTAGGCACTTTTCGCGAGTCTAAGCCTTGTTGTAACATGTATTGGAACTATTCTTTGGCATGTTTAATTTTGGACAATTCAGACAACTTGGTAGAGATTGTACTGGTTGGTTTGTGGTTTTTATATTATGCTTAGCACCACGTCTATAGTTCTGTGTGGGGATTCAAGAATTTAAATTTCAAATGGGATAGCTGCAGTGGGGCCTGTTAATATATAATTGTTTTTTTTTTATTGATTAGAATTTGATTTTTACATTGTATTTCGCAAGAATTTGTGTGGAAAAGGGTTAAAAGTTTTGTGGGCCACAAGGAACTTCTTCTCACCACTATCAAACAGAGAAAAATGGAGTGGTTTGGACACGTTACAAGGCACGAAACCCTGTGCAAGACCATCATGCAAGGCACCGTTGAAGGTGGATGTAGGAGAGGACACTAACATAAAAACTGGGTGGACAATGTCAAACAACGGTCAAGTATGATTATACCAGAATTGCTGATGACTGCCGTTGGTAGAGCCGTTGTAGAAAAGATTCAGTGTGGCTTCTGTGTTCGGATTCCCCCTACGATTACAAAAGTCAAGGCGATGATGAAAAAAAAAAAAGAAAGAATTTCGCTAAAAAATTCAGCTTCCAAAATAGTCATCGAAAATTGTACTATAGTAAATTTATATAGAAATGCAAGTTGTAGTCCCCGTTTGGGTACTAAAGTTTTTTTATACTATCATCATCAACATCATCATCAGTATCAGTCTCATGATCGGGTGTGATCGTAATGGCACTTGAGCAGTTCCCTCTATTTTGGTTGCGTGCCACTGTCTCTGTGAATGATCGACAATGGCACTTGACCATTTCACACTATCTTGGTTGCGTGCCACCGTCTCGATGAAGGATCGAGAATGGCACTTGAACAGTTCCCTCTATCTTGGTTGCGTGCCACTGTCCACATTAAAAAAATAAGATCACAGAAGGAAAAGGGGAACTTTTAGTCTGATTAGTAATATTAGGCTTCGAAATCAGGTGAAACAGAAAAGAGAAATCTGCACACATCCAGGTAAGGAAGATATTTTATGAAAAAATATTAACTTCCTGCTAAATTCTAAATTATTGTACCAAACACAAAAACTTAGTAGGAATAAAATGGGAAAAGCGAACTAGTGCTTCTCTTATCCCTAAAGTCAAAATAGGGGAAAAGAATGAAACTCAATAACTGTGTAAAATCTTTATGGAAAATATTTATTATAGTATAGATAAAAAGCTACAAATACAAAATTTGCACAAAAATTTCCTTTTGTACGCCTATTAATCCAGGACAACGGTATCTAATATGACAAAAGAGATTACAATTCCTAAAATAACAAAAGAGATTACAATTCCTAAAATGACAAAAGAGATTACAATTCCTAAAATGACAAAAGAGATTACAATTCTTAAATGACAAAAGGATTACAATTCCTAAAATGACAAAAGAGATTACAATTCCTAAAATGACAAAAGAGATTACAATTCCTAAAATGACAAAAGAGATTACAATTCATAAAATGACAAAAGAGATTACAATTCCTAAAATGACAAAAGAGATTACAATTCCTAAAATGACAAAAGAGATTACAATTCCTAAAATGACAAAAGAGATTACAATTCCTAAAATGAAAAAAGAGATTACAATTCCTAAAATGACAAAAGAGATTACAATTCCTAAAATGACAAAAGAGATTACAATTCTTAAATGACAAAAGGATTACAATTCCTAAAATGACAAAAGAGATTACAATTCCTAAAATGACAAAAGAGATTACAATTCTTAAATGACAAAAGGATTACAATTCCTAAAATGACAAAAGAGATTACAATTCCTAAAATGACAAAAAAGATTACAATTCTTAAATGACAAAAGGATTACAATTCCTAAAATGACAAAAGAGATTACAATTCCTAAAATGACAAAAGAGATTACAATTCTTAAATGACAAAAGGATTACAATTCTTAAAATGACAAAAGGAATATCTTTGTGTTCTTTTCGTTATTTGTTTTCCAACTTCAGGAGAATTTTCACTTCTGAACTCGTTTTTCTCTCGCTGGCTTCTAACTATCTGCCTTTCTCTTCTGAATGTCTTCACAACGAAATGTTTTCTGCTTGACGTCTAAATGTTTTCGCTCTGCTGTCCAAATCCTTTCTGGATTTATCTGCTATTAAAAAAAAGGGGGATCACAGAAGGCTACACCTGATCTTCACAAGAGCTAAAGATCATGTCTCTTATCGGCCAGTAAATGTAAAAACATAATTTTCCATAAATTCAAAATGAATCCATTTTGGCGGTTTAAGTCGAAAAGATTTACACATGTAACATTTTTTTTACAAACCGTCTGGCTTTCTTAAAAATACATTTGTCTCAAAAGAACTTGTACGAAAAAGCAAAAGCAACTTAGACGATTAAATATTTATTTATTCACTAAAGACTAACTCATAAAAAAAAAATTTTTTTATAATATATCTATTTTATCATTTGCGGTGGCGATGTGCCTTGTATGGTTTCTTAAAGTAGAAATAGCAAACGGAGTTGAAGAGGATTCCAAGAAATTGTTTTTTATTGATTGATTCGTTTTCTATGGTTTATCAACTTATTGCAAGTTATTTAAAGCTAAAAAAATATTTTTTACGAGGTAATACTGACTTGGCGAAACTTTGAGTTTTCAGATAAGAAATTGATAAAACTGGCGATGTCGATGATAAAATTTGAAACATTCAAGGAACCCAGGCTGAATAGCAGGCGATTAGAATCGGGTTTGACTATTATTTAAGCTTACGGCGGCGAGAAATTGGTTGCATTAGATGTAAAAGAGAAAATAGCATGGGAAAGTGCAATTATTTTAAATGCGAGGAAAGAGACAGAGTATTAATTGACTAATTCGCAATGTTCAAGACCTTGTCGGAGTTAGCTCCTCCTCAGCTCTTTAATCCTTCAACGGGGGTCTCTCTCCCCTGGCTATAAATACTGGCTGACCCTTCTCTCTCTCTCTTTTTCGACTCAGGCCTTGGGCCGCTACCTCGCGCGGAGACGAGGTAAAATCTTTCTTTTTCCACTTACATCAATATGTGACCTCTCACAGATACAGCGTTTCCCAAATTTTGGGAACGCGCTAAGAACAATACACGTACGTACGAACACTCACAACACACACACATAATTTCTCCATACAAACACTATGTAACTGTTCATGTCTTTGTGTAACTTGTTATTAATATATATTTGTTTACCCATGTATATCGGTCTTGTTTGTTTCCTTTGTCTTCTTCGGACTTAGTTAAAGTCCGAAATTCTCATGTAGCTGGACCGGCCAGCAGGAAATTTTAACCTTCTGATATCTCTTCACATCTTCACCCCCACGGTCCGCTACAACCTGAGGTTGGAACTTGGGAATGTTTACAGCAGTCATAACGGCCAAGGTAAAATTGGGTGGCCTTGTGAATAAATCATTTACATTATTCGGACTATTGTCCTCATCTTTGTCGTCATATTTATTACAACGTTTCGGCCGTTGTACGCTCCGGCCTTCTTCAGGTGGTTGGAATGTCGAACTGAAACGTCGTAATAAATATGGCGACAAAGATGGGGACAATAGTCCGAATAATTTAAATAATGTACATAATACCTCATCTCAGAAATATAGACAGATATTGTGAATAAATATTTGCAATTGTTGGCGGTAATCGGCAGTCTGTTTTGAGCGTCACAAAATTTGCTGTTTCCAGTAGAGCACATCAATGTTGAACTTGACAGGATCTTGGAAGAGAAACTTGTCACCTAACGTAATTATCCCTGTTTATTCCGGGGGGACCTGCTGCTTACAATTCAATCTGGATTACCCCAATACCTCAGGTTACCTGCCGACCGTGTGGACAGATTGTGACACGATTACTGCTCATCAAAACGTCAAACCACGCCCCGCTATGGTATTACATCTGATAGCATGACCAAAGATTCTTGACCCTGAGGTTAGCATGGAAAGACAGACGGCATATAGTTCTAGATTCCACATTCAGTAACCGAAACATGAGCCCGTCCGTCACCTATCGTGTTACATGCGTTTGTCGTAGATTGGATCGACCCAGCTATAGTGTTACACTAGCATAAAATTTCCTGGTGTCGAGTGGTGCCCGGCTATAGGAGTTAATATACTTGTGTTCACTAAATATTTGTATTCGCTCTGATTGCCTGTGATATAAAATAGCCAACTATTTCTAGCAAAGTCAGTAGTACTTACTGGAAAAAGTCGCTTCCTAGGTTTTTAAATTGCAATGCGCAGAGTTTTGTACACGTTAGCGTTTCGTTACTGTAACTCCTACGGTAGCCGTATGCTGTGGATTGTGACAATTATTTGCTCGTTACCGAGGACGGGAAATGCGACACGAAACTCCGAAGTCCCATTGGAAGAACGAAAAATGCCTTCCAAAAGACAAGCAAAGTATTAAGAAACAGAAAAAGCCCGTTAGAAACAAAGAAAAGAATGCTTAATTGCTATGCAATATCGGTCCTAGATGGCAGTGAATGCAGGACAATCTCATCACAGATGAAGATGACATTTGAAACAACAGAAATGTGGTTCTAAAGAAGGATGCTGAGAATATCATGGATTGAACATATGAACAATGATGAAGTTTTAGATTGATTCGTTTCCTGAGGCTTATCGACCGTTTGCAGGTTATTTAAAGCCATAAAATATTTTTGGATTGTAAGAATGTTTTTGAAGATAATAATGGTTTAGTGATACAGGTTTTACTAATTAACCTATAGCTGGGGGAGAAGAGGTGGATTCATACTTTTCCCAAGGGTATTTGCCCATAAGTGGATTCATACTTTTCCCAAGGGTATTTGCCCATAAGTGAATATAACGAATCCAACGTGAATTGAAACTCGGCTCTCCGATTAACAATTCCGAGCTGTTATCCATTACACCACCTGCACATCCAAGATTACAACACCTGGTATTCCCAAAAGGTTACCCTTCTAGGTACTCACCAAGCTTGACGTTGTTTAACGTGATGTGGCCATAAGCCTTGAAGTTTTAGAGAAAATGGAAACAAAAAGGACATTTATACTTACCACCAGAAAGAGATAATTCTAGGGTACATAATGAGGAAAGAGGGTTTGGAAAATTTGACACTGACAGGACAAGAAGGGCAGAGGGAAGCAGCACATAACTTACCTAACTAGCTTGTGTAAATCGTTGTCGGAACAGGGATTTGGAGAGATAGCAAAAAGACAAAATCTACTAATCGGTACAAAAGACAGGATGTTGTGGAGGGTCGTGAATGGACACGGTGCATAGAAGATTCTATTTCTACGTTGAAATCTGTCACTGCAAATTTCTTGTCAAATCTTGAAGTGCCCTTTGTAGTCGTCTTATCGTTTTCTGTCGGTTTTTTGGCAGTCGCATTTAATGTCTTGAATAAAAGCTCTCTTGGATATTGTCAACAACATTTGCTAGATTTTCTAAAGTGTCATTTTCTGCTAATGGATTTGTGATCTATATAAAACTTGTTGATAATTTAGTTAACCATAATATTTGTAAAATACTTTGCCATGTGATTCTGTCGAAAGCGACTTTTCATATATCTGAGTAACTGTGGTGGTGTTCTATCGACAGTTTTATATTATAAATAATTTCCACAATCGAGATTCATCGGGCCTTCCTGTAAGGTTTTTTTTTATGGCAGACTTTAAGGTAACAAATGAGCCAATAGGAAATAAACACTATTTCCAACACAATTTTACAATAACATACATACCATATTAAAACACACCCAAACTTTATTTTTTACCAAATAACAGACAATATTACAAACATGCCAAAAAGATTCCACAACGCGGCACACACAGTTTAAATCAAAGTGTCTATTGGCTAGAAATTAACATCATCATGCGAAGTATTTGACCAATCAGAGAAGACTAAAACCCTATTTTTCTCAAGCCTATTTCTTGAAAAAATTCTCATAAAACTCCAAGCTGAAGAGAATGTGTGGCGACATAGTCTTTTCCTTCCCTTCGGCGCGGTTTGAATGTCGGTTACATCAAATGAAGCATCTCCAACAACAGCGTTGAATAGCCAGTCGGCGATTTCAAACGGATCAACTCCATTCCTCTGCCCCCATACCCCCCCCCAACGGTCAGAGATTCTTCTCTAACGTTAAGTATTTTTATAAAGAAACAAACAAGACAAAATTATTAAAATAAGTTTCCATATTCAACCATTAGTAATTAATGATTTTTTTACCTTTTTTCTTAACATGTTTAAGAAGAATTGTATTTCATAAGACAATATTTTACACTATTTACATTGTTCGGACCGTTGTTCCCATCTTTATTGTTACATTTACAACGTTTCGGCCGCTGTACGTTCCAATCTTCTTCAGGTGATATTTTTAAAAATTTCGAACTGAACCCAGGATAGTCAATCTGCATGTTGGCGTTTCTGAAGAATGGTTCGATGACCTGGTAGGAACGTCTGCACAAACGTCAAGGAAACAATCTTCAGAAACGCCAGCATATAGAGTGACTATTCTGGGTTCAGTTCGCAATTCAAAAATATCCGAAGACGGTCGGAGCGTACAACGGTCGAAACGCTGTGAATATGACAATAAAGATGAGGACAACAATCCGAACAATGTAAATAGTTACAATACCTCAACTCAGAAATATAGACAGATGTTAGACAATATTTTGTTTACAATTTCGACTATTTTCATTAGCCATATAAAATGAACAGTTTGCATCCAGTAGATTTTAATGACTTTTGATGTCATTACTTTGACGTTTCAGTGGTTGATACTGAAAGGTACCGGGGGATGTCCAGTCACTAAAAAGACTAAATACAACATCCGCGCATTGGAAGGCTGTCAAATATTAACATTCTACTACATAAATACGTTAATTTTTTTTATATTCGTTCATGAAAATGTTTTATTTCAACATTAAAAGCTGTGTGAGGTCGCCTTGAAATTAGACAGATGTTATATTCAGATGTCTTGCTATTAAAAAAGACGATTAAATTCAAAACTTTAATCCACTATTAATCTTAATCTTCAAGCTTCAACTTCATAAATCTACGAGATATGTTGTTTCATTATCGTTTCTTCTATTGGTGCGATGGAAATCTAATTTTGGCAAAAAGTTTGAAACTTTTCTCGCAATTAAATTATCCACTGGATATGCGCATAGCTTGGCAAATGTCAGCGCGGAAATTGGAATTGGTGCGCCGAGTTCAAGTTCCGGCCGAATTCGTCGTGATCATTTTTCACAACTACCCTTGAGAACACTATTTACATTATTCGGACTATTGTCCTCGTCTTTGTCGCCATATTTATTACAACGTTTCGGCCCTTCAGTATCTGTTTATATTTCTGAGATGAAGTATTATGTACACTATTTACATTATCCGGACTATTGTCCTCATCTTTGGCGCCATATTTATTACAACGTTTCGGCCGTTATACGCTCCGGCCTTTTTCAGGTGGTTGGAATGTCGAACTGAACCCTTTATTTCGCTCACTGGGGTAGACTGTTCTAGTTCCACGTGCCATGTTTTAATGGCTGTCGGTTATCAGTTATCTCCTGTTAATTCCCCTCTCCAAGTTCTCCACTGCCTTAACCGGGTATTGAACTCACACTCTTTGGGTCCTGTCACTGGATCTAACTAACGCCTTTATCCACTGTGCCATGTGTCCTTGACCCTCAGAGATAACACGTTCCCCGTCTGCACTCTCCGTCATCTAAACACCATGGCACGTGTGAGAATTTGGACAGCAACTAAAGCACAGAAGTCAAGGCTCTATTTCTTCAACCCAGCCAAAACGACACAGGAAAGGTAAAACCGTTAAAAGGACGCATCTTTCATATAAGTTCCGCAAACCCGACTGTTTGCAAGAAACTTTCCTCTCTTTTCCTAACAATACAAGTATTTTTCAAACAGTTCCATCTGTGTTTGTGCTCCTTTTTTCTTGTCGGCGTCACAATATTTTTGTTACCAAATATAATTGGGAAAATCCCAATATATCACCCTTCATTAATCTTCTTGACGTGGGTAAATCAGCTGTTCATTTTAACCCGTAAACCTCACGCTGTTATAATCTAACGTGATGAAGCTGTGGCCATGTAACTCCACAGAAGAGTCTAATGGTACTAAGGAGGAAGAGGAGGAGGAGAAAATTATCCCATGTCCGACTAGTCACGTACAGCTTTAACTTGTTGAACTTGAACGGATATAGAAATAATTACCTGCCCTTAGATATAAAGTGCCACTTGACAACCTCGAAATAGCGGGGAAATGAAGTCAGCCAAAGCCACATAGTTAAGCCAAACGAATCGAACGGCATTTCCTTGCGAGAAATAACGTTTACACGAGACTATCTCAGCCTGTTCTTTCCTTCGTCAGTATTTCTCTTTGCGCATGTGTGTTAACTTATTTGGCAACATGGGCAACCTGGATTTTAATACCTCCCACGGAGACTCTGTCTGATATTTGTATATCATATATAAATGTTGCGTTTCTCGCTTAGCATGGAATCCTCATGTCTCTTCATACTGTTATATTTCAATGATTGTTCAGCCAACCGACTCTACAAACGTTAGTTCAGTAGAATATTTGTCCCTTTCCAAACAACTAAGTCGATTTTTCGTAGTCGAATACAGAAATTCAAAATTTGAAACAGAATCTTAAAATTTGGCATCTTGCAATGCCCAGCCGTTCGAAATGACCATCTCTCGAGTTCTCGAACAATTACAGCGGCGTTAATAATTAACCAAAGTCAAAATATAGTTAATAAAATATTAAACACTATTTATTTATTAGATTGATTATTTACACTATTTATTAGTTTGTTTATTGGATTGATTGGCAACTGAATCGAACTTTATAAAATGGTAAATAAGAACTTTTTATAGTTGGTTCACATATTTTAATAATTTAGTACATGTTTATAAATTTATGAATAAAAATTGTTTTCCTATTTATTTCTTTATGAATTAGTAAATGAAAAATATTGCATTACATTCGTCTTAGTACAATTTTATTAGTTGTAAATATAATATTGTAGAGGACCGTGAGTGTTTGCGTGTTGAATTATAAACACGTGTGTAACTCTTTTTTTTTTTTAAGCTTATCACCCCAAGCAAGGCTGGAAGCCACAAGCACGCAAGGAGTTACAGAAGGTTTGGAGGAAGAGCAGATAGGAGTGGTAAAGGAGAGGATGTGGAGAAAGATAGTGGATCGATCAAGGCAAGAGGGTTACAGAAGATTTGGAGCAAGAGCAGATAGGAATAAAGGTGAAAGGATGTGGAGAAGGGAAGTGGATAGATCAAGGCAACTGGAGATGTCGATTGACGTTACACTTAAATAGTTGGAGATTGTATTTGTCAGGGAAAGAGGAATAAGGAAGGGAATTCCACAGGCGAGATGTGCGAGACATGAAGCTATTAGAGTAGAAGAGACCTCTATATCTAACAGTTTCAACGGTGAAGGGGTGGGAATGGGATGCCAGCCTCGTAGGACGTTTAAATTCATGAGGCCTAGGAACCAGCGAAAGCAGCTCATCGGAGCAATTACCGTGAAAGTATTTGTAAAAAAGACAAAGCGAGGCAACGTCGCGTCTGTGAGAGAGCGACTGCAGACGAGATGACAGATCAGGGCCGATTACATTGCATATCCGTCTCTGGATCTTATTAAGAACCCTGAGGCAAACAGCAGGGGCTCCAGACCATATATGGCAGCAATACTCCATGCAAGGGCGAATGGTCAATTTATAGATTTGGAGGATCGATTCCGGGGAGAAAAATTTCTTGGCTCGGCACAGGGAGCCAACTTTCCTTGCGGTGGATGATGCAATTGACTCGATGTATTTGTTCCATCTCAGATCAGCGGACAGCGTTATACCGAGCAGCCGCAGAGAGGAGCTCTCGAGAAGTTGGTCTTCAGACATTCTAATGGGATGCAGGGATGGATCCCTGTGGTGGTTAACAGAGAACAGTTTTGTTTTAGAGGCGTTAAAGTTAACCATCCATTTCTTGCCCCAGTTCACAACCGATTGGAGGTCCTTTTCTAATCGAACTGCCAGGTTAACTTTGTCAGCATCACTAGATTTGTGTTTGAGGCAGAAGTAAATTGTGATGTCGTCCGCATAGATGCCGACTTGGGAATCTATGGCGTCAGGAAGGTCGTTTATGAATATGAGGAACAGGGTAGGGCCGAGGATAGAGCCTTGAGGAACACCTGTGGGCTAGTAGAATATTAAAAGATCCAACTATAAGAAAATTGCCGGACTTGAATTAAGCCCAACTGAAGATAAAGAAGACAAACAAAACCGATATATATATATATATATATATATATATATATATATATATATATATATATATATATATATTAAACAAAACAATTTTACAATGGACAATAGGCAATAACATTTGTATGTGTGTGTGAATATTTGTCTTTGTTCTTTGGTGAATGTTCGTACGTACGTGTATGTATGTATAATGTTCATGCCGTCTCCCACAAATGGGAATCTTCTAAGAGAGCTTACATTGTAGTCGCTGAAATGAAGAAATGAAAAAGAGAACGAGGCGAGAAGCCGCCCAGTATTTATAGTATAGGGAGAATGACCATTAGTGACAATTTGGGAATTAAGGAGGAGCTAACTCCGACAAAATTATTATTGTAAATAAACAATCTAATAAACAAATAGTTTTTAATATTTTTATTGTAAATTCTCAAGAACAAAAAAATGTCTAAATTCACTTTCATCATATGTATAAATTTTTATTACAATTATAATCATAGCTTTCTAAAACAATAAACATTGTCGAAGGGTAGTTAAAATAAATGCGGTGTCATAGAAAAAACCGTCCTTTTGACTCTACGTTTTTTTTTTGTTTTTTTGTGGGCAAGAAGGTCCATGTTTCCTAAAACCTTTCTATGTCAAGGTAAGCTGCTTTTTTGTGGATGTAATATTGAATAGTAAACAGTTTTATCTGAAAAGTTCATAGAAGTGGCGTTTCATGTAGATAAAGTTCATACACTTAATAAATATCATTACTCATAGTTTACAGGAGAAAAATAGACACAAACGTATTGACATGTAGTTTCAGTTGTCGATGAGTCTTTTTCTCTCTGTCCACTTTGTTTATCTATTTATGTAAAGGGAGTCGCTTGGCGTCGATCTGTGTAGACAACATGGCATTTTTGAGTTGACAGACGACGAGTTGTTGCAAAATTTTGTATTTATTTGTTTTCAGCGTATGTAAACGCGAATGTTTTTGAATGGCCTCAAACCAACAGCGATTATTTAATCGATTCATCCCAAGCAAGGCGATAATGCCACTAAGATGCAAGTGGCTACTGGGAGGGAAAAGGAATTAAAAAATTTTTTAGGAGGAATCAGAATGCCAATCCTAATCAGGGAACAAGTTTTAAATATCTACTCCTGTTCAAAAGACCGATGAGGAGTGTGAACCGGACAATAGGCGAATCTATCTACTCCTATTGAGAAGAAGAAAAATAATTAGTAAAAAAATTTAGTGTTCAGGTGGAGATGTGAGAAGTATATGGTGGGTTATCAGTTATAGTGAAGTGTATGAGTCTTGAAACAGATTAGTTTGATTTGGCCTTGTTAGTTAGATAGCCCACCATAAGAGGAGTATAAAACAAGAAAATCAAATTGTAAAGTGAAACAACAAATTTATATACATATTAATCAATTTAGGTCTTTATTAAATAAAATTAATGTATTTTGGTTGATACAAGGTCGTCAAAATGTTCGTAGTAGTCCTTGCAAGAATGAGTTTATGTGTACATAGGCAGGAACGTATGTGTGGATGTATGTATGAGCGTTATCGTAGGGTAGGAATGTCTTTAAAGTAATCGCTCAGTCTTAAAATGTTCCGTTCGTTTATCCAGTATAAAAGAGGTGAGATAGAAATGTAGAGATAATAATAACGATCGCTTGACGTTTGTCAAGAGACACGTTAATACGCTCGTCTCCTCCTCTCTGGTGACAGATATAATTCGAGCCTTTCCATTGGACGACTAACAAACTTCGCGTCGGCTCGCGAAAAAGGTCCGTAAAAGAATTTGTTTCTGAGAATTGAAGATTATTTGAATTTTGTTTTAAAATGTTTCCTAGTTTTCTGTTGGCCGAAAGACATTTCGCATCAAGGTGTAAAATTTCACGAGTTTTATTTTGGATTCGCTTTTGCGTGTGTGTTAAGCAAAGTTTGTAAATTCGAGTCTTTTTTAATTTCTAACAAAATCAATGAGTCAGTGCTTAGCATTTGAATTTTAAATCTAGATCTTGTTTTGTTCACTATAAGTATAGTGTTGAAGTAAACTTTTTAGAAGGAACCGGAAACCCAATAGTAAACAAGAGACAAGAGATACACCTCTACTTGTGGGGCGCTAATGGTTAGTAAGAAATTATCAGAAGGTTTTTTGTCGAACGTTGCGTTTTTATCATTAACACTCCACATTAAATTTGCAAAGAAAACACAGAAAAGAACAACAAGAGATGATTGAAAGATCAACAAGTAAAATGTATATTGAAACAAAGCATATACAATGACAATAAAGATTAAGTCGTAAAAAGTGATTTCCCTTGTCAGGAGTTTCTTTGGTGATATTTGTTTAGTGTATAAGAATGTTTGAACCTTGAATTTGAAAGTTCTTTGTTTGTGCAGAAGAATGTTAAAGTTCTGAATAGTTCGCTTGGCTTTGATAACAGACAGTTCACTCTGTGTGTGAATGTAGTTAATATCTGTGTGTGTGTGTGTGTGTGTGTGTGTGTGTGTGTGAGTAGAAAATTGCGAGAATACACGTACGAGGTTTTGGTTGTGGAATTTAATATTCTACTGAAGTTTCGTCCTTAAACTTCTGCTTTTATACGGTAAAATAGGCTCCCAGAACGAGCGCGGGAAGAATATTGAAGAAAGTGTCGATTTCTATGATAGGCCTAAAATCGACCAATTGTTGAGTTTTTTCTATAGCTAGTTTGGTTGAAACAAAATACGAGAAATTTTTATGTGGCTCGTGCGATACGTAAATTGACTTTACGAATAGTACTGCTTATTTATTGTCCAATTGCTGTTGAGTAAATTGTGGGCGTGGTGTGTGTAGGCGTCACTACATACTCATGTTCAAAAGACCGATGAGGAGTGTTTTTGTTTTTGGCGTCTGAAACCTGCCATTTTGATATATGTTGATCCTCTTTTTTGCGTGGGTGTTTGCCATTACTCTGAAATATTTACACTCTAGTTATTTTACTTATTTGATTTTGAATCTTACGATTCAGCTTACATGGAATGTTCTTGTAACGTTGCAGACGCCTTGTATTTTGGTCGGAGGATATGTGACGTTGTGGTGACGTCACTGTAACATTTCAATCAACTATTTTCCTAGGCGCAAACAGACCTTTCATCTCCCTACTTTGTCACAACATTAAGGTAATGTAGCTGAAAATTCCGCACTGATCACATAATATCAGAATACTTTTTCTTCACTTAACAATATGTGTAGAAGGTATAAAATTTATTTTCATATTTTTTTAACTGAGAATCCCAAACTTAGAAGATGAGTGCACGTTCTAATAGATTCTTGGAATTTATTATTCACTAGCCTAGAAGACGACCTGCGGGCGGACTTCACGTTAGCCCCTTCGTATGGCTTTTGAGCCTTCGGCCTTTTACTTTCAGAGTCCTATGTACGTAAAAGTTATAAGAATTTAGAAATAATAAAATTATTTCATCTTTATTCGATACCTTAATTCGGCATAATCTTTCTTCGTATACGCAACCGATCTCCGTAGTTTGTTTACATTTATTTTGCACGCAATTTTTAGGTTCTTCTAAAATCACTAATCTTTATGAAACTTTCACATAAAGTCACTCTTAAAAAACTTTTGGGAACCCGAACTATGTTAAATTTTGAATACGTTACAGTATGCGTGCTAGAAAAAGAAAAGAAAAAAAATCATATGAGCAATGTACCGTGCCCCTGCAGTACGCCTGGCCATCTGTTTTATTAATTACTAGCAGCATGGCCCGGCGTTGCCCGTGCTTGATTCAAAAATCGTATGACTCATACAGCAATCGCTATCACTTGACTTAAAATATTTTTGCCCTTCCTTGCTTTTAAAGGAGTGCCCTTTGCCATGCTGATGTTGCTACATGCCTTACTTCTTGCCTATCTCACACTGCGAATTTTTTCTAAGCTCTATACTAAACATTAAATCTGTTACGAAAAAAGAACTAAACAAAATAAACACAAAACGATCAGCTTTAGAAAAGGACTCGTAACTAGAAAAACCGAATGAATAAAGAATGTTAACAACAAATACTTTTTCACACCCAACCCAGTTCTGTGGAATTAGAATCAACTTTGAGTTTAAGCATGCGAATGAGCCAATTGGAGTAAAGTGCCATGCAGATTTAAATTTTTCCCACTTGTGACGAATGCAGCTATCGATTTTTTTTGCATGCTAGCATGCTAGTTAACATTCGTGTCAGTCAGCTGTTGACTCTCACGCTGGCCAATAGAATCTTCCTGCCTATTCGTGGCAGCCAACTATAGGCGCTCATTATGGCCAGTAGAAAATGGCCGCAAACTACATGAAAACTACCGTAGAAGCATGAAAAAAAATCGATTATTTCCACTATCGATGGGAGTTGGGAAATGCAACGTCGGTCTTGGCCTGTTTGCTAACTTGGAGCATGCGCATGTAAATTTTGGTGCAAATCCGTCGAAAATTGCGGCCGTGCATTCGTTACACACACACACACACACACACACACACACACACACACACATCCTGCCTTTTATAGATAGAGATTTTCCGTTACATTGTGAATGATTACAATAGGATTTAAATTATTGAAAGCAACATGTACAAGGGGTGCTGAAAAGTTCTTGAACTGACCCCCTTATAAACAGATTCGGTTCTTTTATTAAAATAAACACACACATGCACACACGCACACAAATAATTGCATTGATGACTCAATTTCATGAGTACATCAAACAGCATTTTTCATCTGGGCAAACAAAGAGCCAAGATCAGTTTTCCAAGGAAACTCTATTTAGATTTACTTTGCATGACAGATTAAATACATTTTGCTGAATTATAATAGAGCATTTATGAAGTTTCGGCAAACACTCAACCACCTGCGCGCAAAATACTTATCAAAACTGGTGAAATTATTGACGTATTGATCAGAATTTCTACTTAGGTTGTGATACTCTTCTTAAGTTCAGCGTGGTATCTGTGAACAATATAAAAAAATGTGTTACACAAACACACGAGCACACACACACACACACACACACACACACACACACACATATTGTATATTTAGGCAGTAAATTAATCGTTACAAAATATCTGTTATCTTTAATAATATTTGCCTTAATTATTAAAGACAATAGACATTTTGTATCGATTAATTTTATTGATCAACTTTTATAAATAAAGGAGGAAATTCTGTCAGAAATGGTCCAACTATTTTCCTAGCCCCAAAACTGACCTTTCATCTCCCAACATTGTCACAAGGCCCGTTGGAACAGTTGGTATGACGGTAGTGGATGCGCACTGGATTCTCGGTAGTGGATGCGCACTGCTGATGTAGTCCCAAATATAGGACGAAACGGCCGTCCAGTGCTTTCTGTATTCTGTTGAGGTTTCTTTCAGACTCGATGAATTACTTAATTCTATATATATATATATATATATATATATATATATATATATATATATATATATATATATATATATATAGGTTTGATGAATTGGATCGTGATTACGATTCATTACGATTCCAATGTAATAAATTATAACCGTGGAATATTAGTGTTTGAGTCTATTATATATATATATATGTGTGTGTGTGTGTATTTATATATATTGTCATCCACAGACAGACTGTTTCACTGTATCACAGCTCTTCAGTGTGGCTAGATGTCCGGTTGCCTCTAGCTAGGATCGAAACCCGACTGAACTGGAGTCAGTCGGAGATTCAACCCCTAAGCCGCACGGCAGGGATGAAGGTAAATTTATTTTTAGATAAAAACACAGTGTCTGGGAGACTGTATGTGTGGGAGTGGGAAACAAGTGTGAGAGGGAAATGTATGAAAGCTCTAGATAGAGGTGTAACAGAAGAAAGAAGAACAGGAAGGCCTAAATGTGAAGGTGGGGGTTTAAAATTTAACCGAGAGAAGTTTGAAAGAGAGGAGTTAAATAATGGTTTAAAAGAGTGAGATACAGATAAATATGAATTATTTTTCGATGCATAATTCGCTACCGATTCGCTGACCTAAAATTAAAATTTAAAAAATGACACCGGAAACGTGTGGATACATTTGTGGTGACACTACGCACAATAAAAAACGATATGATCTAAACTTAAAATCCAAAAGATGAGAGAGAGGTAAAAAAAGGGGGCTGCAAACTAAAAACGAAGGACATTTATAAGAGAATTAATGTGTAATCAAGAAAATTTAACAAAGCAAGTAATATCACCTACAGGTTACAAATTTAATATAAACATATAAATATGTTATATGTATATTGACCACTAATATCTATCTATCTATCTATCTATCTATCTATCTATCTATCTATCTATCTATCTATCTATGTCTGTCCATAATCTATCTATCGATCTATCTATCTATCTATCTATCTATGTCTGTTCATAATCTATCTATCGATCTATCTATCTATATATATATATATATATATATATATATATATATATATATATATATATATATATGGTGGTCTGACGATTGCATCTAACATGAAACAGACTGTCGCCTCTAAGTGTTGACTTCTATGTTCACTTTTATATTTACACACGCTCTATCTCTGATATGGAGCACTTTATCCTATAAATATAGCACACTTTAAGACTATATATATATATATATATATATATATATATATATATATATATATATATATAGAGAGAGAGAGAGAGAGAGAGAGAGAGAGAGATTTCAATGAGTTGTGAGTAAAGACAACCCATTTGCAACATTCTCTACTTGCTTTTTCAGCGTCTGAAAGAATATATGGAGCATATCTTTATACTTTTCACAGCATGTTTTTGATTTTCATAAAAGTAAACTTTATTTTCGTTCTTTTGACTCCTTTGTTGCAGTTTATATCTTCTACATAACAAATGCGAATGTCAGTGTGTCACTGTGTCACACTTATTTTAAAAACTTTACTCCTCGAGGCCGTAGCCCAACATATCAGACCATTTTGGAATCAAGCCGAGTCCATGAGCAAATTAAAACATTCCGGGCTGGATCCGGACCTGCAATACTGAAATTTTGGATATCCAAGTTTTCATTACTGCGATTGTTTTCGGATTCCGCCATCTTGGCTTCTACTGATAAAAACAATTAAAGTGACACAACTCTCTAACTTTCAATAGATCATGTTCAAATGAAAAAAATTACTGTTCTGAAATTACAGTATTTTAAAATAAAATTGTCAGTGTTTTCAATCATACCAATTTGGAATCAGGCTGACTCCGTGAGTAAATTAAAAACATTCCGGGCCGAATTCAGACCAGCAATTCTGAAGTTTTGGATTCCCAAGTTTTCATTACTGCGAATTTGTTTCGTGATTTATTGCGACAAGTTATTTTGTACGATCACAAATTTTATAACTTGGAAATAAATTTGGATATAATCGAAATTGTTGTAGCATACCTACGCACGATAATGGCTATGTTCCCATTCACGTAAATACAGTAGTAAATACTGTATGTTGGTCTGCAGTTGGAGATTCGTCTCCAGCTGTGCTGGTCAAACTCTCTGCCTTCGGGCAGAGAGGATCCCCAGACGAGGCTATAGAATCGTCCATATTTCTCCTTCCCTCCCCGTAAAAAATACACTCTTCCATCAGAATCAGTTTTAACCAATCAACACCTCACATTGCAAATCTCGACTTTTTATTTGTCGAGACGACACCAAAATGTGTATCAATTGTCAAAAATCTATTTTTTTCGCCAAGCTCACTGGAGCCTACTTTGGTTTCCCGAAACAAATAAAAGGACAAATTTCAGTCCAATTAACCAGTCAGTCACTTAGCTTCAGAGAGATGCCACACGAATCCACGCGTGTCACTATTTTGACTTAAGAAACTTTTCGCGCGTCAACTGCTGACTCAACCATTAACATCATTCTCTCTCTAAGTCCATTACAACTTTCTTAAAAAGTGTTCATTTACACTACTAAATAGAAATTGTAATTTCAACAAAAGACAAACAAAAGACAGTCCAAGGTAAACAACTCTGGAAGAATAAGAAAAACACATCCTACTTTATTCTCGCATATTTACTACCTAAATTACCTTTTTGATAAATTTTCCTTTCTTATTCTATTTGAACATTTCTTCAACAATTGAACATTCCTGAACTGTAAATCATTAAGATACTTAATTCACACTTCGTCAACTTTCATATAAGCAAAACACAAGCTTTTTCAAATTGTATTAATTGTATATAAATGTTCGATGTTTTCTAATTGAATTCACGACTACCGTTGTTTCTTGTTCAATTTTGCCTTGAGATTTATTCAACTTGTATGTCTATGCTTAATATGATTGATTTCATAGCAATCCCAACAAGGCTATATCGAAGGGTAGAGTCTCGTCTCGGGAAACAGCTACCCGACCCCGTTTTATACGTGGTCTACGGGCAATTTTTGGCCGAGCCAACGGGTTCGGATATCCCATATTAAATTCGGCTTTGTGTCACATCTGACCGTGTGGGGCGGTTAGTAGATATCCTGCAGTTGAAGATTCATTGTGGAACTCACTTCTTCCAGTTGACTACTTCTTCTACGCGACGCTGGCGAATCTTATATGTGTTGTTCTTGTCCTAAGTATTATCGTTCATTACCAACCTTCGTGTGATTATTCTATTCAGTAACCTTCCCCAGGTTACAACAGAAACAAATTGCAAAATCCAGGCGAAAGTCACCCATAAAATAAAAGTAATTGTATCTACAGAAAGTAAGGACCTACGTACATGAAATTGTCTTTAAATTAAATGGCGGCAGAATTATCGCTGAACTTTTAAAAGGTAAGCTTAAATATTAATGCAATACTTAAATGCAGCGATCAATTTTGAGTTCTTCTGTAGTTTATTGTTGCCTATCGCATCTACTCCTGCCTACCTATTGTGATGAAGACCCAACCAAGAGCCTTTCGCGGGAGTTAGCTTAAAAGCCACCCTATCGAGCGACTTTTAAGCTAGTTTCATTATGTTTTATGTAATTCTCTGTTTCAACAACCAGACACCAAAAAAGCTACCGAGCTTTTATTTGGTGACTTTCCGACGTTTGTATTAAACACGACTTTTTAAGTTGGTGGCCGCATTATTTTACACGTAAACACATTCATTCAGAAATCGTATTGAAGAGCAAATTATTCATTGTCGTTGCCTTTCCTATTTTATTTGAAGACAAGTATAGCAGATGTAAAAAACATGGTTTCCAAGCGGACTCACACATTTTACTTCTTGCCTATTTGCTCTTTTTCGAAAGGACATTTAATTAAATTTTCTGTATTTGGTAAACTACATGGACAACTTTCGCTACGTTTATGTTGTGATCAAGTAAATGGTTTAAGAAATAACAAAACAAGTATTATAGATATATTATATATTAAACAGTATGTACAACAGAAGAGTATTACACGACTAGTGAGTGTGGGTCGGTTGACCCAGTGTTCAGTCTATTCGACTGTTAATATTTAACAGCCTCCCGCTCTTCCACGAGGGATGTATGCGGCACAAGGCCGAGTTTACCGTGGGTTCTCCGAGCCCGTAGTCTCGGCCAAAAATATTCCCCTAGAACACGCTTAAACGGGTCCGAGTCTGTTTACCTCCCCGGACGAAACTTTGCCCTTCGGTAAAGCCTCGTCCGGGTTCCTCTCTGCTCGAGGCAGAGAGTTCGACAGATGAACAATCTGGTCGACTGTTATATTTAACAACCCCTCCCCCCCTCCACGAGGGATGTATGTGGCACAAGGTCGAGTTTACGGTGGGTTCTCCGAGCCCGTATGCTCGGCCAAAAATATTCCCGTAGAACCCGCATAAACGGGTTCAGGGCCTGTCTACCTCCCCGGACGAAACTTTGCCCTTCGGCAAACCCTGGTCAGAGAGTTCGACAGATAAACAATCTATGCGACTGTTCTCCCAAGGCCTTCTCTCCTACTAATCTTATAGTAGGCGGAAGAGTCTAACATAGATTCTTTTAGAGGGAGGACACCATAACATCCCCCTTTTCAGCCTGACTTTGTATGGAGTTTTTTTTAATAATTACCACATAATACTTTTTATTCAACCAAATAAACCCTTTTTCACACCCCCCCCTCCAGAAACAACCACTTTGAAAAAGCTATATACAGGAATTACGTTCACAATTTTTTTTTAATTTTACGACAACCATTTTACGTGTTAACAACAGTCCCTTTTTATTAAGGTCTCTATTCATTATTCCTAAATAATGAAAAATTAGATAAGTTTAATGGTAAATTATAATGTTAATAATTTTCAATAATCCAATGCGTATTGTGCTTTCCTGGTAATTTAAAGTTCATAAGTGAGGAGATGAAAAATGTTCACCATCTTTTTCTTTTCGGGTTAATTACTAAAGGTTCCGTAAATTTCCTTTTTCCTTTGGGTCTTCTGAGCTCTGGCACTGATTGCGGTATTGGAACCTCAAACGTGTCAACGACAACGTTCATAGTGTCATCTTCTATAGGATCCCTGTCGACTACGCTTTCATAGCGTTTTCTAATTTGGTTTACATGACGTTTGTGTATGAACTTCGGTCCGTGAACCATGTAAATCATGTTACCAATTTGTCTGTCTATTGTTCCTATCTCCCAGTGACCTTTATTATTCCCAAATACACGAAAAAAAACAAAAACTTTTCACCGATCTTAAAGTATTTTTTAATCACTTTATTCCTATTTCTCGCTTTCGTTTCACTCGGAAGGAATTCGTCAAATGACGATTTTATTTTTCTGGAAAACATGACCTCCGCTGGCGTTTTGGCAGATGGAGCACTGCTATTAGGGGTTACACGATAGATCTGCAAAAACTGCTGTATAGCCGTATCGGTGGGAGTACCTCTAGCCTTCCTCAGTGCTCTCTTGAAAGTGTCCACATCCCAACTCAGCGCGAGGCTGACTTGAGCTTGATCATCTTTTCCCATTCTTATCCTTACTTCCCGGTCCACTGACGACTGAACTCTTTCCATTTACCAACGACATCGCCGGACCTTGTTTTCAGCATCCCTACTCATGATTCAGTCATCCCAACTCAGCGCGAGGCTGACTTGAGCTTGACCATATTTTCCCATTCTTATCCTTACTTCCTATAAATCATTCCAGAACCAAAAGGAAAACGGACACACTCAAAAGTCCTTTTAACTCTATTTTAATGCCGTTAACATAAAATGAATAAACGTCCGTAATAAAAAAAACAAGATTTTTGTATGCTTCTTCTATCTCCTTTGTTTACATATATAACACGCACCTAAAAAAAAAAAAAATACACACAAAACCTACAAACTTGTTAGCATCCACATGTTCTTTATATAAATATATATGTAAAAATTCCTCCACGTGTTTAAACTCATTCCTTTTGATTTGAAAATGGCGACTTCATTTACTTTGAAAGTTTTCCATCACAGCCGTAACAATTGCTCTCGCTACAAACAGGTGACCAACAACAACCTTGTCCAACGCTAATTCCTCTTTCTTATAGTCATGCAAAGAGATTGGAAGAACAGACGAAAGCATTACAAAAAGCAACTAGAAGACTTAGGGATTTGCTGAAGGCTTGCTGGCACTTGATCTCCAATAAATTAAAAAAATCTACCAGGTTCTATACAAGTGGCATGAAAACGCATTAAATGCAAATATGCTAAGTGATTTTAATATAACACCAGCTATTTTTTTTCTTCAATTTAACCTGTTTGCTTCAAATACCGACGAGACAAAAATAGTCGTTCACCTTTTTTTCCTTATTCGGAACAATTTTGTTTTAACGTTAAAAATAGTCTCCTGAGTTCAACAGGTATGTATACTTAATTTGGGGGGATGTACACGAAACCGTTTGATCACGTATAGAGAACAGACAAACTCTTCCCGGTTATCTACAGATCATCACAATTTTATTTATCGCACTAAAAAACAAAACAAAATCACATGACCACCACAAATTCAAACCTATCGCCGAAGCTGGAATCAAATAAGTGATAATCCGCTAAGTAGTCAGTGGCCTAGCTACAGCATGTTGATCACGTGACTCGTCGCGTCGGCAAGTCACGTGAACTATTAAAGGATATAACAGTATGGAGCATCTTATTTAAATAAGAGGTGAGATTTTTTATATTCAGGTTAAACTGTTATCTAACGAGTTATATGTCTAATCGATGTGAGTGGGCATACGTATGTATGTGTTTGTGTGTGTGTGTGTGTAGGTAGGCAGGTAGGTAGTCTGATGTACCAAATAGAAGTGCCGGTAAATGATTTCCTTTGATAGCTCCGCCGCGACACAGTCACTACTCGTGTATAAGCCGGCTTCATGTATAGCCCGACCCCTGAATTTTAACCACTTCAGAAAAAAAAATACCTGTGTATAGTGCAACTGGTTACCGAAAATGCACGAGTTTTAAACTTTTCAAAAACATTACCTGTGTATAGTGCGACCAACTTTTTGCGTCGAAAACTGACTATAAAAACTTGCAGTATAATAAGTGTGCTCGAGTATTTGGTACGGCACACTTATTATTTTTCAAATAATTTTCTCCTTGTATTCGATTATTTTGTTCCAGATTATTAGACTTATGCAACAATTCCAGGCGGAATGTTTATTTGGACCGTGCCGCTTAAGTTGAAAAATCTCTACCGGCATGTTTGTTCCAGATGATAATTTGTCTTTGGCCCCAAAACAATTTCACATAGGCTGTCGAATTCTTTTCCTTCTTCTTCTCAGCCTACCAGTCAGTTTATGTGAAGGCAAGGTTTTCATTGGTTCAATGATACTTTCACACAGGCTCGCGAATTCATTTCCTTCTTCTTCCTCGGTTCTCAGAATTTGAAAGGAGTAGATAAAGGGAGTTATCATTCTTTCGCACTCACTACAGTCGATCATGGCTCCAAATCTTCCTCTCCTTTGTGGTCCTTAGCAGATCTTTCTACATTTGCTAAGGCTCACCCACCCGTTCCGCCATCCAGTCACACAAGCTAGTCAGGTAGGTGACTCGTCGCCTTCTCTTATCTTTCTTGCGCTCAATATTTGAGGATCAAGTTTAACAAAGAAAGGGAAAATAAAAGAAAGAAAACTTTGACATACGCGGATACAGCTCATTTCCATTTTACAAGAATCTAGCTTGTGGAGACGCTGTTTCAGTGGGACGTATTCAACATTGAGAAAGCTATCAACACTACATGCTTTTATGTGTTAACTTTACCTTTTCTTGTTCTAAGCCAATCTGGAAAAATCGTTGCAGTTCTGGTGGGGGTCAAAGAAGATAAAAGAAGATAAACACTCGTATGTATGGACAATAAGTGAGCTATTGGTGTTGCCATTTCAGGACTGACGAGTTTCTTCAATCGTTTATTACTTGAACAAAAATATCTGGGAATCAGTGATGTGATAATATCGTGTAATGCAGGGAAACTAAGCACGCGTGTGTGTAGTCGGGCTGAAGTCCGGCCATGAGAATCAAAGGATTATATACTTTTTCTTCCCTTTAATAAATTGACTGATGTTTTTATTATTGCTATCTTTTTCGAAATGCACTTAAATTACACATATGTGCCACTATCGGTGCCGTAGAAAGATTGTCCGGTATGAAGACGGTCCATGGTATAAACAAAGGTTGCATAGCACTTTACTACGCCACACTTTCTTGTCACTCTGACGTTCTTCTCAGTAACTCGCCATTAATGCCGCCTTATCACCAGTTCTGCTTTCGTATTGTCCTTACTTCTTCTAATATCCCTATATGTCTATATCTTTTCTTGGTATATAAAATAATATATATCCCATTCTTTCTTTTTTTTTTATCGTATCACCCCAAGCAAGGCCGGAGGCCACTATCACGCAAGGGGTTAAAGAAGGGTTGGAGGAAGAGCAGATAGGAGTGGCAAGGGAGGGGATGTGGTGAAAGAGAAAGACAGTGGGTCGGTCGAGGCAAGGGGGTTACAGAAGATTTGGAGCGAGAGCAGATAGGAGTGAAAGATGAAAGGATGTGGAGAAGGGAAGTGGATAGATCAAGGCAACTGGAGATGTCGATTGACGCTACACTTAAACCGTTGGAGATTGTATTTGTCAGGGAAACAGTAATAGGGAAGGGAGTTCCATAGGCGAGATGTGCGAGACATGAAGCTATTGGAGTAGAAGAGACGTCTACATCTAACAGTCACTATTTGCTGCTCGGATGAAGGAACGTATTGCATCCCGAAACTTTGACTCCAAAGATTATTGCAGCCTCTGCAAGAGCGTCCTGAACAATAACAAACCCTCCATTCCTCCCCTGTTCAATCAGTTTGAGGTCCTGACCACCTCTGCTGACAAGGCCGAATGCTTCGCTCGGAAGTTTTCTTCCAATTCTACGCTAGACTCTTCCGGGTGCCCTTGCCCGATTTCCCTCCCAGAACTGAGGCCCTCCTGGACGGATTGCACATAACCCCGTCGTCGGTATTGGGCATTATTTCTAACTTAGATCACCACAAGGCTACTGGTGGTGACGGAATACCAGCCATTGTCCTGAAGAAATGCGCACCTGAACTGGCGCCTGCCCTCGCTAAATTGTACAACCGCTGCCTCAAGGAGTCCTGTTTTCCTGACTGCTGGAAGTCCTCAACCATTGTCCCTGTCTTTAAGAACTCTGGTGACCCCTCCGACCCTTCCAATTACCGTCCTATCAGTCTCCTACCTCTCTTCGGCAAAGTCTTCGAGGCCATTATCAACGCCGAATATCCCACGATCTGCTCTCAGACAAGCAGTGTGGTTTCCGCTTTGCCCGATCTACTGCCGATGTGCTTACGGCCATCACTGAATTTGTCTACCAAGCTATCCATAACAACGGTGAAGCTCGTGCCGTGGGCCTTGACATCTCCAAAGCATTCGATAGAGTCTGGCATGCCGGCCTTCTCCGCAACGGTATCACAGGTCGATTGTTTGACCTAATACAATCATTCCTGTCAAACCGGGATTTGAAGGTTGTTCTTAGTTGATTCACCTCCAGATCCTATCCCGCTAACACAGGTGTTCCTCAAGGCTCCATCCTAGGCCCTACTCTGTTCCTCATATTTATAAACGACCTTCCTGGCGCCATAGACTCCCAAGTCGGCATCTACGCTGACGACACCACTATTTACTCCTGCCTCAAACACAAATATAGTGAGGCGGACAAAGCTAACCTGGCAGCTCAAATTGAAAAGGACCTCCAATCGGTTGTGATCTGGGGTGAGAAATGGATGGTTAACTTTAACGCCTCTAAAACAAAACTGCTCTCTATCAACCACCACAAGGATCCATCCCTGCATCCCATTAGAATGTCTGATGACCAACTTCTCGAGAGCTCCTCCCTGCAGCTGCTCGGTCTCACGCTGTACCATATATATATATATATATATATATATATATATATATATATATATATATATATATATATATATATATATATAATATTATAATTTTGGAATAAATTATATATATATTATGTTATATTTTTTGAATAAATTTTATATATACACACACATACACACATACATACATACATACATACATACATACATATATATATATATATATATATATATATATATATATATATATATATATATATAAAAGTGAACATAGAAGTCAACACTTGGAGGCGACAGTCTGTTTCATGCTAGATGCAATCGTCAGGCCACTATGGTCCACAGAAATAGTATAGTGATACCTTTGCAATACCGCTTTAAAATATCACTTTTCCTACGATCACGGAACTTAAGCCACGTCGAGCCTGGTCAGTACCTAAATGGGCGACCGCTTACTAATAACAGGTGTTCTAAGCTTGAATGTGCGGGTGTTGTATTGATTATTAGTTCGGAAATGTTAATCGGAAAGTCGAATTCCGTTGCATTCGTTATATTGGGAAAGGTGAGAATTCACCTCTTCTCCTCTTGCTATGGGTTAATTAGTTTTGTGATGTCAACGAACACTCGTTGCCACTTTTGTGATGCCAACGAATATTCGTTGTCACTTTCGTAATGCCCGTTGTAGTAGAGACTTTATAATCGCAGATACAACTCTAGTAACGCCGTTGAACAATACTGGTGTCAGGCGCCTTCGAATAGCACTCGCACTAATAGCACTTGCTCGATAATACTCGCTCGAATAGTAATCCGTATAGTGATCCGGTATAGAGGAGAGACAAGAAATAGTGATCCGCATCGTAATAGAGGATAGGCTAGAAAAGGTGATCATTTTTGGACGTCACGCGACTTCCTACTTATGCGTTTCTTCCATGGTCACGTGACCCACTTAATTCAATAATGGGTTCGACCGTGTTTGCTCACTGGCGATCTATGTTCGAACTCAAGGGTCGGCAGCGACACTTTATTCTTATATAACAATTAGTAAGACTTGCATACCTAAACCATTATTATCTCAAAATAATTCTTACAATCTAGAAATATTTTTTGACTTTGAATCACATACAAAGGGTCGATAAGCTGTAGAAAATGAATCAATCTATCAATAAAGTCCTCATGTGGGGGATGAATTATTTTCCACACTCTAATGCCTTCCCCACAGTCGAAACGTAGCAAGCTCCTCGCTACTCTATCGATATTTCCATAGAAAACGTTCAAACGAGCTACATTTCTTAGTTCCATCAACTCGAACCCTCACAGCTAAGACCCACCCCACCGCGTACACTGAGGCGAATCACCCTCATTCATTTCGTATTCCATTAGGAAGAAGTAATTTCTACTTGAACAGGTTTTTTTCCCACAAACCGTTATTATGTAGAACCGACTCCAAAGAGGGTGTTTTCTCGACCACTACAATTTTCATCTGGTTATGTCTCGAGTTAACATCTTTCCGGCATTATTCCATATAACATCAGGACAACCTTCAAAAACTGGACGACACTTCGCAGATATCTCTCCCGAGTAAGACCCACTCCCATAGAGGGGAACATGACTAAAGACTGTGTGTACGCCATCATGTGCTGCTGTGGAAAGAAATATAAAGGGGACACAGGTCGCCCCCTTAAGGTAAGGCTTCAAGAACACCAGAAAGCTGTAACACGAGGGGAAGTGGAAAAATCAGGCATGGCTGACCACATATGGACAGAGAAGGGAGATCACTGCCCTCTGTGAGATTAGGTTGAGATCATAGACAAAGAGCACCATTGGAAAATTCGTAAACTTAAGGAATCAGCACATATGCTAGGCCACAAAAATCTCCTGAGCCGACCAAGCATAGAAATGTATTCAATATGGGAACCAGTAATAAGGAGTGCCAGAGAAAAGCGATAATAACAACGAAAATTGCAATATGAGCTCTGTTAAAAAATAAAAAAGTTACAGCAAAAAACAAAAAATGGAATATGAGCACTGGTAAAAAAGGTTGCTGAAGATTTTAGGTTTATAATACCCATAAATTCATACACAGATGTCCTCATAATGGATAAAGTTAGATTCAGTGACAGGACGCAAAGAGTGTGAGTTCAATACCTGGTTAAGGCAGTAGAGAACTTGGAGAGGGGAATTAGCATAACAGATAACTGACATCCACTAGATATGGCACGTGGAACTAGAACATACTACTCCAGTTCGACATTCCAACCACATGAAGAAGGCCGGAGCGTACAATGGACGAAACGTTGTAATAAATATGGCGACAAAGATGAGGACAATAGTCCGAATAATGTAAATAGTGTACATAATACCTCATCTCAGAAATATAGACAGATACTGAAGGGTCGAAACGTTGTAATAAATATGGCGACAAAAATGAGAACAATAGTCTGAATAATGTAAATAGTGTACATAATACCTCATCTCAGAAATATAGACAGATACTGAAGGGTCGAAACGTTGTAATAAATATGGCGACAAAAATGAGAACAATAGTCTGAATAATGTAAATAGTGTACATAATACCTCATCTCAGAAATATAGACAGATACTGAAGGGTCGAAACGTTGTAATAAATATGCCAACAAAGATGAGGACAATAGTCCGAATAATGTAAATAGTGTACATAATACCTCATCTCAGAAATATAGACAGATACTGAAGGGCCGAAACGTTGTAATAAATATGACAACAAAGATGTGGACAATAGTCCGAATAATGTAAATAGTGTACATAATACCTCATCTCAGAAATATGGACACCGCTTATTACAGAAACTAGTCATCCTTACACATAAGCCAATCTGCCACTGGCTAGCATGTCACTAGCATGTAAGCCACCAATCTCTGTTACCACTGGCGGTCCGCCAGTGGTAACAGTGATTGGTGGCTTACATGCCACCAGAGGACCGCCCGCATTGTCATCGACCACTAGCGACTTGCGTGTAGGTATAGTCATAATATGGTAAATAAGTTTCCAATAATCTCAGTATAATTCAAAACTGCAATTTATTTATATTTTTATAATAGTTTTTGTAATTTATAAAGAATATTTCGTTTACCGGTCTGTGTACTCAAGAAAAATTAATGAAGAAAAGGTGCCCACTGGCGTAATTCGAACCTGAGTCTCTCTTTGCAGGAAAAACCACCATCTGATCCGGTGTTCTTTCATCGCTCGGCCATGGAGAAATTCGCAGTCAATCAAGGCTCCAGTTGCCTTAAAGCGCATTCACTTGTTCAGATTTTCTTGAAAGCTTCATATCTGCTCAGTTTCATATCCGAAACGTAAACAAAGCAATTTCTAAATAATTTTATTTTTTAATTCGACATATATTTTTTAGCGGATACCAGTTTTTTAGTAGAAGCTCCGTTTTTTTTTTTTAACGTCTTATATCGTCTACCGGCCAACAGACACGGAATTTGGTTCATACAGTGGGTATATTGTTTATTCCACCGGGTAATCTTTAATCCTAACAACGAGGGATAAATTCACATGTTTCCTTACGGAAGGGAATGCGTCGTCGAGTAAAACGATACAAAGAACGTATGCTACATATTGACTGCTGGAAAGGAAGTATCAAGGTGTAAGTTGATTTTCTACGGCTGTATAGTTTTATCGTCATATATGGAGAAAATTCAGACATATATATATATTTATACGAATAGGAGGGGAAGATAACGGTTAATTATGGATTTAAGATTGTAGCGATCGGGGAAACATGCTCTTCAGAGTCTGTTCCACAGAGCAGTGTTCGTGATCAATTTTCAACTACATTCAAAAATTATATTATTTTTTTAGATTTTATTTTTGGCGGCATTTTAGATTTTATTTTTGGCGGCATTTTAGATTTTATTTTTGGCAGCATTTTAGATTTTATTTTTGGCAGCATTTTAGATTTCATTTTTGGGGGCATTTTAGATTTTATTTTTGGCGGCATTTTAGATTTTAATTTGGCGGCATTTTAGATTTTATTTTTGGCGGCATTTTAGATTTTATTTTTGGCGGTATTTTTCTGGAACCTCTGCTTTATGTCGATCCTCTTGTTGTGTGCCTTTTTGACATATTTCTCAAATGTTTACGTGCTAGCTTTTTTAATTATGATATTTCGGAATATTACTAGACATGTTGCAATTTCTGCTTCAATACAGTCTGGAAATACTGTAATCGAAATTTGAGGTGCGTCCACTTAAGACAGCGAAAAGGACACGTTCGTAATTGAATTGTACTCCCAACTCTAATTTGTAATCAATACCTCTTGAAAGAAGCGAGAATCAAGGTGAATTCGGATTTAAAAATTACTCTTCCCGATAATATTTAACTATAACCATGAATTTCCTTTGACATCAATCTGTAATGCAAAACAAATCAATTGTTAAAACACACCTGTCAGTACAGTACATGTCCAGCTCTTAAAACACACGCACGCATACAATTTGAAGTTATACATTGTTCCAGATGTCTTGTAATCATGAATAATTGTAAAATAGAATGAATCACATCTGCAAATTGGTTTTCTCTGAGTCATTTGAAAGTTACGGAAATTGTAATTGGTTGAAAAAAAAAAGATTGATTAAAAACTCACGTTTTGTGTTAAGAAATATTAATAAGTTGAAAGAAAATTACTTCCTTTTTTATTACGTGTCCACAAATTTGTTGGATAATCATTCGTTACTGCTATATAAAATTTATTAAATTTCGTATCATCGGCAGTCCGAAAAGTGGAATAATTTATATTATTACAGCTGGTCTGAGCATACGTGGTCTGAGAATACCTGGTCTGTGTTAACTTGCATTCCGAGTGCATGCGCAATAGATATCCTATTGACTTATCTGTAAAGAAAATGGTGGTCTGCTTCATCGATGGATAATTGAATAATCTTTAGAGCAGTATTGGATTAATTTTTCGTTTGTAGTTTGGAAGTTACAGCGGGTGATAAAAAGTAAGTATTTTTTAACCTATTTGAGATTATGCAAACACATCCATAATTTATTTAGCAAGAATATAAAATAGTACATTTTCCGGTAAACTTACCACTTCCAGAATATTTTATTTTTCCGTTTAATCACTTCTAAATTTCTGATGTGAATACTTGTCTCTGATATGTTTGGGCTCCTTGTGCCACGTCTTTCCGCAGTTAGTTAGGCATCTCATTTCTTTGAAAAGACAAAACTAATTGATTCTAAATATTTCAGTAATATTTCAATTCTATTAAATTCATGGACCTCCAAAGAAAATACAACCTACACACAGAATGCAGAAAACCCTTGGATATCGGCCATAAGAACGCAATCTGTAGTTTATACCGCAATTATGCTGAGCGGAAGTTAGTTACAAATCAAGTATATGCCCACTGAATTCCTACCTCTGTGAATAAAGTGGAGGCAACGCAATAGAAATTCGATCTTATTTGACAAAATGTCTGGTGATACTACAGCTTTTTAACCAACTAAATAGAATACGTAAATGTCGTTGTTTAGGTATGTTTCCAAAAACAAAATCATTTTTAAAATTAAATTTAATCTTTATTTTCTTTCTTGCATATATATTTTTGTACAGTTGCCCCCTACGCCCTATAATAGATCTTTTACCCTGCCAAGCGCAAATTTAGCAACTAAACGTTCTTATTGCAAATTTCTATATTCGGAGCATGTAATTTTATAAGAAATTTAAGCCACTTGAAGGTGTATCGTCTGCCTTTCAGAAAGGAAGCAGACGCTGTGTTGGGCTATCGCTTAATTTTTGAATTTCGAAAATATATTTGGTACATTTCAATTTGTCGGAAAACAGCTGCAGTTTTTTTTCCCCATCTAAAACCAATAAAAGAGTTCCCCTCCAAATTCCGAGAAGTGTGTTGGAAACCTACCTGTAGGTTATTTAGGGGAAGGGGCTTAGGGTTAATTTTCGGAGTCGACGAACAGCTGCTGCAGGAACCTAGGTCGTCTCGGTCCAGAAAGAGAGGCAACACAGAAGAAATTTGGTCACCACCAGACGAGAATTGAAAGGAACATCAAAGTCGCCCCCACATCAAGGGAAAGGGATTGGTGTGCTTGTTCTATTCTTCGCTGTTACCACGAACTTTACCTCGAAAATTGTATCAATTCTTTAAATACTCTTCAGACAAATAAATCCATATAAATCCTATCATTTTTACTCCTGTGGCAGTGGAGACTTCAGGGGTTATTGGCCCTCGTTCGATGGCGTTCCTTCGGAGGATTGGCGCGATTACGTCTCGATTAAGGAACGAGTCTCGCGAAACGGAGTGGCTCTTGCAACGTGTCTCAATGGCGACGGTTCGAGGTAATGCTTTCTCCATCATTGCGGTTGACAGAGGATAGAAAAAAAATTGTTTATAGTTACGTTGTTCTGGAATTGTCATCATTGGTCGACTGAACTTGCTTTGTTTCAATGACTTTTGTTTTGGTATTATTAGTTACTTTGTTAAATGATTTCTTATATTCTAAAATGCCCATAAAAAAAGTTTCATGTTCGACCATGACATTCCAACATGAAGAAAAAAATTCCATAATGCATAACTTTTCACGTTTTAATGAACGCTAAAGCATGACTATTAGTCATAGCATTTAAACGAAAAAGAAATGGCTAGTCACAGATTTTGTTTTACTAATTGCACCCCTGATATCAGAAAGAGATGGAAAGTAGTTGGGAAATAAAAGTGATTTTATGATTTATAGTAGAACATTTTTACATCTGTTGTATTTAAATCCTTACAATAAGACGCGAGACAAATAGAGATCAATAACGTATTTTATTGGTACAGAATTAACTAAATCTATCAAACATTTTGTTACGTCATAAATAGGATTGTTTGTAGGCAAATATTGTCGCGAAAATTCAGAAAAAAAACCCAATAAATTATTAAATCTCTCAAAATTCGCTTGTATGGGTATGCTCGTTCAATTCAACTGCCTTTAATTGCTATGCGGATTAAAATTTTTATAGCCTTTTCTGTAAAAAAAAAAATATATATCTGTCAATATTTCTGAGAGGAGGTATTGTAACTATTTACATCGTTCGCACTGTTATCATCTTTATTGCCATATTCACGTTGTTTCGGCCGTTTTATACTGCGACCTTCTTCAGGTGATATACGTCGGAATTTCAAACCAAACCCTTTATTTAGTCCACGGGCGGAGATTGTTCTCGTTCCACGTGCCATACATTTCCTGGACATCGCAATATATGTTGTGGTAGTTTCCTCAAGCTCTCCCCAGAAATGGATATATCCGATCCGATTAGTACGAACTAATTGATTGAATGGAGGTGTATACCATATGATATTCCTGTTTCTGTTTTTCTTTCTGGAACAATCATATATTTTCTCTCCCTTTTAGTAACGCAACTCACTAAGTTTTTGTTCTCTCTACTGTGGCCAGGTATTGAACTCACAACTCTTTGGGTAAAGTCACGTTTTTGATTAATCAACCAACGCTCTTATCCACTAAAAAATATTTTCTCTTCCTCATTTAAAGATTTGAAAAATGTCATCCTGCTAATTCTTTTTCTCTGTTGCTCATTCCTGATCTGCGCAACTGTGGTTAATTTCTTTTTAATTATACATAACCTTTTGGCTCGCGTATTTTCTCGCTTTACACTGACGATGTCATGTTCGTGTTGCGTAGGTTTCTTTTTATTGCCTGGAAGACGTAAGTTCAGTTGATACGGTAACCATTAAATACAATAAATGTTGTGGTAGTTTCCGGTATTTATTGTATAAAAAATACAATTGTGGCACAAGGTCGAAAAAGGGGAGGGGTTGAGGATGAGGCTGAGGCTGGTCTTCATTATCTTATACCTAGTTAATCTGATTCACGACCCATTACAATTTGCCCATTCACCACAAAAAACTCGTCCATCACCAATCAATCCTTCATACACCATAATACCGTATCCTCTCAAGGGGAACCTACAAAACGCGCCCCATGCTATATAAATTTAATGATAATAAATACTTAAAAATATCTGATAAAATATGAGAGGGGAGGGAATGAACCCCAAAACAAACTAAACATAGACTCAAACGTGAACTAAACATAACTGATGTTAGTAGGACCCGTTTAACCCTCAAAACAGAGAGGCCGCTGTATTCTGCCCGTGGGACAAAATCAAGAGACTCTCTCGCTAAGGGAGTAGGAAAAGGATAAAAAAGTTATACGGCTGTGGGAAAGTATAAAGCTGACCCAGTCGAGATAAAAAAGGGACCAAAAACAAACTGGGGAGGTTGGGAATCTCAACTTGGATCATAACCAAAGATGTAGCCGGGAACAGACCAGGAACAACATTTACTCATATTAACTAGGTACACAAAAGCTTGTCTAACCTAACCAAGGGGAGGGCTACACAGGAAATCACCCCGATGTGACATAGGTTGACCTAGAAGAGAAAATCAAGGCTAGCCCCGTTCAAACGAACCAAGCTCGCCTCAGTCACCCACCTTTCGCTGAAGACTGTCGAATGCAATCGTTTTCTATCAGTTCTAATCTTCATCTTGAGCTGATGCTCAAAGAATCGAATTAGATCCTGATGAGAAAGACGATTACCTCGCAAGACTTCCTCCATCCGCGTCGTCTAAATCACCCTTCGAGCCGTGGCTAGCAGCGTCAGAAAAAACATTCGTTTCACCCCGGAATACGGGGGCGACACATTGTCACACGCGTATGCGCGATCAATGGGCATGTTGTGGTAGTTTCCTTTCTATAAAATGTATTGGAATGGCTGGCAGAGATTATGTAACAAATTTAAGCTGCCTGAGCGTGTATCGTCTCCCTTTCAGAGAAAAAGCAGACGCTGTGTTGCTTAATTTTTGAATTTCGAAAATATTTTTGGCTCCTTTCGATTTGTGGGGAAAACAGCTGCGTTTGTTTTTCATCCAAAACCAATAAAAGGGTTTCTCTCCAAATTCCGAGAAGTGTATTGGGAGCCTACCTGTAGGTTATTTAAGGAGGAGAAGGGCGGAGACGACGAACAGCTGCTGCAGGAATCCAGGAGGTCGCTCCGTCCCCAAAAGAAAAAGAATGCAGAAGAAATTTGACAACCACATGGCAAGAATTTAAAGGAACATAAAAGTCGCTCCCACTTCAAGGAAAAGTCTTCGGTTGGTGTGCCTGTTCTATTTTTCGTTGTTACTACAAACTTTGCTTCGAAAATTGTGTTAATTCTTTGAAAACTGTTTTCTCCTTTTCTTCATTTGATGTAGTTTTCTTTTCTGAGGGCCTTATGCAGCATTATAATTTTAATTTTAAAAAGGCGTATTTCATTTTCATTGATAAATTACATACCTTTTATTGGCGATCATTTGGTCCGCAATGCACTTAATTTGAGTAATTCATTCATTTTTCTGTGTTAACAATAAATCTATCGTCTGTTTTAAAACTCGGCTCGTGTCGTCTGCCTTTGTTGTGTGTCCATATAAGTTAAATGTTACCTCAAACATTTATTTGAACTATTTTTTTCGTACGATTTTTTCCGAAATAAAAAAACTTATATTCTTGCGATAAGTCATGTTCATGTTGCGTAAATTTTATTTTTTTAGTTGTAAGTTCGATTACCACGTTAACCAATGAAAACAAGAACGGTTGTGGTAGTTTTCTTTTTATAAAATGTATTGAAATGGCTGACAGAGATTAATTTACCTTCTTATCTCAATATAAGCACCCAAACCTTCATCTATCATGATGGGTGTGTGTTTTCTCGAAGAGGCATCTTGTCTATTGGGACTCAAGCTCTCCCCAGAAATGGATATATCCGATCCGATTAGTACCAACTAATTGATTGAATGGAGGTGTATACCATATGATATTCCTGTTTCTGTTTTTCTTTCTGGAACAATCGAAGAGGCTCCTTGTCTATTGGGACTCAAGCTCTCCCCAGAAATGGATATATCCGATCTGTTCTTAAAGATCGGGTCATTGTAATGCTATACTGCTTTCCAAGAGCCAAATCAGATAAAAAATAGAGTATTACTGCCAGATCAGGACTGAAGCTGCCCATCCCTGACTTGCCTGTTTTGATAGCAATCAAAAGCGTCTACGCGGCCTTGTGGGTGATTAATTATTTCCAACCTACAACCTCTTTTCCACAGATGAAATGTTGCGATAATCTTGCTACTCTGTCGCTACTTCCATAGCATGTGTTCTCACGAGCTACATTCCTTAGTTTCATCACCCCTGACCTTTACAACTGGGACTCTCCATGCCACAGGTTAAAGTATAAAAAAACGAGGAAAATAAGAAATCAATAAAAAGAAAGAGGAAAGAAAAGAAAGGCATAAGAAATCAAACCTACTACAATGAGAAGGGAAAGAAAAGAAAGGAAAAAGGAGGGGAAAATATCCAAATTTTAAAGAAACCAAAGAAAAGGAAAGAGAAGAAAATAAGATATGAGAAGTTGTTGATACCAATTTTAGCCAATGAAAACACGTTAAGATGGAGAAGTCAAAATTAAACGGAAATATAACGCGACAAGATAGAAACATATTCTCGATACATCGTAGTATTTCAAACTTTGTAATTTTTAATGAAATCGCATATTTAAACAAAATTAAACATAGTACGTAAATAAAAGACACTTTGAAAAGAAAAACCATATACAAACAACTACTTAACTATACCAACCTTACATTATAAATTAGAATACAAAATAAATTTTAAATATTTATATGACTTTTATATATTTATTTTAAATTAAAAACTATTATGAAACAACATCACCAGTAAAATAATTATAAGCCAATTCATGACTAAACTTACTACCAGTAATTTACGAATACTAACCTATTTAATACTTTAATCTAGAATAAAACACTAAGGATAACATGTTTATATAAAAGTAATATAGCATAAGAGGAGTGATTATTGAGTTATAAAGTTTAGCAAGATTAATATGCATGCAATTTACCGTAGTTTGATATTTCTGATTTAATAACTGATAGCTATTCAAGAGTTTAATTATCTGCATTTTCTCCTGTAGACAAAAGAAACACGGTTCCGTCACGGGTCTACAGATTCTGGCTCGTTTAAGAATTTTCCATTTAACTTGAGATGTTTTGTTTTCTCCTTTCAATTTCCAAAAATATTTAGAAAGTGAAGTTATATTTCGTTTGTCAGATGAGAGATGATTATACAAACGTTTTTTAAAAGTATTCATTGTGTTACCAATATATATTTTAACAATCCTAGGATTTTCAATCGATGAAATAGAACACATATACACAAGGGATTTCGTTAAGCACTTGTTAGATAAAGAACATTGGTTAGGATTCCTACAATTACATAGGTTAGTTATACGAGACAAATTAGAATCAGTACTAGCATTACAGTTATTATTGTTATATAATTTCAATGTTTTTTTGTTGTTTGATTTAATTATTTTCTCTAGATTATTAGTACAACTATAGCTAAGTTTTAGAGTATTCTGATTGAAAATTTTACTTAATGAATTACTTTTAAGAAAATGTTTATCAATTAAGAAACTTGTGTCCCAATTTAGTACGAACTAATTGATTGAATGGAGGTGTATACTATATGATATTCCTGTTTCTGTTTTTCTTTCTGGAACAATCATAATCTTCTAAAAACTTAATTTCAGAAGATCTGAACCCACTATCACTAAGAACTTTATTATAAACCGTTTTATATTTCTCGAATATCTCTTTGTTAGAGAAGTGTTGGTTAATATGTCATTCAACAGATGATGGAATATATTGGATTAAAGATGGCGGATGATTGGAGTTAGGGTGGATATAAATCGGGTTGGCATTGTTTTTCATGTAAGCCTGCAAATTATTGAGAACTAAATTTAAAGTTACATCTATGAAATCAACTTGTTTGTTATTGGAATTAATTATTACGCTAAGATTAAAAGATATAAATACTCTATGAATTAATTTTCTAAGTTTATCAAATTTATTTCCAGTAGAGTTATTTACAATCATGATCGAGTTCAGATATGTGCTGAGTTCGGAAAATAAATCATCCGTATAACTATAGAAACATACAGACAACCCATAGACCCAGTTAAAAAGCAAAAATGAAATCATGCTTGATAATAGATGAAAGTATAGTCGAAAGGGCTCGGAATTACAGAACATTTGGACAGTTTCTGCACAGTGTTCAGAAAATAAATCACAAGAAAAATTAAATAAAAAGCTTACTATAAGTCCGTTGTCTGTTGTCTTTAATGAAACATATATAAATGAGGGAATGCTGCCTAAAAAACAATATATATATTGTTATGGTCCAGGTTAGGACCAAGGAGGAACAACACGAACACAAGAGTATAAATAACGAAGATATATTACACGGAATAATAATACAAGATGTGGAAGGTGTTAGTATGATTGTCAGTCTGGTTTGGAGTGAACTACTATCGGCTCGACTCGATTCGTCTCTCTCTCTCTTGAGAGGCGTAGTATACATAGTGTTAGGAAGAGTTCATTCTGTAGTTATAGGTAAGGACCCATAACATATATATATATATATATATATATATATATATATATATATATATATATATATACTTTTAAATTTAAATTTTAGTTTAAATTTCGCGTTTGAATCGTTTATCTTTTTGATTACAATTAATCGCAATATTTAGCAGCCATCGTATTTGTTTTTGTTTTTGTTTTTCTTACCTTTTTATCCTGCTGCTATTGAGTTGGACAACTGGCCATTCACTCATGATTCTAGGGACAGATTTCTACTACCTACTCCCTCTCCCCCCCCCTTAATGTACTAGAATGTCAGTTAAACATCGCACGGTCAAAAAGTTCTGCGGGCTTTAGATCGATTCTCTAAATAAGTTATATGAAGGTACATTCTGAGAAATAACTGAAAGTCAAACCCAGGACTGCCTTGAAAATTCTTTCAGATGTTGGTCTTAATTCTTTGTTGAATTTCTAATGGTTGTTAAAACTTAGTAACTTTTTTTTTTAGTAGAAGTAGATAGGCTTTCTTATTGCCCGGCCCCTCTTCCTCCTTCTCTTGAAACCTGGTTTAATTTTATATCTTTGGTTGCTTATAGTATTGTGTTATTTTAGCAAGGAAAGGTCTAGGGTAGTAGTAGTATATCTTCGTTATTTCTACTCTTGTGTTCGTGTTGTTCTTCCTTGGTCCTAACCTGGACCATAACAATATATATATTGATTTTTAGGCAGCATCCCCTCATTTATATATGTTTCATTAAAGACAACAGACAACGGACTTCTAGTAAGCTTTTTATTTAATTTTTCTTGTGATTTATTTTCTGAACACTATGTAGAAACTGTCCAAATGTTCTGTAAGGCCTAGGGTCGTCTAATATAACATGTGCAGGAAGGGGACTGAATGTTAATCCCTTCTTTCGGTTCCTTTACTTTTCTCAGGCCTTAATAATGGCGCTGTCATGAATTGTTTGTGATATGCGTGGATGGTGGCAACGTCTCTTCATACTGAAAATACCGGGTTGACAGTTTTCTGGTCGCTGCTTCCAGACTGGTTGTCAGCAGCCCGAACTCTTGCGTAGCGTCTAATGAGGTTGCTCTGATCAACAGCCGCGTAATATCGGTGTTCTTGCAGCGTCATGTCGCGCATGGAGGAGTGTCTTTGCAAACACCTCCGGTAGGCAACCCCGAAGCCACACTATATTGCAGTCTGCGCCAGTTCCCTTCCTGCACATGTTTCATTAGACGACTGACTGCTACTACTACCCTAGGCATTTTCCTTACTAAAATAACACACAATACTATAAGCAGCCAAAGATATAAAACTAAACTAGCTCAACAAAAAACACTTAAATCTCTCAAGATTTCTTTCTTCAACATTCGTAGTATTCGTACCAACTTCTGCAATGTGGAATCGTCCCTCTTCGAAAAGTCTCTGGACATTCTAGCTCTCTGCGAAACTAATCTTAACGCTGCAACCCTCTCCTCTGATTTCTCGATTCCTGGCTATCTTCCTCTCTTTAGGAAGGACTCTAATGTCCACATGCATGGCCTGGGAGTTTATGTCCACGAATATCTCCCGCTTCTAGGGAACTCTCTCTTGAATCTCCAGATTATTCTTACATGTGTCTCCGTCTCTCTCTACTAAACTCAGTCAGCTATCTCTTCTTTCTCTACCTCATGAATGTTTGGTGCAAGGTAGTATTTCTGATAATATAGACAAGACTATCTCCCTGCACCCGTTTGCAAATATATCTGTTTGGTGACTCCAATGCCCACAATGACAGGTGAGTTAAACACTCTGTCACTGACTTCGCTGACATCCTAACTCAATCACTCAATCTCTCACGCAAGTGGTGGACTTCTCCACACGTTTCTCCGGTAACCCTGATGAAGATGCTTCTCTTCTAGATCTCTTCTTTACCTCTCTTCCTAACTCATGTCGTACTATGCAGCTCTGCTCTCTTGGCAATTCTGATCCTGCGGTAGTGCCTGTAAACATCTCTTTCCTCTCCCCCACCAGCCAAGAACCTCCTACCAACAGAATATCTTTCTGTTATCAACGAGCGGATTGGGACTCGTTCTGTGATTTCCTTCGTGACGTCCCTTTGAGTGAATTTTTTAATCATCCTGTTCAAAAATGCGTGTCTGAGGTCTCCTCCTGAGTGAAAGCCGCATCGATTCTTTCATTCCAGCAAGGAAATACCAAGTGTTGTTCTTGTTTTTAAGAACTCTGCAGAACCTTATGACCCCTCTAGCTATCGCCCTACTAGTCTCCTACCGCTTTTCGGCAAAGTATTCGAGGCTTTAATCAACGCTGAACTGATTAAGGCCCTTAACTCTCACGACCTACTCTTTGACAAACAATATGGCTTCCGTTTTGCCAAATCTAACGCAGATGTGCTAATGGCCATCACTGAATATGTATATCAAGCTCTTGGTAATAACGGCCAAACTCGAGCTGTGGCTCTAAATGTCACGAAGACGTTTGACAGGGTTTGGCACGCTTGTCTTCTACGTAACCCCAAGGCTACGGTCCTACGCAGTTTCTGATCGTCATCAATGATCTCCTTTATGTCATTCAGTTCACAAGTAGACATTTACGATGACGGTATTACAATTTACTCCTGTCTCAATAGCAAATCCGTCAAAGTTGACAGAGTCAACCTGGCTGCTGATCTTGAAAAGGACCTCCAATCAGTGGTTAACTGGGACAGGAAATGGCTCGTAAATTTTAATGATACCAAAACGAAACTGTTCTTATTTAACCACCATAGAGAAACTTTGCAGCCCACCATCAACATGGCTGATGCTAGACTCATGAAGAGCAACACACTGCACCTTCTTGGCCTCTCTTTTTTAACTGACTTGAAGTGGAAGGACTACATCGAATCAATAGCTGCATCTACTGCAAGGAAAGTTGGGTCTCTGTGTCGTGCCAGAAAGTTTTTCTCGTCAGAGTCTATCTTGCACATTTACAAATCTACCATTCGTCCGTGCATTGTATATTGTTGCCATATCTGGCCTGGTGTCCCTGCTATTCATCTAGATGTTCTTGACAAAATCCAAAGAAGGATCTGCAATGTAATCGATCTTGACATCATTTCAACTTCCGTCACTTTCTCACCGACGTGACGTGACTTTCCTCTGTCTTATCTACAAATATTTTCATAGCAACTGCTCTGACGAGCTTTTTTTCCCAATGGTGCCCGGATTACGTGAGTTTAAGAGTGCTACTAGATTGGCATATATGTCCCATCCGTTTACTGTTGAAATAGTTAAATGCAACCGCCACTTCTAATCCAACAGTTTCTTTTCTCGCACTTCCCGCTTGTAGAACTCTCTTCCGTTTTCTTGCTTCCCTGATAACTATAATCTTCAAAAATTTAAATGCAACGTCAATCGCCATCTTCTGTCTTCTTGAAACCCGTTCATCTTTTATCCTTTCCTCAACCGCCCTCACCTATACCCAGTTTTACTCTCACTTTCACTCTCTGTAACCCCCTGATTACTAGTAGCATTTCTGCCTTGCTTGGGGTGACATGATTAAAAAGATAAAATATATATGTATAATATTCTATATATATATATATATATATATATATATATATATATATATATATATATAAAAGAGAGAGAGAGAGAAAGAGAGAGACAGACAGACAGACAGACAGACAGAATTTCAGTTTGAATAATTTGTAAACAGTTATGTGTGCTCAGTCGTAATGTATGAATCCCAAAGTTGATTCTAATTTCGCATATTTGTTTTTATCCTTTATCCAATAAAACCGAGAATTTATAATCATTCTCTCCTGGCAATAAAATCATAGAAAACAAATCTGTCTGTGACCTTGGTGAGTGCAAAACCTTTACTGCTGTTTGCATTTTAGAGACACCAATTTTATATAATTTAACAAAGAAAAAATGATTTTCAAGAACAAACGCAGACAATTACACTTCCAGTATGATCTGCGAGACAGAGCTGGGTTTAAAATTATATAAATTCATTGGATTGACTTGTGGTGATAACCATCACAATATACCGTTACTATACTCACGATATAATAATTCTTATGTACATGGGTGTCTAAAAGCAAAGACATGTGTATAATATTTATCCACATATGTACAGAAAGTGTAATTAGACAATAAATTTTATGCAGCGAACTGAATACATATCAAGGGACATAGAAAAGAAAGTAAAATACGAAGGTGCTAGTGAGTTGACTTGGGCGTCCATTAAATCATGGATACAACCTCGATCGTAAAAGGGGAGAACAATGGAAGCTTGAAGTAGGCGACTTACGTTTCGCGCTTCTAACCAGATTGCAACGTCACACACACACACACACACACACACACACACACACACACACACACACACACACACACACACACACACACACACACATTAAAAAGAAGAGAGAAACCCCAAACGTAATGGGAAATAAAGCATAATATATATAAAAAAGATCCACATTACAAGCAAAAATGTTTGCGGTTTCTCTCTTCTTTTTAATATACACACTTTTCTCTCATTGGAACTGCTATAACCTCTTCTCCTTTATATATATATATATATATATATATATATATATATATATATATATAACCAAATGGACAAATGTAGGTAAATGTACAAGCGAACGTTCGTAAACAGCTACTTATACACACACTGTAGTGTAAGAAAAAACAGTGCTCAATGTTAAATAACAGAGCTATTTAATATATTAAGTAATATACATATCTTACATTGATTGCCCAACTCGGAGTTCCACACGTTCTGCATTCTTCAAGTCCAACTTTTTGGTCAACACTGCTTCTATAATATTTCTGTTTATCGCGAGATATTTTATTGTTGGGGTGGATTATTATTGTTATTAAATTATTTAAATGAATTGTAGTTTAATTTTGGATTTGAATCTGGACCCAGATTAGCATTTAAGATTGAAAATAAGGTTGGAAATAAGAATTATAAATTCTAATTTGAAGAGATGCCGTTGTAATCGAAAGGAAAAGACGTTTGAAAATCAAAGGGGGACAACTTTATTTTTTCCATGAAAAAATGTGGATACCCATGCTTGAGTGATATATGTGGGTTCGTTAGTTGATCTTCGATATTATTGTGAATTTTCAATATTTTCGAAATAATAAATATTGTTCTAGATAGCTGTTGCGCACTTTATTGACAAATTTTGTTCGCCTTGACATGCGTTAAACTGTATAATTTTACGAATATGTGTTATTAGTCTAGAAGAGTTAGATAAAGTATGACACAAAGAACTGCTGGAACAGCTAGGTAACTTTGATATATTTGGGAAGGATATTAGAACAATACAGAACTTATACTAGCAGCAAACCGTCTGCATATGAACAGAAAATGAGTTCAGTAAATATACAAATAAAGAAAAGGGTGTAATACAAGGATGCGACTTCTCACCAGAACTTTTCAGCCTATATAGCGTGGCCGTTTTAAGAGAACTAGAAGTCCTACCAGGATTCGTTATTTGCGGTCACGGTCTTAGCGACATAAGATATGCAGATAACACAGTATTTATAGCAGACACAGAAAATAAACTTCAAGACTTCCTACAGAAAGTAGTGAAGGAAAGCGAAATGAAATGACGAAACATCAAATTGCAATAAAACTGAATGTATGGTTGCTAGCCAAATGAACAGCCCAACATGCAAATTACATATTGGAGATACTGAAATCAAACAGATGCAATAAATGAGATACCTGGGAAACGTATTAACGGAGGACGGGAAGTGCATCACGGAAATCTGAAGGCGCATTGGGTTAGCAAAGATGCCATTTCAAAACTGAGCAAAGTATTAAGAAACAGAAAAATATCATTAGAAACAAAGAAAAAATACTGAACTCTTATGTCGTATCAGTTCTCCTCGATGGCAGTGAGTACTGGACAATTTCCTCGCAGATGAAGAAGAGACTTGAAGCAGCAGAAATGTGGTTCTACAGAAGGATGTTGAGAATACTATGGACCAAACATGTGAGCAACGACAAAGTTCTAGAAACAATGGAAGCAAAAAGTAAAAATAAAGTAAAAAGTAAAAAGGACACTTAGACAGTTGAAATTTCTGGGACACATAATGAGGATAGAGGGCTTGGAAAATTTGATACTCACAGGACAGATTGAATGTAAGAGGTCCGGAGGAAAGAAACGCACAACCTACTTGATGTGCTTGATCGAATGGATGGCATAATAAGGTTTCAAAGAGATGGCGAAAAAAAACAAAAACCAGAAGATAGGGAATTGTAGAGAACCATCATCGTCTATGCTTTGAAGGGACACGGCACATAAAAAACATATATTTATATGATAACAGCCAATACTTTACAGTAGAAGGCCATCTCTTCAACATTTAACTGAGAGGCCATATACAGTGCTGTTCGATAAAAGTGATTCACCTGATTTTTTTTACTAAATGTTCTCTTCTCCGATGAAACAAAAGTTGAGCTAAATTCAAAGGATAAGCGATCTAAAATCCGAAGAAGAAGCTTTGAAAGCTCTTTGAATTTAGCAGTAAGTACTGTCAAGCATCCGTTCAGTATAATGTTCTGGGGATGCTTTTCTTTTCATGGAACTGTTTTTTAAAACCTATTGAAAAGACCCTCAGGAGCGAGCAGTATAAGAGAATATTAGAGTCTTGTCTGCTCCCTTCTGCTGAAAGGGTGCAAATCGACCCCACCAAGCTCATTTTTATGCAGGATAATGCTCCCTGTCACAAATCAAAATTGATGAAGGAAACACTTTGATGAGAAGCAGGTGAGTGTTATGACATGGCCGCCCCAATCTCCTGACCTCAACCCCATAGAAAACTTATGGAGCATTATAAAGTACAGGCTCTCGAGAAAGCAGTTGAGCAACAAAGAGGATTTGATTGTGAATTTCATATCCGAATGGAATTCAATGCTTGGAGATGAGATTTGCCAGAACCTAATCAAGTCAATGCCAAAAAGAGTTGAAAAGGTTATTCAAAATAAAGGAGGACTCATAGATTATTAAATATTTCGAACTATATTACCTATTATAAATAAATTATACCTCTATTATTCTTTATTTAAAGCTGTTCGGTTATGTTTCTATTGATTACTAGTTGCAGGAAATAAGTAAGTCACTTTTTTTGTACAGAGTTTTTCCCTAAATCTCATTTATATCCAAAATTATAACTATCAATAGAATACCTTAGAGTGAGAAAACTTTTTTTACTCGGTGGCCGGGAAGGGGTCTTTATATTAGTAAGATTAAAAATTAGTTTGACCCCAAAAACAATAGGCGAAAAAATTTTTAAGTAAAAAAAATCAGGTGCGTCACTTTTATCGAAGAGCACTGTATCTTCAGATGGCTTTGCCAACCAGCCTCGCTCCTGCATACCTTTTTACATATGTGACACATGAACAAATTTTAGAGAGTCCTGAAAGTGACTCTCTCCTCAGGCATTTTTATGTGCCTCTTCAGCCCGGCGTCAGACCTGCAAATTTTATTGCAATACTAACATAAGTACCCTGCAAATGTGTGAAGAAGGACACCTGCCAATTTTTATGCAACTAGCAAATCCGGCACGGGATAGAACATCCTTCCCTTTGATGTTACATACAAGCTCAGACTATATTCTGGGGTCGAATCTACATCACCTTTCCCAAGAGTTTTTTTCAACTTCAGATGTTCAACCCATTTGATCTCAAAACGATTCCAACCATCAACAATTAACTTCCCCCAGCCAGATCTATTATCTGCCTCTTAATATAAGAATATATAAACTATATTTCAACTGCAGTTCTGCTTCTAATTTTCCTTCAGAGGATAATTTTTGTTTCATTTAAAAGATGTGTTGTTATTGGCGTTGTTAAATGTTTGGAATCCCGACACTCAGATAACAACAAAGAACCTGGGTAGACGGGTCCCAACAAGCCTGTTAGTATTTGACAGGGTTTAGTTGATAAAGAAATTCTTCAAAAATTAGAATGAAACAATCTTAGAGCTATTATTTGCACCTGTAACGTTAAAAAATACTTAATAATCTGCCCATGATACAACTATAAGCACAAGTCAGACGGTGAGAAATGCGGCACGTGACAGCGTAGTTGAAAGCCACTTCACCAGTCGAGGGGGAATATCTCAGCGCGACACCACATATATTTCTCTCCCTCTGTGGAGAGTCATGATCAAATTTGTCGCGACTGGACACTACAGTAAAATATCTCTGCAATTAGCTCAACGTTCTTTATTTCCCTGTGTAATTGGAGGGGGTGCTTGGAAAGAGGGAGGAAATATGTTGGTCTTTTCCGCTCTCCAAGGCCCACTATAAGCATTAGCATATCAAACGCCTTAACATGACAGGAGTAAAGACGATAATTAAAGAAATGAATTAAAAAAATGAGTTTTACATGAAAACACTTTATATATAATACCGAATCACATGAATATAAGTCATACTGTGATTCAATATATGTGTGTGTATGTATTTGTGTCACAAATTGTTTCACACAGAGAAATTAAAATATATTTAAAAAAAGCAAGGAGTAAGTAAAGGGGATGTAGAAAAAAAGTATTATTTATAACAGCTCCAAAAGGGACACGGTACAACCCTGGTGATATGCCTGAGGATCCTATTTAGGACGCATGGGAATTATCTACCGTGCTCAGCTGAAGCGCAACTGGTCACTGCATCCGCTTATGCCGTGAGCGTGTAGTGGGTGCAAAATAATGACTCCCTTCACTCACTCCCTTCAAATTCGGAGGACTGAGGAAGAAGAAGGAAAGAAATTCGCGAGCCTATGAGATTTTTGCCTTTCACAGAAATTAACTGGTGAGCTGAAGAAGGAGGAGGAAAGAAATTCGCTAGCCTATGTGAAATTATTTTTGGACCAATGAAAACCTTGCCTTCACAGAAATTAGCCGGTCAGCCAAGAAGAAGACGAAAAGAAAGTAGCGAGCCTACGCGAAATTCTTTTTTTGTATAAAATGAGGAGAAAAAATTAAATTAATAAGAAGAGTGTCTGACGTCACGTGAAATGTGTCGTTTCAGTTCTTTGCGACCAGCGTTGAAGGACTCGACAGTGTAAAATTACACGCCAATTATACTATCTGCCTCTGAAAAGCACGCGGTGCTTCAAAGAATTTTCTCTCAACAATCCAAAAAAGGTAAGTACTTTAAATTATCTTTCTTCGTCTACATTTGAATGTATGCAAATCATATATCACTTGGGTGAGGAACGAACTCTCTTACCCTTGTCTTAAACATTTTTGAATATTATTTTGTGTCAGATCATTTAATCTGTTGTATGAACATTTCCTCTTCATGACAATATGTTGAAACTACGGAATTTAAGAATACTGATTTTATTTTCCTGAAATGTGATACTAACACTACTTCAAGCGTGTAAATTCGTAAATAAATTCATAATCTTCACTATTTACATTGCTCGAACTAACATCCTCATCTGTGTTGCCATATTTATCACAACGTTTCGGCCGTTGTACGCTCCAGTCTTCTTCGGGTGTTTGGAATGTCGAACTGAACCCTTTATTTCGCTCGCTGGGGTAGACTGTTCTAGTTCCACGTGCCATGTCTAATGGAACAGTCTACCCCAGCGAGCGAAATAAAGGGTTCAGTTCGACATTCCAGCCACCTGAAGAAGGCCGGAGCGTACAAAGGCCGAAACGTTGTGATAAATATGGCAACAAAGATGAAGATGATAGTCCGAGCAACGTAAATAGTGTACATAATACCTCATCTCAGAAATATAGACAGATACTGAAAGGTCGAAACGTTGTAATAAATGTGGCGACAAAGATGAGGACAATAGTCCAAATAATGTAAATAGTGTACATAATACCTCATCTCAGAAATATAGACAGATTCTGAAAGGCTGAAACGTTGTAATAAATATGGCGACAAAGATGAGGACAATAGTCCGAATAATGTAAATAGTGTAAATAATACCTCATCTCAGAAATATAGACAGATTCATAATCTTGTTTTGTTAAAATTACCCGTGTGTTTCCTCATCATTATCATCCTTCATTCATCTTCTTGGCGTGGGCAAATCAACTTTTCTTTTTCACCCCTAAGCCACACGCCACTATAAAATAAGCAACAATGGGATATACTTGCCAATGGGTTGCCACGTGGCCCTTAAGGCATAGGTAAATTAGGTACGTAAAAAACGGGAGATGATCGCCATTTTCGCCTTTACTCGTTCAATGATTATACAGAGACATGACATTATTATCCTTCGTTTGCAAATCGCATATTTTTTTTGCATTCTTTAAATTGGTGCGTTTTTTTTTAATACCTTTATTCAGTACTGGCACCGCTTCTATTGCTTATAGTTTACAACGGCAACGAAAAACAGAAGAGGAATTTATTCTGAATAAATCCGAATAACGACAAGGTTTCGCAGAGATAACGTATTGTCTAAAGTTCTAGAAGGAAACTTTGTCATTGAATTTTAACTGAAAGAATAAAAATCAGATTACGTCTAGAAAGTCAGAAGCTAATAGTTGCCATTTTGCTAGACATTCTGTAGGATTTCATTTTTTCTCAATTGATTTGTTTTTACTTTTTATCACCTTATTGCGGGTTATTTAAAGCAGGAAAATATTCTTGGATTGTACGAATTTTGTAGAAATAATAATGGGTACATGTGAGTTATCCATCGCTTCTTTTAAAATTAATTTTCCAACATTTTAACAAATACAGATGTGTAAAAATATATTATTTATTTCTTAAATTATGTTTATTTCTTCAAATAACAAACATTAATCGTATTATTCAAGTGGCATTAACGCGGCAGTAGCCTGCAGGATGGTGTCGAATGGGTCGACTCTTCTTCACAGGTAGTCGAACGTTTCCTCGGTGACACTTGTTCCTCCACTTTGCTGATCCTCAGAATTTTTGATACTCTGTGTGGGGACTCCAATATCTGCATTTATGAAATTGTATCGATAATTAATCTTGAAATGTTGGAAGCCGGCCTCCACGAGCTCGGTGGTCTTATATCCTATCCAGCTTTACTTTATAAATAGTGTCGACAGAACCCACAAGTACCTAATAATGATTTAATAACACAATTTCTTCTATGTAACCCATAACTGGGGCAGGGTGGATTTGTAGCGGACCGTGCGGGTGAAGATGTGAAGAGATATCAGAAGGTTAAAATTTCCTGCTAGCCGGTCCAGCTACATGGGAATGTTGGACTTTAATTAAGTCCAAAGAAGACAAAGAAAAGAAACAAGACCGATATATATGGGTAAACAAATATATATTAATAACAAGTTACACAAAGACATGAACAGTTACATAGTGTTTGTATGGAGAAATTATGTGTGTGTGTTGTGAGTGTTCGTACGTACGTGTATTGTTCTTTGCGTGTTCCCAGAATTTGGGAAACGCCTTATCTGTGAGAGGTCACATATTGGCCTAAGTGGTAAAAGAGAGATTTTACCTTGTCTTCACGCGCCGTGGCGGCCCAAGGCCTAAGTCGAAAAGAGAGATTTTACCTCATCTCCACGCCCAAGGCCTGAGTCGGAAAAGAGAGAGAGAGACGAAGGGTCAGCCAGTATTTATAGCCAAGGAAGCGAGACCCCTGTTGAAGGATTAAGAGACTGAGGAGGAGATAATTCCGACAGATTCATAGCTTTCCCAAGGGTATTTGCGCGTAAGTGAATATAACAAAACTGATTGGAATTGATACTCGGCCCTCTGATTTCCAATCCCGAGCCGTTATCGATTAATCCACCCATACATCCAAGCTTACATCTGATATTCCCAAGCTAGACACTGGTCAGGCTCAATGTTGCTTAACTTGGGTGACCGAACGAGAACCGGCGTTTCAACGTGACATGGCCATAAGCCTTTTAGTTTCTCGATTGTTAAAAGATTACAGAAATTATTTTACTGTCGATTGAAAAAAGAAAAAAGCGTTACAAGAGGAAAATCTTCGGACATTCAGATGAGAAATGAAAAAAACCCTGCAGCTTACTAAATGCAGGATTCATTTATTTGAAAAACAATTCTTTTTATTTTATATATTTTTAAAACATTTTCCAGATATGTTATTTGAGCCTAACAGTAAGTATATAAAAATTTTATTCCTTAACAAATCCAAGTTCTTGTACCAAACATAAAAACTTAGTAGGAATAACAAGTCATAATAGGTACAAAATAACAAACAAAATTCAACTACGGTGTAAAAGTTTAAAAGAAAAACGTTTATTACACAAGTACGAAAAGGTACAGACACAAAGTTTGCACAAAAATTTCGTTTTGTGCGCCTATTAAGGCAGCATAACAATTTCTGATAAAAAGGATCACCATTAAAATTACGATTTCAGTTTAGAAAAAGACAAGGATTCAGTGAGAAAAAAAAAATCAAGAAGGTAGAAAAACAAATGTGCAACCACCTTTCAGAAAAATCAAAACAACTACTTTTGTGGTGATTATCACCACCATCACATACATACATACATAGAGATCGTACGACAAGCATTCATTGGCTAATCTCCTCAAAACTAGCTCGCTGATTAGTCAATTCCGACCAATCAAATCACCTGCACGCGAGGAATGAAATTTCCCGCTCACTAATGTTTGAGCCTGTCACGTGATACACCATCTTAGATAAACAAAACACGAGTGGGCCTTTTTCTCTTCTTTTTCTCTCTTTCTCCGTCTCTTCGTCACTCTCTGTTTCTCATTCCTTGCTGCCAAAATGTGACCTTTAAGAACTCCCGTCTTGACCTTGCGGTCAGACGTTAAAGAACATTACCATTTCACGCAAGTACGAACTCTTAACTCTTCTGAACTCTTACCAACTTTTCCAATACACAATTCCTAACATGCAACAGGAACTTTATTCTTCTAAACTACAGTTTAATAGTTAATTTATCTTTATGAGCTCCGGCACAAATATTTCCCAAATCTAAGAGACATAACTCTATCAAACCTTCAGCTTATATGCATGTACATCAAAACACTAATAAAATCAATTGTTACGTTTTGAACCATTACGTTCTGTCTTGTATTTTATACTATGTGCTATTTCACGTCAAATATAAATTATATTGTGACCGCCACATTGGATAGTAACCTCCAGCGTCTTTGCATGTTCTTTTCCACGTCTTTTCTAGTCAAAGTTAAATAATTGTGGTGGAGTCCGTTACATCTGATTGGTCATCCTTCACATTCATATTGCTGACCCGTCGTTCGTCTCGGACCCCGCTACACTTTTACTTGCCCCACGAGTGTTTCTGTAATTTTAGAAAAGTCCCTTTTAAATTCATACTGTTCGTGCTTGAGAAAATTTCTTTGGCTTTGAATTTTGAACTCTCTGCCTCCGTCTGGGTTCCTCTCCGCTTGGAGGCAGAGAGTTCGACAAGAGAGGAAGAGGAAGCCTCTTTCTCTGTCGTCCACTCACCTGAGCTCTATTTTATTCCGTAAAATAGACTCACAAGGTCCCCATTCGGATTCTTACTAGGGCTTGAGACTACGTCTCTCATTGGTTAGTATATACACAATTTTGGCGATTTTTAACCCCTGAGCCGAAGAAGATATACAAATGTAACAATTTTTTTTCACAAACCATCTGGCTTTCATAAAAATACACTTCTCTCAAAAGAACGTGTCGTAAAAAAAAGCAACCTAGACGATTAAACATTTATTCAAAGCTAATATTTTTAAAGTAGTAAATAGAATTTTTTTAATAAGTATTGAAATTAGGAATGAATAAAACAGGCTGATTTTTATTTCTTTATTTAAAAATGTTATAAAGTTTAATGTACCTAGTTTTAAGTATAGCTAAAATAAATAATGATTTCAGGCATTACTGTAAATCAGTTGGCAAATGTTTTCCGTGAACTGCAAAATCGTATTACCCTTTGTATTGCTAATGATGGAGGACATGTGGAAACTTAAATAAAATTTCAATAAAACCTTAAAAAATATAGATTTACTTCTTTCTAATCCTTTTTACAAATTATTTCTATCGCAAATACAAATAAAGTTATAAATTTTTTAAAGTGCACACGAACTTTATGGACTCCCTGTATAAAAAAATTAATTTCCTACCAAATCCAATTTTTTTGTGCCAGACAAAAAAAATTAATAAAAACAACAAGTCACAATAGGCGTAAAATTACAAAACTACTGCGTAAAATTTTAAAAAGGAAAAACATTTATTTTACAATATTACAAAAAAAAAAGAAGAAAAAAAGTACGATACAAAGTTGCACAAAAATTTCCACTTGTGCGTCTATTACGACAGGATAACAATTTTCTAAGGTTACAAAAAGGGGATTCCATCAGATATAAGGGTAAAAAGTGTTACAGTTTTTAGGAAAAGACACGGATTCAAAGACAAAAAATTACACTCTTTAAAAAAATGAAAAAAAATCGTAAAAATTTAGAGGAAGCAAAAAATGGCAGAAAATACAAAACGCACCCACCTCCGTTCTTAACAGAATACTCAATAATCGGATGTCTCAGCACGAAGGCGTTTTCGTGTTTTTACAAGTTAACTGGAGGATCTTTTGAAATATTTTGCTGGGAAGTTCGGTTTAAATTCTTCTCAGGAAGACACAGAAAGGAATGTTCTGTCCTGGGGTTTGAATCTGCCTTAAATCTGTCGACCCTTTCTTTCCCGGTGTTGATTTATGATCCTTTCGACTGGATCAGTTCTCTTGAAGTGTGGGTGCTAATGCATTATTCTTCCTCAACCGTTAATTGCTTTCTTGTCAACGGTTCCTTCTTTTCGTTAAATAGCAGTTCTTTTATTGAACAAAACAGGGTCTTACTGTCTCCGTCCAGAATTTCACAAGGTCTTGAAAATATCGCTTCTCATTGGCCAATATATACGAACCTTCCTTCTCCACGAATTCAAAAAATGAATCCGCAACAATCAAATAATTTTGGTGGTATTAACCGCTTGAGCCAAAACGGCCATAAAAAAATGCTACAATTTTTACTCACGAACCGTCTGGCTTTCAGAAAAATACACTTCTCTCAAAAAACGTGTATTAAAAACATAGACGATTGTACATTACAATTCTAATATTTTTAAAATGATAAAAATAAAATTTTGTACATATGTGTTCGAGAAAAGAGGGTAAATAAGATTGGAGAGGAGATAAAAATCAGTTGCTAACAAATTGAAAGAATGGCCGTGTAAATGATTTTAAAAACAAATGATACAGCTCAACTCAACAGCGTTGTCAATGATTGAGCCTAAGACAAATTTAGACTAAATTTGTCTTAGGCTCAATCACTAAATTATTTAGTCTTCTGTTTAGTTCTCAGTTACAGGGATAAATGGGCGTGGATGAGAAATTCTAATTATTCAGTGCAAAGAATTTTATTTTATTTTTTAGTTAAACAACCCATTAAAAGCAAATTAATACTGCAATTCGTTCTTCTTTTTGGTCATCATTGTTATTAGTGCAATTGAGTTAAAATTCATAATGCATTCAACAACTTTGCTTTTACGTTGACCTAATAATTAATTAAACAACGACAACAACAAAACAAAAAAATTGAACACTGGCAATATTTGCTTGATGCTTGAGAAAAATCAATGTTTGACGGTTTGGTAAATCAATGATAATTAGTAAATTAGTAATTACAAAGAAGCGAGTAGTGATAATCTTCGCGGCTTTGTGCAGTTATATTAACTAATACGCTAAGTAAGCAAAAGAAGAGGAAGAAAAAACAAACAAAAACTGTCAAACTTATTCCTCATGTACGCGAAGTAAAATACAGTTTTGTTTTGTTTTTTCGTGGTGTGTGCGTGCGTGACAGAGCGTCTTTCTGTTAGAACAGTTCAGTACCCAAGGCTTATTCTTCTGACCTTTTCTTACGGATATGAGTCAGTAAACTAAAAAAAACAAACAGTGGAAACTGAAAGAAAGTTAGTACCAGTACCCGCAAAAAAAGAAAGAAAAAAAATAGAAGAAAAAACAATAAAAATTAACTCTATAAATCGCACGCAACTTCATCTTAAGTACAACAATGTTTCGTAAGGTGAGTATTTTATTTTTAAAAAATGATTAATTATAAAAAAATTCATAATTGCAAATAACATTAAATAACGTCTAAATAATTTACCTCAGAAAACAACGTTACTGAAATAAGGCAAGTTAACATTGAGCAAGTAACAAACAAAAACTTGTATTACTGGACAAAAATCTTTTTATTGTTCCAAAGGTAAGGACAAGGTTTTTTTTTAAATTTTAAAGCGTTAGAAAGTTTTTAGATTTCTTAATTTTCTTGCTTTTATTTCTGATTTAACAAATTTAATTCTTTCGAATTTTGAGGATATTTCGAATTAAAATAATAACTTCTGGTGAGGACTGCCTTCTCATGACAGCTTTGGCATCTATTGGTTTTTTAAGGCAATATTCAAGCAAGAAAGACGAGCTTCTGCAGCATAAGATAGGAATCGCGGCAATTACCTTACCCGAAAGCTGTCCCAACCACACCGAATTTCCAGTTTAAATGCCGAGGAATGAATTTGAAAGCGTTGTGATTAACAGCAACAATAAATAAAAGACGGAAAAACTAAAATAGAGTAGTAAATAAAAGAGTAATAATAATAGTTTTTAGAAAAAGAAACAAAAAATTTTAACTCTCGTCAAAAATTTTAATATAAATATTGCAACACTCATATCCACAACGTAAAGTAATTAATCAAGAAAATGACTCCCACATAAATTCTTTGTCATTCGCTAATTTAACATGAAAAAGTCAAGCAATTTAGTCGCAGTCAAATGCGGTCTCGTCTCTGTGCGTGTTGAATATTTCAACTAACAAACTAGTTACTGACTAAAAAGCTCACTAAAAAAAATCTTCATCACCGTGACATTTTATTTGCAACAAATATAAATAAGGAAATTAATTTTTTTTTATCCATAACGAAATTCCTGTTTACAGGTTTTTATTTTATTTTATTCGTTAATTTTTAAATTATATTATTTTATTTTTCTTCAAGAAGGAAAGTTTGGAATTAGTTTTTGCCTTCTTTCACTAATGTTCTTTATCTAATGCCCACCAGGGAGGAAGATTTATCTTTTTTGTCTGTCATCATTTTTATCTGTTGTAATAGATAAGAATGCTGAATGGGGGAACAGTATTTAAAAGAAAGTTTCGCCCACACAAAACCGCTCTTAACAGCGATATTGCCATTCTAAAGTTGTTTGACGCACAGAGGCATGATGGGAAATCAACTTGACTTTTTGGAGCCGAAAGCGGGAGAAACTCAAATAAACAAACAAACGAAAAAAATAAAATAAAAAAAAAAACATTCTTATTTCACTATTCTAAATTCATAAGCATAAAATTTCTTTAGTTTTTTAGTTGAATAATTTCATCTTTTGAATTCAATTATTTTATTGCTCATGTATTTTATTTTTCACTGTGCTATTTTTTAGCTCAAAGTTCTTGACTGGATAAAATGAGAAAAAATCTAACTTTAAAAATCCATTTTTTTAAATTAAAAAAGTAAAACGAAACCTTTTTAAAAATCCCTTCTCAATCTTTAGGAATTAAAAAAAACTTTAATTTATTAAAGAGCATTATTTTAAGTTTTTTCTTCTAAAATAAAGTGACATGACATAAGGAGTCAATGAATTGTTTTAAATTTAAAGCATTTTTTTGAAATCTTATATCCCAATGAAGTTGGTCGAGTAAAAACCGCTATGAATATGAAAATAACAATTAAACTAGCCGGATAAAAAGGTCGTCAGCTATAATAGCGAAATAGATATTTTTAAGCTATTGTGGACACTTGTACCTTATGAAACCTCACCCAATTTTCATCACTAACTTCTCCCCATGAATTACATAAGTCAAACGTCATTTAACAAGGGCCAATCGAATTTCGGTTTTTCTTTCTTCTTTTCAGACTGCTTGCTTTTTTTTTCATTAATAACTCTTTTCCATATTTTTATCGGAGTCTTTCGTTTTTACTTTATTGTTAAAGAAAGAAAGAAAAAAAAAAAGCCCCCAAAAAACGAACGTTACTCGCCAGTCGTAACTTTGTAAGTTATGGTCAAAGCGAGAAAATTATTTCGCATGCATTGTACTTTTTAGCTTAGAACCGAATGAATGCTGATCAATCAGCTGGATCCAAGAAGCGATAAGGTCATTTATTTGTAGTTTGTACCATTACCTTTGTAATTTTTATATTTTTTTATTATTTTTATCAAATCAAAATTTATAAGCAACAATAATAATAAATAATTGAATTTAAAAAGGTGATGGATCTTCAAAATGGGAAATTCTGTTTTTAAGCAAGTTGTAAATTTTTAGCCAAATTATTTTCCGGAAAAGATGATCTCAAACTTAGTTTAAAAAAGTTTAACAATTTAAATTTGAATATTTTAACTTTATTTAAGAAGCGGGAAGTTAATTATAAGTTTGTTATATAACTTAATGCTAATGTAACATAGAGGGATAAACAAAGAAAAACGAATGTTTTTGGTAGTGCTTGATTTTAAAACTTTATTTTTAAAGTTGCTATCTTTTTCTAAGAAAAAGAGTAAAAAGGGCCATTGGTGGCAATATAGCAGTTAGTCTCCTTGTTTGTAGAAATGCTCACATTTTTGCGGTTGCCACTGAAAAGAAGAGAAACACATCGTGACTACTGTGTAATATTATTCGTAGACTATTATCAACAAGTAGTTAAATTGTGCCCCCCCTCTAAATGTAGTAGGAGCCATCACATGCAGGATTTGTGTTGCTGTGTAAAACCCCTTTTTGACCGGACCAGTTGTTTGAGTAACGGGTCAATTATTATTTGACTAAAAAAGTACTGAAATTAAATGAGGACTATTTAAGCAAAAATGCTTTATTTCTATTATTAGCATCGGGGACGGATAATATCAGCATGAAAGAAATAAAAGGAGAAATCTAAAATAAATTCAGCCGTAAAAACGGAATGAAAGAAAGAAGAAAAAAATCACTTGTGCTGCTGAGCGAGAAGTAAATCTACGAGTGTACTTGTACAAATATACGTTTGAAACGTATTTAGCGCGAATATAAGTAAATGTATAAGATTTAACTTAAGAAAAGTGTATTTATTTCAACACGTGTGTGTGTTAACAGTTGAGTAAAAAGAAGTGTAATCTACCAGCAACAAGAATCAGACCGTTAGCAGTATCAGTAAAAAGATTGGAGGAGTGTGCTTCCTTTTCCCTGACTTAAGAAAAAAAAAAAAAGGTGGCGTTATGCTCCTTCTTTCTTTTTCCGCTCATCATCTTCTCTTTGCACATTAAAGGAATTTATCCAAACACGGCTGGCTGGCATATCAGGGTTATTAGTCTAAGAAAAAGATTTAAAGAAAGAAAAAAGGGTGGTTAACAAAACGAAATATTACTGAGGAATCATTAAAAACCGAATGAGAAGAAGAAAAAGGAATAATTTTTAAACCTAAAACCATCAGCAAGAAGAAGAGGGAGAGGAACTGTTTTTGTTAAGATAATAAAAGCAAGTTCATCATTATCGTCATCTTTTCTTCCTCCGCACAAGAAGCAGAAGCAAGTGTAGTTAGTAGTCGTAAATAGTTTGGCAACGACGTTATGTCCACCACGAAAGCAGTTTATTTGACTGTCAGTGGACGAGATGAACAAGTGGAATTTAGTTCTGAAGACACTTCTGAAGACATATTGGGTAAGTTCACTTTTTTATTGAGCGCATTTAATTTTACATAAAATTGTATATCTTTCCCTTTCCGACACATTTTAAGAGTTCTTAAATTTTTGCTATGACGTCAGACTTTAAATTAAAAAAAAAAAAAAATTTCTATTCAGACAAATCATTTTTAATTTATTTCCCTAAAAATCATAATCTTTCCTTCTGATTATTGTTTTTAAAAAAATGTTTATTCCTGAATCGGTTGTTTAGCTTTGCTTTTCATTTTATTTAAGCTTTACTTTTAATTTTCAAAACAACCATTTAAATTTAGAAAGGTCCTCATCTCGAAAAAAAAAAAAATTCTTGAAAAAACAACTAAAATTCAAGTGTAATTATAAATTAATTCTATATTTATTAATTTCTTGTTTTAGAACTTAAATCTTTTTACTTAACGTAATCAGTAAAGTTTTTTTTAAGTATGTCTTTGATATAAATTTGTAAAACAAATGACAAAAACATGCATTTTTTTACTAAAAAGACTGTTTTTCACTCTTCTCGTATTTCAGTCAAGTTCAAGTAAAAGTGTGGTTTATTTCAGTTTAAATTTCCTTTTTTTTTAAATTTAAAGTAAACATATTCAAAAATTAATATTCATTGTTTCTGTCTTTTAAAAAAAGCTTTCAAATATGCAGTTAACGTTAACTTTAAAAATTCTAAGAAGTTCTTTTCAGTAAATTCTCTCACCTGAAAAATAGTAAACAACTCGGCTGATTATTTTTCGCGCTTTTCCTTATCGATCTGAAAATATTGATTTTTAGACGAAAAGCTTTACCCGTTTTTTTTTCCTTTTCTCATTTGTCATAAACACCAGCTGTTTTGATGATCACTCATCATTCGCCGATAATTTTTTTCAAGATAACAAAGAAACATAAACAGATAATAAATACATGATGTATAGCAATAAAAATTAAAAAAAAAAAATATGAACCTTTTACTTAATTAAAAATATTAAAAAAAAAAATCTGATTTCATTTAAAACTAACTTTTGGTGAATTTATGACTGAATTGTGTTTAGTTTTTATTTACAAAAAAACAGGAGTTAATTTAATTTATAATCGAAAGTGCAACTTCAGAGTGGGAGATTTTTTTTTCTTTTTTCTATTTTTTTTTTTTTGTTTCTTTCATTTTTAGTTTCCCTGCAAAGAATTCATCTCACCTGTCTGAAATATCTTAAGAATTCTTTTAGTAAAAAGTAGTTGCGAGCTTTTTCGTTTTTAGGCGTGGGTTCAATTTACTTTGACTCCTACTACTTTTATATATTTTGTTGAGAAATATTTCTTTTCTTTGGTACATCCTGTTTAGAAAAAAATAAATAATCTAACGTTGTAGAGACGTTGAAATTGAATAAACAGCGATTCATTCTGACCTCGGAAATAAATTACTTTGTAAATAAATTTTGTTTTTAGTTAGAGAATGCTTTTTTTTTTAATTTATCAAAACCGTGTTATTAACATTTACACAGAAGGGAAGACAACTCATTTTCTTGTAATGAAAATAATCTGGCATTTCTTTTTCTTTCTAGGTATTTGTAGTTGAAAAAAAAACAAACCTTGTTTCTTTAGTTATTCTTACAAGTCTATAAGAAATAGACTTTTCCCCACTAATTGGATTAAAAAGAAAGTTTCAGTCAGTTAAAAACTTATTTTTCCGCAAATTCGCGAATTTGAACGTTCTCTAACTGAAACAGTGAAACTGTATTATAAAAACATTAAAAATTAAAAAAAAAAAATGGATATAAAATTTATAAATTATGAATATTTTATTATAGAAATAAAATAATGTATTAAATTTCATTTGTTGAAGAAAGAACGATGTTGATTGTTATTTCAAAAATAAATTGACGATGGAAACTAAGGTCGGATTCTTTATTTCATTGTTGTACACATTCTTGCACTAAAAAACATAAAATCTATTTTATTTTCATGAAAAAAAAAAAGAATTTGTACTTTTGAAATTATCCTTTCACTTCATTCTTTTTATTTTTTATTTTTTCACCATAACCTTTTCAAATATTTCTTTTAGTTTTAATTGCCCAATCTTTATTTATGGGCTTTGAAATTATTTGCAGGACAGAATCGATATCTAAAAAGATAATAATTCCATAGAGCTCGTTAATCCAAAAAACCTATACAAAGCAGCAGTTAGGTTGCCTAGTGATTATGACGTTGGCAAGCATCAGAAATAGGATGATTCCAATCAGTTACTAGTTATTTTTGGGGTTTTTTTTTATGTGATATAAATTATCATTAGAAAAAGAAAGGTAAGAATCTTGAAATATCTACACAATTAGACATCACCCACACACGAATAGTAACATCTGTCTAGTTTTTAGAGATTTGAAGTTTAGGCGCATCAGTCTGCATGGAACAAAATCTTGAAAAGGTGCAACTCAGGTGTGTTACATGCATCAATTTTCTAAATCAAGCAAAATCAGTTTGTAAGTTAAATATTAATAATAGTATTAAAAAAGTGAAATCATTTCCAGCCTAGTTAAAATTATTTTCTCTTTTTAAGTTGTACACATTTCCGTTTCTTTCCCATTTTTTTAAATTTAGCATTTTTTTCATTTTTTTAACTACCTCTTTATCACAGAAATGCAGTAATTCTTATTTCTTACGTCAAATATTTTTTATAATTTGCTTAATTGGAAAATCTTATGGTTTCACTAAGTTCTAATTTACAAAAATATTGGTAGTGATATTCTGAGAAATTTATGGTTTATTTATTTTATAAAATTCTAATGTGGTGAGGTGAAAGAAAGTACAAAGATCAACACATATGTAGCTTAAAACAAATAATATTAAAGATTAATTTTGAAAATATCTGCCTTTTTAATCATTTCACCCCAAGCAAGGTGATAATGTCACTAGGATACAGTGGGGTTAGAGGGAATGAAAGAGAATGAGAAGAATTTAGTGAGGAGAAAGAACAATAAAGGAACAGTATTCAGGAAGACAAAATGGTGATTGACATTGCATTTAAATTTTTGAATGTTGTATACAACAAGGAAACAAGAAATTGGAAGGGATTTCCGTGTGCAAGAAAAGAAACTATTAGACTAGAACTGACGTTTCTAACGATGAAACCTAGTTGCCAATCTAGTAGCATGCTTAAATTCATGCAGCTGAGGCACCAAACAGCTGATTAGAATAATTGCCATGGAAATATTTGTAGAAAAGGCAGAGGGAAGCGATGTCACAAAGGTGAGAAGTCACTGGTCAAATTGCCAGTTAAAGATCGATTACATTACAGACCCCTCTTTGAATTTTGTCAAGAATCTCAAGATATATAGAAAGAGAACCAGATCAGATATGTCAGCATGGAAAAATGGTAGATTTCTAAATGTGTAAGATGCATTCTGTATAGAAGAATTGTCTGATACGGCACAGTGAACCAACTTTACTGTAAGTAGACATAGCAATTGATTCAATATAATCACTCCACCAACATGATGTGGAGTGATTATATTATAATAAATGTTTTATTCATTGATTCAATCATTTTCTAGGGCTTATCAACCCTTTGCAGGTTATTTAAAGCCAGAAAGTCATTTTATATTGTAAGAAATTTTTTTTTTTTTTTTTTTTTTTTTGAGAGAATTATGGTTTAGTGTTACAAGTCTTACTAATTAATCTGGGAGAAAAAGGTGGATTTATATCCTTTTCCAAGGGTATTCGCATGTAAGTGAATATAATGAACCCAACGGGAATTGGAACTCTACTTTCTGATTAACAATTCCACACTATTATCCATTACACCACTTCAGCATTAAAACATTATATAGTGAAAGTTTTAGCACAAAATTTGGCAAAGTGTCAAGCTATGTACTTATTGATCCACCATCATATAATAAAAAAAATGGCATTAATAACTGAACATTTTGTGTGGAAAAATTCTATTTACTGTTTATAGAATCTGTTAAAATTCATTTTCTCATGCTATTATACTTTGCACATTTCTAACTAGTAAGTCCTTTTCATAATATCACATTTTATATTATGAAAGCATATCATTAATGTTTGAGTCTCCTCATCTCGTGCTGACATAATTGACAATGCTAATGTTATTCCTACATTTTACTCATTAAGATATTTGAGAAGTCAATGGTGTTACTTATAGTAAAAGGTAGTTGTTCTTTTAACAGGTTCTGTTTGTATAAAACAAGGTAATGTAAGGTCTTGGATCATGAGTTTATTTGTACTGTATGCCTGTGTATAAATGAATATTTGCACTGAAGTCCTTGTAGAGATGACAGTTGAAAATCTTATGCCAGATGTTTGATTAGTAAATAACTAAATAAATACACCTTAAAAGTTTAACTTATTTTTAAATTTATGTAATTCTTGCACTATGGTGTATACACACACACACACATATATATATTGCTGAATAATTTTGGCAAGCATAAAGTTGAGAAATGAAAGAAAATTAAGTGTTAGTAAAAATTAAAGTTTTAGACAATTTTAAGGTCTTTGTTAAATAATTGATTTACATTTTTCCGTTGTTTATATGCTTAAAATGCCTGTAATTTTCTTTTCCCCCTTAAATCAATAAGCAGTTCTTAAAAATGGTGTGTGTCATATATTCTGTTTATACATTATTTTTAAGATATAATTTAAGTAAATGTTCTGTTTTTTTTAAATTTTACTTAAATAAATTGTATCTATTAAAAATAATATATAAATAGAAAATACATTAAATAATTGCAAGACTTTATCCATTTCATTATATATATATATATATATATATATATATATATATATATATATATATATATATATAATTAATACAAATATAATATTTGTCACTTAGCTGACCCCAGCATATGACACCTTTTGGAAAGTGCCTGAAAAACCATACTACAGGTTGACCAAAGACTGAGTTAAATTTGGTAGACAGAACTATTTGGTAGCTGTCAATTCAATAGTTGTGCTAGCAAAGTCACAGGTCATTGTGATTGAGGGTTTGAATGTACTGGCTTCGTTGACTGTTGATCACACCAGTTAATGTGCTCTTTCTTAGGTCCACTCAGCATAGTTGCAGTATAATCTACAGCTAAGTTCTGTGGGTGTTGAACAAAGTATGCTTGAGCAGGCGTCTGCAACAGGGATTGGCTAGCCACCCTAGTAGACAGCCATACTCAGATATGAGCAGCCATCCACCATCGTGTGTATATATATATATATATATATATATATATATATATATATATATATATATGTGTGTGTGTGTGGGCATGTGGCACAAAGAACTTCACAGTAAGCAAGGGTCTTTTTACCCTATTTAAAGAAGGCACGTTCCCTTCACTCGGATTATTTTTCTTGAGAGCCCATATCTGCTCTATCTGAAACAAATGCAAACAAATTAATTTCTAAAGAATTGATTTATTTTTAATCTGGCATTTTTAGAAGCCCCATTTTTATTTATTAAATGATCTTTCTCTCTCTCTCTCTCTCTCTCTCTCTCTCAAATGCACAAGACGTCATAAAAAAAACAATATTTTATTGACAAAATCTTTATTATCAAGAGGAGAGACCAAAGTATGTTTTGATGTAAACATTATTATTTTTTTTTAATCTTTTCCCCAGAACCTTTGAAATTTTGGTTCTCTGGTGCCAGCAGGGGGGCCATAAATTAGTTATGGGAAATTTGAGCTTTTTGAAATGAAAAACATTGATTTGGAAATTCTTTCAAAATCAGAAAATTGTTCACAAATAAATGAAATTATTTTTTAAATATTTTTTGTTTTAGAAAATTTTGGTAAATTTTTATTTTTTTTTCATTTGTTAATCCATTCTTATTTAATTTTGAGAAATTCTTTTTTTTTTTATAGTTCTTAATAGTTATAAGGACAAGCTGTTGAAGAATGTAAATGAATTTTTTTGGTCAAACAGGACCCCTACTTACATAATAGAAATGTATAAATATTATTAAATTAGAAATGCTTGTAATTGTTTTTATGAATAAAATATATTATGGACATTGTCCTAACAATTTTTTTTTTTTTTAATGAATAATGTATTTTTACAAGAATTGTTTCAGTTTTTTTTTTTTTTTTAATTATAATAATTTATAAACTTTTAAATCTTAAAATTTTGTATTAATTTGCAGCAGTCAAGTGATGTTTTTATTAAATAGAAACTATATTTACTAATTATAAATGGAGAGAAAAAATTAGTACAATTCAGTGCCTCTCCCATCCCAATATTTTAAAAATAATTTTTTTGTGTTTGTATAAACATGCCAATTTTTGTAAATACAGATGTCCAAACACAACATTATCAGAAAATAAGAGTGTTAACTAGAGTAAATTTTAAATTCTTTTCATCATTTCCTCAACAAGCGTCTTTATAAGTAAGGCTATAAAATCAAAGTACCCAAAATTCAATAAAATATTAGAATGGTTTAAAAAAATATTTAAAATTTTTAAGATTAATGAGTAAAAAATTATCTAAAAAAGTTATTTAAGTTGTATTTATCATGTAATTTTACTATAATTATTTCCTATCACATCACTCAAACATCAGATTATTGATAGATGTGTCAACACGTAAAAACACCCACCTTTTATGTTTAAAAAAAAAAAAAAATCATTCCAATCAATTGAAATTCGATTTGAATTGCACCAAAGTATTTTGCTTATTGGGAATATTAAATTTAATCTATTAACTTGGAATTAAAACTAAAATAAATTTTTCAAGAAAGAAAGACTTTTCATTTTTAAAATGCATTTTAAACCTTAGGTGTTGATTTTTTTTTTTTTTTTGGCGGGGCGGGGTACCTACACACACACACACACACACACACACACACACACACACACACACACATATATGCTTTGCCACTTTTCCACAAAAGACTTCACAGTAATCAAGGTTCTTTTTATCCTATTTAAGTACATAGTTAGATTATTTTTCTTGAGAACCCTTTTCATATTGGATATGTAAATAAATCAATTTCCATAGAATTAAAGTATTTATTTGTAATCAACATTTTTAATACTTCAAATTTTATTATAGTGGACACTTATTTGAAATAGATGCGCCATTTTTATTTATTAAACTGTATTTATTTATATATATATATATATTTCAGATACAGTTTTTAAGAACTCTTTATTTAGAGTGGGGTAGAAAAATTAATTGTGATAATACTAAATTTTGTTTTATTTAAATACTAATTGTTTTTCAGAATAAAAGTATTAACTTTAATAATGATGATGTAGTTTGGAGCTTCCTAGATTCTTTATAACTGTCTAATTGTTATATGCCAAACAAAATTTTAAGGCAAATTTTGATTGTTATTTGTAAAATCTAGAAGTGTTTTCAATTAATTCTTATAGCTTATTGTACTAGATAAAAGTGCTATATCTTACATTGGGGTCACTTATAAAGATGCTAGGCAATGGTGTCTTCCTGTGGTATTTGACATATCCAAATACTCTCCAAACCTTTGCTTTCTTAAATTTGTCTTATCTGCTACAAAATTAACTTCAAGAAAACTGGAAAGTTTGGCTTCACATTTTTTTTTTTTTTTCAAGTTCTTACTATTAACATTTAGTGCAAGTAGGCAGTTGTTTTCTTTCCATTTTGTGTAAAAGTAATTCACTTGTTCACACACACACACACAGAGGGTGCGATGGGTAAATTGTCGCCATTTTGTATTTATAATTTTGCATATGCATATTGTTTGTTTTTGATTTTGTTGACTGTCCAGTATAGTAGAGTCAGTTGGTCACCATCTGTGAGAAAAAGAGCACCATGATGCAATTCACTCTGCTAGAAATTTGGAAACATCTTTTTGTATTGCTTGGCATTCACACCAGAAGCCCCAATACGAACATTTCAGTGTGTTCGCGTGTCAGTCTGAGGACAGTGCAGAGGATTCAGAAAGAGCCGGATAAGTCTAATGCTGATTACGAAGCTGGAAAACTCGCTCTGATAAGAAAAGAACAACTGAATTTGTTGGTGAGAGCTTCAAACTCAACATGGAGGCCTGTATCACATGCCTTGAGGAGGTAGCGCTGCTCTGGGTCAAGAGCGTGGCTGCTGGGAGACCCTATGTCTGGCAACAGGACTCTGCACCATACCACACAAGCAGGAGAACCCAGTCATGGCTGTCAGACAATTTCTGTGACCACATCACTCCTGATATCTGGCCACCAAACTTCTCAGACTGCAACCCCCCTTGATTATTATGTGTGGGGCACAGTTGTGTGAGAGACCAACAAAATTCCTTGTAACACCAAAGATGAACTGAAGGCAAGGATCATAGCAGCATTCACCAACTCATATAAAGAGACTGTTCAGAAGAGTTGCAGGAGATTCCTAAGTTACCTGGAGGCCATAGTTTTCTGTAATTTAGACGACAATTTATCCATCGCATTTATCCATCAAAATATATATATATATATATATATATATATATATATATATATATATATATATAAGATGCAGAGAATTAACCAGCTTGATCAAAAAGATTCAGGCCAAGAACTAATTAAATAATGTTTTAGTTTTATTGCATTTTTTATTTTACTATTCAGAGCAGATTTTCTGTAACTGGAGGTCCTGTTTGACCCCCAAATTTTCATCATTTAAGTTCTCTGTGGACTTGCCTGTATAATTAATATAAACATTAAGTGCTACAAAAAAGATTTTCTTGAAATTTAATTAAGTGGAAATTAACAAATGTAAAACTATATTACTCAAATTTTCTAAAAAAGAAATATTTCAAAAATAATTTTTCATTTGTGAATAAATGGTCAATCTTTCATTAAAAATCTGACAATTATCTGATTTTTGCAATTTCCAAATTGGTGTGTTTTGCACCACCAAAAGACACTAAAAATTTTTAGGTTCTAAAAAGATGTAATTCAATAATCCCAAAATCCTTTGCTCTCTCCTCTTAATAATAACAAAGAATTTAAGTTTTGGTCATTTTTTCATCATGTATGCTCATTTTTTAGTGAATCATATGTGTATATATATATATATATATATATATATATATATATATATACACACACTACATTCAAAAGTTTGAAGCCACTCCCAGAAATAACATAGGATGAACTTGATAGAAGAGTGAAAAAAAAATGTTTCATTGAAAAAAGAATGAAATTAATTATCAAACTTGTAATTTGAGAAACTTTTGCAATGAATCAAAAATTTGTCCTGCAGTAATTAAAGGGTAAAGGAGGACATTTTGACAAGAGCAAAATTTAATCATAAAATGATTTTTTTCCTTTTTGTCATTTCTAAAAAAAAAAAAAAAATCATGTCTTACTTCTTTTTTTTTTTTAACCATGCATTTAATTTTATTTAAAGTACAAAACAACTACTTTTGGGGCCAATTTAATTTCTAGTCACACTGATGAGCTTTGATACAGCGAAACAGTTTGTTTGTGGATGACACACATATATATATATATATATATATATATGACACATTATGAAATGGACAAAGTCCGACAATTATTTTTAAGACATTTTTATGTTTATGCATTCTTTTTATAGATACAAATATTTAAGTAAATGCTCTGTTTATAATAAACAGTATTAAACAACATTTACTGGCCTAAATGCCTGTGAAATTTTTATAGAAAATAATCGTCCTCTGACAGGAATCGAACCTGTATCCTATACGGAACTGTCATATAGCCTGATGTGCCTTTGTCCATAATGTGTGACGTCATTTGTTTACATTTGGATATGCCATGAGCAGATATGAATGTACGTGAGAGATTCATGGAAGATTGAAGTTTAAAGGCAGTTAAATCGACCTTGCTAACAGAATGCTCCTCTGTGGCCGAAACGGTTAAGGCACATCAGGCTATATGACAGTTCCATATAGGATACAGGTTCGATTCCTGTCAGAGAATGAATATTTTCTATGAATATTTCTCGGGCATTTACGCCAGTAAATGTTGTTTAATACTGTTTATTATAAACAGAGCATTTACTTAAATATTTGTATCTATAAAAAGAATGTATAAACATAAAAATGTCTTAAAAAAAAATATATATATATATATGTGTGTGTCATTTTATCATATTTCACAAAATTCCAAATAATCCTTTCATTTGCACACAAGCATTAATAATCTTTCACTGAAATGTTTTTCATATTTATTTTAAGATGAATGAGGGAAATTAATGACAGACTTCAGTTATATAAAATAAACTTGTGTGTGTGTTTTTGAGATGGCCTAAGGATCAATAAATTGTATATGTTTAGTTCCAGGAGAGCTACCCTTTCTCTATCTATATCTCTCTGTTACATTAAAAGAATGTTGTATAACATCAAAATAAGATGTTGAAATATATCATCCTTATTTTTCAAGTTTTAATTTGGAATAATAGCCAAATAATGATCTTTGACAATTTATATCAATTGACTCCTCTAGTAAATGTCAGGTCTGAGCACTTAACCTCAGCTGAATTACTTATCTATTACTAGTACTTACTATTGTATTGTATATTTTGTGGTTTGTTTGGAGTTTTACTAGAAAAGGTAGATTTCAAAATTGTCTTGTTTAAAATCTTGTAACATTTAACTGAAAGAGTTGACCTTTTGCTTTTCTAAGATGGGTCAGAGTTGAAGATGTAAATTCTGGGTTTTTTTTTTCTTAGAAATGTCAGAAATTAGGATTGAGTAGATCTAGAAAAGGGATATGAGAGAACATTTTGTGGTACTCTTGGAATGTGAGAGCGTGGCTGAAATAGTCGCTCAAAAGACTTATTGAACTGGGTGTGTCCTCCAAGAATTCAGATAAGCTCTTCTTACTAGTTATCAGTCATAAAAAATTGGTATCATAAAGAAAGAATTTTATTTCTATCCAGCCTCTGAAAGAGCATGGTCTGTAAAATTGTTTCTAAACATCGTTTAAAGACGGCTTAGACAAAGGCAAATAAAAAGTTATTCATGGTCACTATAAAATGCTTCTAATTTCCTTATTAAAAAAATAAAAAAAAACAAAATAAGAAAATATAACCAATTCTGTCTGTATTTTCTGTTGTAGATTTTCTATTGTAGATTTTCTGTTGTCAAAGTATAGCAAAATATCCCCATTCCAAATGTTGTACTTGATTTACTAAGATATATATATGGGCTGTTTATTTTTGGATACTTCCAACTCTGAAATATCTTGATTATTTCTTTGAAATAAAATGTTTACATTAGCCTTTTAAAGTTTTTTTTTTTTTTATATACAATAATGAATAAAAATAGTTTATTTTTATATTAAAATATAAACCTCTTTCTTGTGAGATAAGTAAAAATCCAATATGAATGTTTCTACCCCCGACCCCCAACATTTTGTACTTGGAAAAGTTCAACAAATGTTTGTACCATTTCTGATTTTTCTTCAATTGTATGTTGGTTTTCTATTTTTTATAATTCAAATTTGATTTTTTTTAAGCCTTAGCAAAATTTTAAAATTACTGAAAACCCATTTGGAAAGAGAAGAAACAATTTAACGATTTTATTTCTTGATTTGGATTTTTAAAATGTAGAATTCATTGAAAATAGGAAATTTGCATTTGATAATCATCAAATATCAGAGGAAGTGATCAGCAAAGAAGAAATTAGATTCTTGGATACAAGATAAGGATGACACTGCCAATGACTTTCCCATGTCATATATATATATATATATTATATATTATATATATATATATATATATATATATTGTACCAAAAATATTAAATGTTCAGGATACTTATTGAAATCAGATTCAAAGTTTTGTGATGTTTCACTTGTCAGATTTCAGATAAGAATATTTTTATCTGTATTCTGATTGAAACAATGAATCTCCTGAACCTTTAATATTTCGGATACAATAATTATAAATCTAGACATCTATTGATCACTTTATTAATGGAAAATTCTGTTCACCTTGACATGTTAAATTATGTGTGTGTGTATGTATGTATGTATGTATGTATATATATATATATATATATATATCACTTTTCCACCCCTGTAATCTTGCTTTCCTGTACTTTTCTATATTTACATAGTAACTGTTCTGATGAGCTTGCTTCTTTTGGTACATAGACTTTATGAATTTAAGTTCAGTACTAGATTGGCAGCAAGTTCTCATCATAGTTGAAATGGCTTGATGTAACCATGAGTTCTAGATGTTAACAGTTTCTTCTCTCACATTTTTTTGTTTATGGAACTCTTGCTTTCCAGTCGACTTTGATCTTCAAAAATGTAAATGCAATGTCAATTGTTATCTTCTGTCTACTTGATTCCTCTTAATCCTTAATGTTTTTCTTTTTCTCATATACTCTTACACTCAGTAACCCCTTGCATGAAATGTTTAAAAGAAAATGTATATCAATAGGTGTTTTTATTATTTATAATATATAATAATTTATAATTAAAAACTTGATTAGTACCAATGAAAGCATTTTAATGTTAAAATGCTATGTATCTTAGGAACCTTTTTATATATATATATAAACATTCAATTTTTTTTAATTTGCAACTTTTCAGTTGTTTTCTCCATATTATATACATATATGAAGAAAGTATACATGGCTTCTCATTGTGCTATATATATATATATATATATATATATATATATATATATATATATATATATATATATATATATACACACAAATATATATATACAAATATAGTCTGAAGTCCTAAAGGATGAAATGCATCACACAAAAAACTTTTTCACATTATTTTTGATATGTAAAAATGTATATATTATCTCTCATACACACACACATATATATGTAAGTCATCCACAGACAGACTGTTTTACTGTATCACAATTCATCAGTATGGCTAGACATCCAATTGCTTCAAGTCAGGATCGAAACCCGACTGATTTGGCATCGGTCAGAGATTCTACCCCAAAGCTATCGTTGCATGGCAGAGCGGAAGGGAAATTTTAATGTTTTTACTATGCGAAAGACGTCAGTAGCTTGGAGAGCTCAATTCGAATAGAAGAGCATTGCATTAGCAGCAGTAGCCACTGTTTATAAAATCACCCCTTCCTCTCCGCGAGCTCAATCCAATTATTTCGAGAGCATAGTCATCCACAGACACTGTTTCACTGTATCACAGCACATCAGTGTGGCTAGACATCCGATTGCTTCAAGTTGGGATTGAAACCTGGACAATATGGCATCAGTTAGAGATTCTAGCCAGATATATATATATATATATATATATATATATATATATATTTATTTCACATCTTGTGAGTATTTTATTTAGTAGAAATGAGATGGTTAGAAACAATGACTGTTACAAGCTAACTAGATCGCTTAATGTACACATTATTCATGCAAATTGGAAGTATTATTGTTTGAATATGAATCAAGAAGACTAACTCTAATGACATAATCTGTGATTTTAATTTAGGCTCATCATTCATTGATCTAATTACTTATCTGCTGTTGTTTATTGCCCAATTATCTTTGCTTTTCTCTTTTTTTTTTCTTTTATCTGGTATGTGTTACTTATCCACAGGCAGACAAGAGACAATATGAAAGGTTTTAAAAAGGATTAATCTGCAACAACTTATGTCATTAAATTCATAAATCTACCTTTCAAGAACAATAGCATTACTGATAATCAGATCTTTGTTTGGAACTAACATATTTCTTCGAAAGACTGAATCACAAGAGTACAAGGAATATGCTGAGAAAACAAAAGTAACCTTGCAATATTTTATACTTTGTTGCTAAGCATTAGACTGATTGAGTTGATTTTTATGGCCTGTCAGACTTTTGCAGATTATTGGCAGAAAAAAACTTTTAGATTGTAAGAATTTTTTTTGAGACTATCATGATTTTTACTGATAAAAATCCTACTAATTAACCCATAGGTGGGGTGAGAAAAGGTGAATTCGTGCCTTTCCCAAAGGTATCTGTGCGTAAGTGAATATAATTAACCCGACTGGAATTGGAAATTGGGGAACCAAGTTCCAATTCTGGACCATTATCCTTTACACCACCTGCACATCCAAGCTGACAGCATGTGTTATTCTCAAGTGGTTACTCATCCAGGTACTGATCAGGCTTGACGTTGCTATACTTTGATGATTGTACAAGAACTGGTGTTTCAAAATGATATGGCGGTAAGCCTGCAATGTGTGTGCTCATTTTGACAGTGGTTGTTGTAAATATTTAATTATCTTATAAAAAGTGCAAAATAAAATCTCCTTTTCTCTACTTGTCCTGAATATTTATCTTTTTAAATGAAATTATACTTGACATTTTATAATGTACACTCGAAATTGTATAATTATTCAAATTCTTTATTTCATATTTGTCAAACTACTACTATATCTAAATGAACTAGAAAGGGCAGCTAATCCGAACCAGCTGAAAGAGATAATTTGGTCTTTGTTATGTCTTTTTATTTTGTATATTTAACTTTGTGTACAGTACAAAGATGGAAATTTTACACTAATGCAGACCTAACTATATGTAGAAATCTTACATGACCCATTTGAGTAATTGAAAAGATTTTATGATTACCCTGTGCTGACAGATCACATCTTTTGGTTAAATAATATCTGTTATTACATTAAAATTGTTACAGTTTAAATAAAGGTTTGTTCTTTTTTACTATACTGACATTCACCAGCAACTATCTTAAAATAATAGGAAAAAAAAAGGAAGTTTTTTTTCCTTTTTTTTTTTTTCCTTTTTTTCCTTTTTTTTTTTCCTTTTTTTCCTTTTTTTTTTCCTTTTTTTTTTTCCTTTTTTTTTTTTCCTTTTTTTTTTTTTCCTTCCTTTTTTTTTCCTTTTTTTTTTTTTCCTTCCTTTTTTTTTCCTTCCTTTTTTTTTCCTTCCTTTTTTTCACTTTTTTTTATTTTTTTTATTTGTAGTATTTTTATCGTTTACTGCAAACATTTTAGTTAATCTCGGTCAGTCAAGTATAAAATATAAAAAGGCTTTAAGCTTCAACATCGAATCTCCCTAAATTTGTTTCCCTCTTTAATTAATTTCTCTTTTCACTTCTGTTTTCAACATCTGTCTGTTCTGTCACTTTTCTTTAAAAAAAAAAAAAATAATTCAGATGTTGTGTCATTTAGTTTTAACATTGTTTATTTCTTGACTCTCTATATCAATGTGTATGTATGAAAATGTTCCCTTAGCACATGTTGTGTGTGGAAACAAACAACTACAATCTTACGGGTTTATTCTGATGAAATTGGCAAAAATAACAGAGTATAAAAAGACTGTTCTTTTTGTATTGTAACTCTTGAAGTCTCTTATTCATAAACAATACTTGTTTATTTTATATACATTTTGTTAATATGTTTACATGAAATTATTATATGCATTTAATTATAATATATATGAGTCGTTTCATTTCAAAATAGCCAATAATCAATCTGGGAAAATTCACAGGTGTTCCTTGATCAAATTTATTGCTAAATCCCAAGTATTAGACCTGTGTTTTTTTAATAGGTTTAAAATCAGAGCATCTATATCTATACTGCATTTTTAACTTTTTTTTTCTAAACAAGGCTTTCAACGAATTTCTGACATTTGCAGCTCCAAGGATGTTGCATTTACAGATTTGAAACTTGGTGACAATGGTTAATGTTTATGGTAGATTACAAAACCACAAACAACTCAGGTGTGTCTTATGTATTTTTATTTTTTATAAAGGCTTAAACAAAGGGCTGAAATACCAAAATGAAAAAATATGCTGTCCAATTTGAGATTTTCTTATTTACAAAGTATGTCAGATACAGCATCCAAATTAGTTTAGCTGTCATTTCTGACTTAATAGATTATTTTTCATGCAGTAAACCATATTTATTCCTATTATGGGACTATCAGTATTACTGTTTGGAAATTGCTCTATTTTTTAACATCCTTAAAATTGCCTACTTTCATGTTATCAGCAAACCATTTAGGTTTAGGAAAACCATATGACAGAAGCTCCATTTTGTGAACAAACTTCAGTATAGAGTTAAAACATTTTTCTAGAATAACTTAGGCTGAAATTATGGTTTTTGTCTATTTTTGGCACCTTACAAATTTGATACTAATGAAACTATGAAGCTGAATGTTGGTACCCTTATAATTTTTCATCCAAATAAATATTTTTGGTTTCTTTTTGTCTTTGTCCCAAAGGATGCTGTTATGAGCTCTTAAAACTTTTTCCTTGGAGGTTCTACAAAATTTTTAACTGAACAAAGGACCTAAACAAAGGACATTAAAATTAGGACCCACTAGATTATTTTAATTTTAAATACATCAAGTCAATAAAGTGAAAATTCATCACAGTTTGTTCTTGTTAAGTAGTTTTATTGATACTCCAAAATATAAACAAATATGTCTTAAGTATCAAATTTGTAAGGTACCGAAATCAACAAAACTGATTTCAACATGACAAGTTGTTTTAGAAAATGTTTCAACTCCAGATAGATGTTTGTCCACGAAACAAAACTTCTGTCACATGATCTTCAGGTATGTAAGAATATATGGTAATAAGAAAAAAATATTTTCATAAACTGCCTAACTGGATAGCTGATGTCATGAAAATCAGCTATTTTAAGAATGTTAAGAAATTGAACACTTTCCAAACAGTACTACTAATATTCCTATAACATGAATGAATATAGTTACTGTATAGAAATAATCTGGCCTTCTCCACAAGCTCAAGGGCTATGGTGTCTCTGGCTGGATATTTGACTTAATTCAAAGTACTAGAGGATCTAATCAACTTTGAATTGGTTAAATATCTCACTTCACACTGCCTTCTTTCACATAAACAATATGACTTTTGTTTCTTCAGGTCAACCATTGATGTGTAAATGGTTATTACTGAATTTGTCTATCAGGCTTTAGATAAGAATGTTGACACTTGGGTTGTGGCTTTAGATATCTCAAAGGTGTTTGACAGAATTTGGCATGATGACCTTTTTCTCAAGATCAGGGGGTTATGGTGTCTGTAGCCGGATATTTGACTTAATCCAGTCATTCTTAAGAAATCAAGTAATGAAGGTCGTGTTGAGCAGCTACACTTCTAGAACATTCCACATTAATGTGGAGGTGCTCCAGGGCTCTATTCTTGGACCTATGTTGTTTTCCATTTTCATCAATGACCTTCCTGATGTCATCAGACCCCAACTATGTATTTATACTGATGACACCACTAGCTAGTTACTCCTGTCTTAATAGTAAGTTCAATAGGTCTGACAAAGTAAAATTGGCAGCTGTTCTCAAAAATAACCTCCAATCAGTTGTTAACTGAGGCAAGAAATGGCTTGTAAATTTTAATGCCTTCAAAATGAAACTGCTATCCTTTAATCATTATAGAGAACCGTTTTTGCCTTCCATCAGTATGGCTGATACTAACCTCCAAGAGAGCAACTCATTGTGCCTTCTTGGTTTTGTGTTTTCTACTGACATGAAGTAGCATGTTTATATTGAATCAGTTGCTAATTCTGTTACTAAGAAGGTTTGTTCACTGGGTTGTGTCCGACAGTTTTTCAGAATCCATCTTGTACATTTATAAGTCTACTATTCATCCGTGTATTGAATATTGCTGCTATATTTGGTCTAGTGCTCTCACTATGAGATTCTCAACAAAATCCGAAGAAGCTTCTGTAATATCATCAGTTCTGACTGGCAACTCAACTTCAGTCAATTTCCCATTGCCGTTATGTGGCTTGCCTCTATCTTTTCTATAAATATTTTCATAGCAGTTGTTCTATGGAGCTCTCCTTGATACCTTGACCTTTTGAATTTAAGTGTACTACTAGATTGATTACTAGATCTCATTGTTTTACTGTTGAAATTGCTAGATGTAAACATAAGTTTTATTTTAATGGTTTCTATTCTTGCACTTCTCGTCTGTGGAATGCTCTTTTGGTTTCTTGCGTTCATGCCACCTGTGATCTTTAAAAATTTAAATGCAACATAATTGCTATTTTCTGTCTTCCTGAATCCTCCTCTTTTATTATCCTTCACTAAAGCCTTCTCATTCTCTTTCACTCTTGGTAATCACTTGCACCTTAACGGCATTATTGCTTTGCTTGTAATGAAATGATTAAAAAAAAGTAAATGATGATACTAGTTTTCTTAGACTGACTAACTAGACTGATTTCTGAATGTGTTTTAATACATAATTTAGTTGATGGCGATTTTTGAATAAATATTAAATAGTTTCTGATTTTCTTTGTTTCTGTAAAGTGTCCTGTGTTTTGAAGCTGTTTTGAATTCTCTTTTGAATCTGTAAAGTCAGTTTTACATGATATTTTCTAAGACATTTTATGTAACAATTGCTTAACGCTTAAATCAGGAAAACTACATGAATTTTTATTATGAAAAACAATTTCAGGGGAAAATAAACTGACAAAATGGAAAAGTTTTTGTGACTTGTTTTCTCCTCTCGGACGTCATCATACTCTAGTGATATTTTTATATTGGACGTAAGTAAAACTTGTGCACAGACATAAGGGGATCCTGAGAATTTTAAATTCAAATTAATTTGTTTTTTCTTTTGTTTTGCAATTTTAAAGTAATTTAATTTTGATTTTAATTAAAAAGTTAAGTCCTCGTCAAAGTTTAATTTTTCAGATATTTTAATTTTTTTTCTGAATTATTAGTTATTTTTAATGTTTTTTTTTTTATTCATTTAATGTCTAGATTTATTTTGGTTTTAAAAAATGACTTAGTCATTGAATTTTTTAATTTTTTTAAAGTTTGCAATAATTTTGCTGTTTTTAAAACAAAACTATCAATTTGGCTAATATTTAAGAAAAATAATATGTTTGGTTAGTTTGCTAAAATTGTATCTAAAAACAACTAAAAGACATTAGTAAAAAATTTGTAAAATAAGAAAGTGCTTTGGTGGTAGATATCCTGTTGGCAAATCCCTTGAAGATAGAATGGCTTTATTGAAAAGGCACTAATTGGATGAATTAATGGTAGTTGCCTGGAAAGATATTTGAAGAAGAGTTACTATAAATTTCTCACATGACCAAGAAGAGGCTTAAAAGAAATTCTGATATTTTAACATTTTGGGAAGTAGTTCAGGTCAAGAACTTTTCAGCACTCTCTTGTAATATATAAGATTATATATAGTGGGTATTTGGACAGTAATTATACAAATTTAGTTAAAGAGCAATGGAAGTTCTTTGTCAGGAATTTAAAAAATACTTTTTTATATTTCAGATCATTTTCCTGGTTTGTAGTAAAAGATTAAATCTGACAATTTATATTTAAGTTTTCACCAGAAATCAGGAAAATGGTCCAATATTTACCTCTCTCTCTTGTTTATTGCAAAGTATTATGTGCTATTCAACTGCGCTTGGGTCTTTTCTTCTCTGCAATGTAATTGGTTCTTTATTCTTACTTATTTCCTTAA
>OZ038499.1:101886050-101903550 GCA_964036315.1 Acanthosepion esculentum
CCATTTTAGCTTGAAAGAGGATTTAGTAATTACCATTTTTGTATATATTTATTTATTTAAAAAAAAGAAAAGAATACTTAAGGTTCCCTGTGTAGAGTGAGTAGCCATGGTCAAATGTAAGTAAATTGACAAAGTTTGCAATAAATAATAACAAGAAAAAAAAAAATAATATAAAGCAAGCAAAGAATATATTCAATGCAAATTAGCAGTAATAGGGCAAAAAGTTCACAAACTAAGAACTGGGGTTGATACACAAGAGCAAATTTGGATGAACGAATACCGTTTTCTGGTTTCAAGGCAAGACAAACCGGAATTGAGTGAGATGACACAAGTGGCCTATCTTTTGGCTAGGAAGAAATCCTAGCATGTATTTGTACTTCTGTATTGAATTGGGGAAGAAAAAGTATTTCGCAATCATTCCCATTCAGATTGGCCTGGTGCTGCAATTGTAATATAATTAAAATAAATATACATTCCCATGCAGATTGAAACCAACACACCCAATGCAGGCCATTTGCGCTAGAGGGTTACTAAATGTAAGAGGTGGTAGAAGGAAGTGAATATTACGTAATTGACCTTTGAATTGAAGAGTTTAAGGTTGTAATGTTAGTGGAGGATCTATAAGGGAATTTGCTTCACAGGGTAGAAGTTCTCTGTTTTGAGTGGAATTCCTTTTTATGAATGGAATACAAAGGAAATGAGGGTGATTAGACTCAGTGGCTGTAGAATAGTAAACTTTAGCTGTAAAGGTCTGAACTGGTGAAACTAAAAAGTGGAGCTATCTGATCATCTGTCAGGGAAATATGAAGAGAATAGTGATTGTTTATAACATTGTCTGTTTAGGAAAGTGACTGTAGAGTGGAAAATAAGTCATCACCCACAAGGCTGTGTAAATAATTTTGAATTCTGTCAAGGCTGGAAAGTGAGGATTTGCCAACTCCAGCCCAGATATTGTATTCATGCATCATTTTTCATCTGATCTGACTCTGGTGGATATTTAAACATGGTAGGAGGTGTACTTTCTGGAGTAGTACAAGGAACCAACCATTTTAATGTGAATGAAAGTGTATGTCGGGCTGGGGGTGGTAGAAAGTGCTTGTTCTTGAGGTGGGATTGCATGGTTGCTGTGGAGACCCTTAGTTCTTAGGTGCCAGAACAAAGTACTGACTGGACCTCCTTCTCATAGGCCATGCCCTTAGACCATATAGAATATAATAAAATCTGTCTGACCACTAGCTACTGTATATACCCTTCCAAGATATGTAACCTATTCAAGTGAGTGCTGCACAAGTTGAAGTGGGGCATGTAAATAATGTAAATAAGTCTTCTTTCTAGAAATTCAGAGACATTTTTAAAGTATCTAAACTGTTTAACTTCTGCAAAGACACTTGCATGTTGTGAATATCTCGGCAAAATATCAGATTATCTTTTATTGCAATTTTTTTCTTTACTCTCTGGTATACCTATTAAAACTGCTCCCATTTAGATTTCAAGTGATAATATTGCTTACATCCTCGGGCACGATGACTTGTGACTTTGTGCTAGCACAACTATTGATGATATGTCTCTTTTTTTTTTTTTTTTTCAGGCTCTTTATAACAATGCTTTGTTCTTATAATTAAATTGCACTCATTTCTTTACTATAAACCCAAATACCATATTTCTTCGAATAAGACACCCCCCACCATAAAAAATTTGTTAAAAAATAAATGCCTTTTGAATAAGTGCTTCCCTCAAGTAATGTCCATAAAATCAAATGAAAAATCAACTCTTCCCTTGTTTGTATTTCCCAAAACTGTATTTGACGCTATTTATAAAATTAATTTTATTTGGCCTAATTTCTTTTTAACGATTTTTTTTAAAGAAAAATATGTGCACATTCAACTTTGCTTAATCATCGACACACTTCATGGCCGAGAAGGTCAGATCTAACAATGGATTCCCTTGCCAAGTGGAACACAGGTTTGAATCTAGTCAGAAAGTGCATATTTGCTTTAAATAAGATTTCTTGAATATTCAGGCTGGCAGACAAAAATAAATATGTTATACTGTTTAATAAATAAACGGAGTGTATACTCAAATATGAGTTCCACTAAAAATATTGTTCAAGTAAAACACCTATTGAATTAATAAATAAAAAATTCATCACTTTAGAAATTGTGTGTGTGTGTGTGTGTGTGTGTGTGTGTATATATATATATATATATATACACACACACACACACACACACATAGCAGAGAGAAACTGCAAATGTTTTTGGTTGTAATGTGGATTTAAAAAAAAATATATATCATGCTTTATTTTTCATAATTTTACATGTTTTGGGTCTCGCAACCTTCTTCAAGCAAAGAGTGGATATTTCCACATATTATTAATTAATTTTCCTTCTGTTTTTCGATGTTAAACATTCTCTTTTTTGTGAGGTAGTGACACAAATGTCTTCCTTAAAATACTTGTAACTTTGTAACTATAAACAATCTATAAAAAAGGATTTTTCTTCAGAAAATTTTATTTGTTTTACCTATTTGTTTTTTTTTCAATTTCTTGAAACTTCAAAATTTTATTTTTATTTTTTTTTTTTCATTTTTTAATTATTTATTATTTTTTGATGAAGCAACATTTCACATTAGTGGCAAGGTCAACAGACATAACTGCCATATTTTGGGAACTAAAAAGCCACAGGAACCTGATGAACATGAAAGAGATTCTTCTAAAGTTTGTCTGTTTGCTATGGGGGAAAAAATCAAACCGTAGGCCCCCTTCTTTTTGAAAGGTGTGTTGTTAATGGCGATCGCTATTTAGAAATGCTGCAAAATTACTTATTCCTAAACTTGACCAATTTTAACTGACAAAGGATACAGTGTTTCAACAAGATGGTGCACCTTGACATTTTGCTCTGAAAATTAACCAGTTTGTAAATGAAAAATTACCAAACTGGTGGATTGGAAGAGGTGAACCTCTTGACCTCTATGATCACCAGATTTGACTCCATTGGATTTTTTTATGGGGGTCATATGAAGAGTAATGTTTATTCAACTAAAACTTGATCCTTAGTGGAATTACAAGCTAATTGTTGTGATTGAAAATATTACTGAAAATCAGCTGTAAAATGTTTTCTGTGAACTACAGCATCATTTCACCCTTTGTATGCATAATGATGGTGGACATGTTGGAAATTAACAAAACCAATAATAAATTTAAATACTTCTTCTTTCTTATCCTTTTTACAGATTGTTTCTATCATGTATAGTTAGAAAGCAATAAGTATTTTAAATTGGACACGGACTTTATGGACATTCTGTATTGATTTTTAACCTTAATTATTAAATTTCCTATCTACAGTTCAGTAAAATGGGTTAAACAATTTTAAGTGCCTCTTTGATACAGAAACCTTAATATTCCAACTAGCTGTACACCCCGATGACTGGGGCTTTAGAATATGCCGACTGCACCTCTGCAGAGAGGTAAGACCACCTCTCAGTGACGTGTTCTGGGTATAATGATAAACTACATCTGGCAGCAGGCCTCTGATCAGGAGTTTTTTGAGGAGCGTGGAACCGCCTCTTAATTGCTGATGTTTCCAGGTCCACCCTGACCTGGGGTGGTAGCACCTGTTAGGGTTCCAGCCATGGGAAAATAGTTAACACCCAAACTTGTGTAAAAATAGGTTTTAATACCAGAAATACTTTGTTATGAAAAACATTATTACCAGCAATAATTTTTGACGGAAAAATTATTATCAGAAATACATAAAAACAATACCAAACAACTATACATTCTTTGGGAAAAAAAAAAATTGGAAACTCAGAGTACAAAAATGATAAAAAGCATTATAAAAGTGTAAAAATAGTTTTTAATCCCAGAAATACTTTATAAAAAATTATTACCAGAAATAAATTTTTGAAGAAAAGGAAACTATTACCAGCAATATATTTTTGAAAAAAAAATATTACCAGCAATATGTTTTTGAAAAAAATAATATTACCAGCAATATGTTTTTGAAAAAAAAATATTACCAGCAATACGTTTTTGAGGGAAAAAGATATTACCAGCTATACATTTTTGAGGAAAAAAATATTACCAGAAATAGATTTTTGACAAAACAAAATATTACCAACATACACGCCTTTTTTACCAAACTATCGCTATGAATCTATTTCAAAAGATTTTGTTGGTATTAAATGACCCACTGAGGTTGAAATGCCATAAAACAAAACAACCAGCCAATACTTTTTAAGTTTTAAATAGCAAAGTCCAAATGTTATATTTAAATCCAAGAGTTTGCTATAAATTATGCTTCTGGCTGTATTAAGATGAGCATCCCTTATTGAACAAAGATGAGCATCCCTTATTGAACAAAGATGAGCATCCCTTATTGAACAAAGATGAGCAGCCATCATTGAACAAAGATGAGCAGCCATCATTGAACAAAAGCTGCATGAATATGTTCATCAAGTATTTTTCATATGAATAAATGGTAATTGTAATATTAGCCTTTTTCCTTATAAGGAAACATTTGTCTTTTATTGCTTGAGAAGCCAGTTCTATCATTGGTTGAAATTTATAAAATCTTTCTCTTAAAACTGTTTTTCAGGAAAATAGGTTTCTCAAGTCCATTAGATGTCATCACTCTTTCCAGTATTGAGTGGGGGGGAGCTTTCTTCCCAACTTTTGTTTGAAGTAGTATGGAATGTCAACATCTTGCAAAATAAAAACTTTTGCAAAAGTAAACTTTCAGAAATATATTCAAATCACCTTTTATAATGTTAGGATCTAACTGTCCATCTTTTGAAAACTCACTGCATTTCATTTGCTGAAATAATGCTAATATTCTTTTCGCTTAGTTACATGTTACCTTAAATTATAATTGATTACATTATAAAAAACAAAATTTCAATAGCATTTACTCACCTTCATTTATTAGGCTTAATGCCTAATAAATGAAATGAAATTTCATTGTACATTCATCATTTGTTTAAATTGATAACAAAATCAACTTTATTACGTCACTTAGCACCATCCATAATTTACCTAGACTTTTTAGTTAGCCTGATGAATATTAATGAGCGTTTCTTAAATTTAAAATTTCTAAAAAACTTCTGTGTATAATAACTTGGTACAAAATAAAATCCTTTCATTTGCCTTGATAATGTCCATTAGAGGACAAAACACATCGCCTAAGAGAAGTTTTCTCTTTCTCTTTACACACACACACACACACACACATATATATTTCATTAAATAATATAGATAAGTGTTGTCTATATATTTTATGCAAGTCCTTTTCATATCGTCTGATAAGCTTAATAACATTATGATTAAACAATGAAAGAAAATCACAATATTGATACATATTTTTAATCCAATCTAAGCTTTCGGCTTACATAAGCCATTATCGAAGGTGACAATTACACAATATATTAAGCAATACACGAACAAGAAATTGATGATAGTCTGTTTTTGTTTACATGGATGATTTCCAAGCAACGATAAACACGTGCATATAAGACGCTGAAAGCGAAAATCGCACCACAGCTCATGACGTCACACATGACCACGCGAGAGTGAATCCGATGAGTATTGAGTATGGAAAGCCGTTGGTATGAACCAATGACTTCTGTTACTAATTATAGGCATTTAAGGATATTTGTGGAGATTTCATAGTTTATTTTGTTCAGGTTAGGTTTCAACTGTTTTATATATATATATATATATAAACACACACACACACACACACGATAGAATAAAGAACAAATGTAAATGTTTATCAGTCTAACTGACCATCTTTTGAAAACTCACTGCATTTCATTTGCTGAAATAATGCTAATATTCTTCTCTCTTAGTTACACATTATCTTAAACAAAAGGTTAGGAAGGAAACTCCCATCATTATTAAGGCACTTAGTCTAATTGACTCTAAGTTTATTTTCCTGAAAAAGTCTTTTATGAAAAAGATTTTATAAATTTCATTTGACATTATTGCTAACTGTTTTGTCAATGAATGCCAAATGTTTCCTGTATGGAAATGGCGAATTTCACCAATACCATTTTAGTGGCTTCTATTCATTGTCTGACTACCGTTTGCAAAGCATTCTGATGTCATCATCTATTCGGTTGCCTTTCAATTCTCCTTTTGCAAATGCTTCAGGAAATGAAAAAATTTGACAGTAATTTTAGTTTTGTAATATTCTGCCATCTTTCAAAATCTAAAAATATCATAAATGAATGACAATACAAAAAGGAATAAAAATTCTAATTTTTTTTGTAAGACGAAACAATTTTTCTTGTTAAAAGACATTTTTCAATTTGAATTCTTTATTTTATAATTATGTAAAGAATTGTTTGAAACATTGAGGATGGTAAATTGAAAAAATGTTGGTGTTTTTTCTCTTTCTTTTTATTTTTATTACATTTAGATTTAATCTTTAAAGAACAGAAATTGAAAGCAGAAGAACATATTGAAAATTTTCGCTAAACAAATTCTACAGTTCTTTCTATAATTGTTTTCAGACTATTTTTCTGATATATATTATCAAGGAAGTTACCATTATATAATCATTTGTTCTTTAGTGTCTAATAACTTTTTTATTTTTATTATGTTGGATATTAATATCCAATTTTTCTTCTAAATTGTAATACATTGAATAAATTCATGAATTGAGAGGCTAGATTAAAAGTTGGAATGGTAAACAAAGACATGCTTCTTCTGAAATTTGTAGAATGTTTAGTTTTGTGAGCAAAACTGAATGATGTAAGAAAATATATATAGTGTATTGAGTGCATTAAAACAGACTAAAACAGCCTCAGAAGCAGACTGTAGTCATGTATTTGATTCCACTGAGGACTTGCACTAATACACACACACACACACACACACACACACACACACACACACACACACACACACACATGTATTGAACTCCTGACCCATTAACCGAATTGAGTATACAATGGAACTTTGTGATCAGGGGTAAACACTGGGAAGTGTAGGATTTTTTATGGTGAGTCAAGAAAAATTTTTGATACTGATATGACTTTTGTCACACATAGCTGATTAAAATCTGAAATACTTTTTACATTAGATATTCAGGTCAGTAACTATAACTTTATGCTATTATAAATAATATATAGAAACAATATAAGCATTTTTTTCAATTGCTGTCAGCCTGGAAAGCAGCTTTCTTTTTGTCTTCTATCAGTATATTCGAAATAAATACATTCGGGTTGATTCAAGAGAGATGCGTGCATGCATTTATCTCTGCCAATATTTGGTTGTATTTGTGTAGGAGTAATATAAATCAACTTAGCTTTAGGTCATATGTGCTGGGATCTGGCCAACATCTTCATCCTATTTTCATTTAGAAAACCCAAGAATCTGAAGCAGTAAGCTTGACTTGTTCTATCTTTCCTGCATTGAAGCATGGATTTGATTCATTTTGATTATATTCCAACAATGGAAAATCTAATCAATTATTTCACATCCTGACATTGCTTCCCCTTTGTAGTGAGTAAAGCAAGGGTTCCAATTATTTCTCCTTTTTTTTTGTTTCTTCAATGTTTTTAATTATAACTTCATATAGGATTTTGTATAACTTTTTATATCTTCATATATTTTATTTTATATAGATTTTATATAAAGAATGCTTTTTTTGCCTTGCTGACTTACAACCATATCACATTGAAACACTGGTTCTCATATGGTCACCAGATTAGTGTTGTACCTGGTCAGTACCTAGATGGATGACCGCTTGAGTATACCAGGTGCTGTAAGCTTGGATGTGTGGGTGGTGTAATGGGTAACGACTTGGAGTTGGAAATCATTGAGTTCCAATTCTGTTTGTGTTTGCTATGTTCACTTATCTGCAAATACCCATGGGAAAGGTGGGAATACTTCTCTTCTTTCCCCCAGCTATGGGTTAATTAGTAGGTCTTGTCTCAATAAATTACCCCCCCTCCAAAAAAAAACAACATACAATCTAAAAATATTTTCTGCCTTTAAATAGCCTACGAAAGATTGTTATGCCATAAAATACAAATCAATCTTGTCTTGCAAAAAATAAGTGAAGTCTGCAATATTTCTAATATTGGCTTTCCAAAATATTGGAGAAGTCGAAGATTAAAGGAGAAATCCTATTATAATTGGTGCTTGTCCCTCCCTTAATTAGTTCATACACCTCTTCTGCCATCTCAATACCTTTATAAATAATGGACTATTCAGGGTAAAAGACGTGAAAAGACATTATTGGTTTCACTTGGAAAATGAAAGAAAGAAAGAAAGAAAGAAAGAAGGGAACATAGAAGTGGAGAGAAAGAATCATATTAAGTGGATAACAACAGATACTACACTTTGATCTTAGCCAAAAGGCCGAGAAGAGATGGTAACTGATGAGTACCATTTTTCAGACGCTCTGTATCGAATGACAGAAACCGATTAAGGTAATTGCCAAAAATCCGGTTACCATAAATAAAATAACATTGTCTGCTGAATTATTTTTAAATTAAGAGAAATATTTGTAAGATGGGGATTTGACTATTAAAAATTATTCCCGGCTGATTTATAGCAAATATTAGTTTATCTGTATTTTTCCATGATTAAGATGAAATAAAATTATGATTGTGTGTGAGATGGAGATTATGACTATTTACTGTTATTGGTTAATTTGTGAAATACAAGTTGGTATAATTGTTATACACGCAGAAAATACAATTTATTCAAAGTTCAAATTCTGCTTGTCGCTGCTTATATTACTTTCATACTAATACACTATAAAAAAAAAAGTCGGGAACCTCTGTGTACACTCTGACTTATCACTAGTTGTCCTGAGGATTTTTTTTTTTTCACTGACATGCCATGATGGTAGACAGAAAGAGTGGATGAATTACGATAGGCAGTCTATTTTCTATATCTGACCAGGATGTGGCTGTAAAATGTCTGCTATAGTCATTGTCAACTTTGGCAGACGTTATTGGTTAACTTGAATTTACTGCATTATGTAGACGTAAATAATTGATTATTTAGTAATGTCTGACTGGTTTAGACTTCCTTAAGTGACAGTATTTGTTTTGATTAGAATAGCAATGTAATTAATGTGCATGTGAAAAAAACACCTAGTGTCTTCTATTTTAAAAAGTAGACTAAATACACAGTAGAAGAAACACACACACACACACACACACACACCTAACAATTTATCAAATACATTAGTCATGCATAGAAATAAGTTCAACCAAAAATTTGCTCAAAAGAATGCTACACTTATTAAAAGAAGGTAACTTATTTAGACGGAAAATCCTTGAGAGTGTTGCTATTGAATCTTGCCAAAATATAAATCTGTGTCCCAGATATTTTTTTTTAATATCTCAGTTCCTAAAAGAAATAATCCTTTCCCAAACCTATGTGACTATAATTTTTTTTTTTTAAATTAAAAGAAAATTGTTAAATTCCAAATCTATTATTCATATAATACAAGATGTACTTTCTCAAACTAAAATAATATAAATAATAATTACATTATAAAAAGCAGAAATTGACCAACATTTACTCACTTTTATTTATTAGGCATGGAATTAGATCACTTAGCATCTTCCATAATTTACATAGACTTTTCAGCCTGATGAATATTTATGAGTGTCTGTTAAATTTAAAAATTCTGAAAAATCTAACAATATTTTTACTTCTCTGTATAAATACTTTTTGTAAAATAAAATCCTTACATTTGCCTTGAAAAAACAATACACTAACACAAATCCACATTATAATCAAAAACATATACAGTTTCTCTTTTTTTAAAATATACATCTTTCTCTCATTGGAACAACTATAACCTTTTCAATATATATAAATAAAATATACATACATACATATTTTGGCAGCAATTTTTCATTAATGTATGTTTCATTAAATAATATAGACAGGTTTTGTTTATTTATTTTAAGTAAGTTCCTTTCGTATTGTCTGATAATCTTAATAACATTATCATTGAAACACAAAAGGAAAACCCCATATTGACACATGTTTGAATCCAATCTAAGCTTTTGGCTTACATAAGCCATTATCAAAGATGACAATTTTAATAAATCAAACAACACATATACGAAACCACAATAATGGCCCGCCCTTGCTGTTTGAATAAGCTCAAAGTAACGACAAACTCTTATTTACGAGCCAAGGAAGCGAAAAACGCGTCATAGCTCGTGACGTCATACATGACCGCACGAGAGTGAAATCGAGAAGTATTAAGTATGGGAAGCCATTGGTATAAACCAATCGCTTCTGTTACCAATTATAGGCATTTAAGAATGTTTGTGGAGATTTCATAGTTTATTTTGTTCAGGTTAGGTTTCAACTGTTTTATGTATATAGCTTCAAGGATTTTTAATTTTTGTTTATTATTTTCATGTTTAAGTATAATTGTGTTGTCAACAAGGATTTTCTGGAATTGAGTACGTGGGCAGGCATGTTGTTTTAAATGTCTAAAAATGTTAGAGTTATCAGTTAACTGTAGAGTTAAGCATCTTGAAAGCGAGTTTGTGATGTGACCAACATAAATATTATTTAATCCATTGGAGATACATTCTCCCAAAGGGCACTTGAATTTGTACACTATCTAACATAGTGTAAATTATTCAAACAGCAAGGGCGGGCCATTATTGTGGTTTTGTATATGTGTTGTTTGATTTATTAAAATTGTCATCTTTGATAATGGCTTATGTAAGCCGAAAGCTTAGATTGGATTCAAACATGTGTCAATATGGTGTTTTCCTTTTGTCTTTCAACGATAATGTGATTAAGCTTATCAGACAATACGAAAGGAACTTACTTAAAATAAATATATATTTTATAAATGTTTCCTATTTGTATCATATCATTGTCAGATTTCAATCCATATAAATTTTTTTATTATAATTATATTTTATTATATTATTATATTTTTTATATATTTTTTTATTATATTAAAAAAGTTAATGGTCAGAGTTGAATTAGACCTGGAAACAGTAGTATTAAAAAAATGCTCAATACACATAAAAAGATAAAAATTTAACCTGTAAACTTTTAAGTATAGAAAATTAGATCAGCTGATTCCGCTACTTATATACACAGTTTACTGAAGGTAACTTTAAGAAGAGGTGGTACAATCATAAGTCATCATTTAGGCTAGAAAGCCTTAGAAATTCTACTAAACTAGCCAACCATGTGTGGAAATTAAAGGAAAAAAAAAATGATCCGTTTGTAAACTGAACTGGAAAATGAAAAAAAAAACCCCAAAACAACATCTTACAACAATCATAGCAATATCTGCAACCTTTGTCAACAAGAAAAATTATCTATAATAACATTTTCAGACCAAAACAACCTTTTCAATCAGAGATTGGAAATTATGACCCTGTTGTATACATACTAAAAAGTTCCTTTTGAGATCACATAAAGTTGGATGAAAAGAAAGTATATATGTTTCATTTAATCCCCCACTGATACAATTCCAATACACTTGCTTTTCCCCTCCTCCTCACCTACTACCACACCTCACATCATGTGCTTATTCATTTATTTGTTTAAAAAAAAACATAGAATTCATAAATTTTTAATTAAAAATAAAGTGTTAGGAAATCAATTGACCAAAATCACCTGGAGATAGCTAAAGTTTGAAACCAAGGTAGTGGAATCGGCTGATCTCCTAATTTTATACACACATATACATATATATATATATATATATATATATATATATATATATATATATATATATATATATATAAGTGAACATAGAAATCAACACTTAGAGGCGACAGTCTGTTTCATGCTAAATGCAATTGTCAGGCCACCTGACGATTGCATCTATCTGTCTTATATTTACACACGCTCTATCTCTGATATTGAGCACTTTATCCCATAAATATAGCACATTTTAAGACTATTTCTTATATATATATAAAAAAAATGAAAACTTTTTTTGTATACAACTGGTATTATTGTGGAAGACACTGCTAGTTAATTAGAATAGATTTTCATATCTTTTATTTTGTTTTATTGGAAAAGGCAATAGGAGAAACTCCCCTATCTTTCCCAATAAGTCATGGTAATTCACAGATAGTAAAAAATTGAATTTATGAAGAGCCATGATCACCTATAGCCTGACAAGATATGACATTAAAGAAAAAATTTAATCGTTGGTTCACTTCTTGAAAAATGTGTTCTAAAACTAGAATTTTTCCAGGAAAAAGAAAAAAAACAACTGATGCCTTTTTGAAAATACAATTGTCTTGGATGACTTTAAGGTCATTAAAATTCATAATGCAAGAAAAAAGTTGTTTGTTCAATCAGTTTAATTAGTTATAAAAAATATTTGGCCTCAATTTTCCAAATTGTATTTAATTTTTCATTTTTTTTTTTAAAGCTCCAGTGAAGCAAAAAATGAAAATCATTTCACTTGAACAAACAAATAAATTGGCTTTTTGTAAAAGTCTGGATAATCAATAAGCAATTCAGTATTATTGCAGTTTCACTTTTTTATATGAACAAACAACAAAGACTAATTGGCTGGGAGGCGGGAGAAAAGTTATTTTTACTAAAATATTTGGTGGTATTTAACATTACATAACAGATCTTGCTAATTTAACCAAAAAAATTTGAACTTTTATCATTTGTTTAAATTGATAACAAAATCAACTTTACTTTATTCCAAAGACAGTTTGAAGTTCCTTTGTCATGAAAACAATTTCTGAAATATATTATGGCTTTTATGATCTTGATTGCCTCTCATTATTATGATAAAATCAAAATTCATTTAAAATAATTGTATTTAAAAACAGCATTTTAATTTTTTTTGTTGAAAGATTCTAAAATTTATATCTAATAACACATTTTCCAAGAAATGAATATCTACTACTATTAAATTTTGAAATGCTAAAAAATTCTCATTTTCCTTAACGGTATTCTTAGGCTTACAGTCACATTATGTAGAAACATTGGTTCCCGTATGATCACCAAAGTTAAGCAACATCGAGCCTGGTCAGTACCTAGTTAGGTTATACTTTGGGAATACCAGGTGCTGTAAGCCTGGATGTGTGGGTGGTGTAATGGTTAATGGCCACAAATTGTTGATCAGAGGGTCATATTCCCATTCTTGTCAGGTTCGTTGTATTCACTTACACGCAAATACCCTTAAGAAGGATATGACTTCACCCCCTTCCTGCCCCCCCCCCCCCAGCTATAGGTTAAGACTTGAATCACTAAACCATTATTATTTTAAAAACAAAAAAATTCTTACATTGTAAAAATATGTTCTAGTTTTAAATAACCTGCAAAAAATATGGCGAAAAAATTTGTAAAAAAACAAATTGATAAACAATCAAATGTATTCTAATATTGCTGGAGGCTATACTTGACTTTATTGACAAAATTCCAGTATGCTTCCTATGGATAAATGTTTCTTTTATTTATTGTGTAATTTTCATTTTTTACATCTATGTTGACTGTATTACGATTTATATTTTATCTACAAAAAAAAACAAACAAAAAACACAAAAGTAATTATTGATGAGATGGTTTTAGAGATGAGGAATTTTATGTCTGCTTTTCTGGATAAACCGCTTTTATTAGAAATTAAAGTAACAAAAAACATCTAACTAAAATAAAACAAAGAATTTGTAATAAAAATTGCAACACTTGCCTTTCACTGCCCAGGATTTGAAAATTAAGTTTTGAGTGACTGAAAAATCCATTGAAAAAAAAAAAAAAAAAATATTGTGTATTTTATAAGATTTTTTTTTATAAGATTTATATATTCAGTAATTTTTTTTCGTTTTGAAGCAATGAGAACATAATGTTTGATCTTAATTTACTATTATTTCATTTTAGAAACGTTCCGAAGTATTGCCGAGGCTGGTCCTAATGATATCCTGAAATTACACAATCAGAAAGGATTTTTCCTGCAAATTTCTTCTAATATTCCTGTAAATACTCCTGATGATCGGTACCAACTTGAAGTAGTGGCTAAAGTATGGCGAGGTATGTAAACAAATAATGTTTATATATTTAACTCTTTTTATACCCGTCCTGGGTACGATGTTAAACTGCATCCAACAGCAAGGCCTCTGATGAGGAGGTTTTGAGGAAGTGTGGAACCACCTCTTAATTGCTGGTGTTCCCAGGTCCACCCTGACCCGGGGTGGTAGCACCTGTTGGGATCTCGGCTATGGGCAAATAGCGAACTTCCAGGTCTTTTCCAAACTTCTGGGTCTTTTCCAGCACATTTCTTTTTGAAAAAATATTATTACCAGGTATACGTTTTTGAAAAAATATTATTACCAGCTATACGTTTTTGGAAAAATAATATTACCAGCTATACCTTTTTTTGAAAAACAATATTACCAGCTATACCTATTTTTGAAAAACAATATTACCAGCTATACCTTTTTTTGAAAAACAATATTACCAGCTATACCTTTTTTTGAAAAACAATATTACCAGCTATACCTTTTTTTGAAAAACAATATTACCAGCTATACCTTTTTTTGAAAAACAATATTACCAGCTATACCTTTTTGAAAAACAATATTACCAGCTATACCTTTTTGAAAAACAATATTACCAGCTATACTTTTCTGAAAAACAATATTACCAGCTATACTTTTCTGAAAAACAATATTACCAGCTATACTTTTCTGAAAAACAATATTACCAGAAAATTTTTCAGCATTAAATGGCCCAACGAAGGTCAATATGCTGGTTAAACAAACTATCTTTTTATACCAATGCTTATAAGCAATTATTGGTGAGTTTTTAGTAGATACCTCACTATGTTGCCTGCAGCAAGTCTAGGTTAGGTTCAGTAAATATCTACTCTCTCTCTGTCTTTTATATCGACAACAATACTAAGAACATTAGTCATTACAGAAAGGAACCTAGATCCAGTTCATTAGTTAAAAGTATAAAATGCTTTTTTACTTATGTTTTGTTACTTTTTTAAAAAAAAAAAGAAAAAATCTCCAGTGACAATATTTGTTAATATTTTAAGACTTTTTGTGTAAAATCCTGGGGAGAAAAAAATAATCCTATTTAAATTTATACCAAATCATTTCTTTCCATTGTGAAGTGACTGGCTTCTGATTTTCTATCTTTAAAATTGTATACTGTATCTGATTCTCCACACTTGCTATTGACAGTGATGTATTAATTACACTTGAATGTAGGATTTTTTTTTTTTTTTTTTGATTTGATTACTTTCGTCTTGTGAACTGAAATTTTGCAATGTATCATTACTATTTTTGTTCTTGCACATATTCAGATCTTACCAACTCCTCAACTTCCAACCGTAGAGATAACGAGATCTGAAACAGAAATTTCAGAGTATATCTGTAAAAGGCCAATATGAATATAGACAAAAGGAAAACTTATCTTAGCTGATGCATTTCATCCTCTGAGATACTTTATCAAGGCAAATGTAAGGATTTCATTTTGTAACAAGTATTTATATACAAGAGCCAAAATGTTATTGGTTTTTCAAAATTTAGGAACACTCTATTTACCCGATCTTGTCAACAAACTAAATGTTGAACTCACAACAGACTTTACCTTTGAATCTGAATCTAACATCACTTTACCCTTCCTAGATACCATAGTGCACAGAAATAATAATGAACTTCAGTTTGAGGATTACACCTACCAACAAGAATGACCTGGTGAATTTTTATTCCCACCACTGTAACAAGATCAAATTGGGAAAAATTATAGGATTCTATTTAAGAGCACTAAGAATCTGCAGCCCCCAATAGTTACCCAAAGAAGAAATATACATAGAAAATACTTTCAAAATCTTTCTTATTTCATCGACAATATTAAGAGAAAGGTGTACAGAATATATGACTACAAAAAAAAAACAAAATAACAATGTCATTAACAACAATAGATAAAATAGATACATAATACTACCTACTAACTCTATAACATCCACTATCCAAAACAATTTGTTGAATCTAAACAACATGAAAATAATTACTACCACATCTAAAACTATTATGGATATGAACAGAACCGAAAATAGTCATGAAAATAATAATTCTGAAGCAGGTATATATAAAATAAATTTCCAGAACCATTTCTCACAATACATTGGGCTAAAATAAGTTTTCCTTTATTTGCGCACACACACACACACATATATGTTACAGTTACTGGATTCAATATACATTTGAAGGTTGAAGAATCCAAGCCAAAATTTTTTGATAAAAATAACTTAAATGAGGATATTAGTTGTATTGTGTCATTGTATAATAACTTCTCTTTTCTGGGATGAGGAGTTATCATTGTTTATATTATTTACATTCAGATTGTTAGTCATCACAATCCTCTAGCCCTCATCAAGTGTATGTAGATCTATAAATCTACAGAGAATTCTGAACTGAACTCTTTATTTAATCTATGGGTGTAGACTCTTCTTATTCCACTGCTCATGTCTAGGGATATCTCATCTAGTTCTTATTTTTAGTACTGCTCAGATATTGCTCTCCCTGTTTCCACCGAGTTCAATATACACTACCCAGACCAGGGATTGAACTCACAATTACTATGTGTTCAAATTCATGAACCAACACTTTAATCCACTAGGCTATTGTCCCGTAAATTTATTAAAGCGTTCAGTTTGGAATTTTCTGTAGGTTACTCAAATCGAGATACACAACATTGGAGGGCACAATGGCTGAAACATTGTGATAACAACAAAGAGGAGGACACTATTTACATTATTCGGACTATTGTCCTCATCTTTGTCGACATATTTATTACAACGTTTTGGCCATTATATGCTCCGGCCTTCTTCAGGTGGTTGGAATGTCGAACTGAACCCTTTATTCACATGGCACAGTGGATAAAGGCGTTAGATCCAGTGACAGGGCCCAAAAGAGTGAGAGTTCAATACCTGGTTAAGGCAGTGGAGAACTTGGAGAGGGGAATTAACAGGAGATAACTGACATCCATTAAACATGGCACATGGAACTAGAACAGTCTACCCCAGTGTGCGAAATAAAGGGTTCAGTTCGACATTCCAACCACCTGAAGAAGGCCGGAGTGTACAACGGCTGAAACATTGTAATAAATATAGCAACAAAGATGAGGACAATAGTCTGAATAATGTAAATAGTGTACATAATACCCCATCTCAGAAATATAGACAGATACTGAAAGAGGAGGACAATAGTCCAAATGTATTGATTGTATCATTTCTACACCTTTGCAGGTTATTTAAAGCCAGAAAATATTTTTAGATTATAAGAATATCTTTTATTTTAATTTTAAAAAAAAAAAATAATGGTTTAGTGATACAAGTCTTAGTAATTAACCGATAGTTGATATGGGAGCTGTGGATTAATACTTTTCTCAAGAGTGTTTGCACATAGGTCAATATAAGTAACACAACAGGAATTGGAATTAACTGATTAACAATTCCAGGGCATTATCCATCACTCCACCTACACATTCATGCTTACAGCACCTGGTATTCCC
>OZ038499.1:101908550-101916050 GCA_964036315.1 Acanthosepion esculentum
TATGTCTACAGCAGTGGAAGTGTTAAATAATAATGAAGAAAAAAAAATACTTATAAAGAGTAGGATCCAAATCAGAAAGGTCATGTAATAATTATCCCTTCCTTCGTTAGTTTGCATAACTGTTATGTCCTGTCAATATTGCTACCACATCGAGTCTGGTCTTCCTGCTATATATTTAGAAATTCTTGATAAAATCCAAAGACTCTGCAATGTTAGTCTTGAGACTTGGCACCTCAGCTTCATTTTCCCACTGCTATAATTTAGCTTCCCTCTGCCTTTTCTATAAATACTTTCATAGTAATTGTTCTGATGAACCTTCCTTTATAGTAGCTAGACTTTATGAATTTGAATGTAATACTAGATTGGCAGCAAGGTCCCATCATTTTACAGTTGAATTGGCTAGCTGTAACTGTAAGTTCTTCACTAACAGTTTTCTGTTCTGACACTTCTTGCTTGTGGAACTCTCTTCTGGCTTCTTGCTTTCCAGTTAACTTTGATCTTTAAAAATTTAAATGCGATGTCAATTGTTATCTTCTGTCTTTATTCCTTTTCTCTTATTGTTCTCACCCCATAATAATGTTTTTCTTATATTCTTTCACACTGAGTAACCCCTTGTGTCTTAGTGCCTTTACTGCTTTGCTTGTGGGTGAAATGATTTAAGAAAAAAAACCATCATCTGTGCCTCTTTTAGTCATTTCCTTGTTTTCATCAATAGGAAGAGAGATCAAACAGTTGTTTTAAAGCAAGAATAAATCAAAACATTTCCCGCTTCTTTTTTTAAATTGTAACCACTGTTTTTTTTTTTTTCTTTTTGTCATCCATGTTTCTCTTCACCTGATGGTAAAAAGCATCCAAAATTTTTCTTAATGATTTATTAATACCATTTGTATATTTTATTCGTCTGTATATCAATTAGATTATATCTCTGCATTTTTCTTAACAGGGTATTGCTTACCTCAGTTGGTTAGGACTCTATAAAGATTTACCTAATTCGAAGACGATTGTTCCATTGTGGGATAAATACAAAATGAAGGATGAAAAGCTAAAGCAACAACAATATGTAATTGATAAATACAGAAGAATTTCGTAAGTAGTTTATTTTCTTTATTTCATTTTATTTTTTTTAACTATTATTTAGAAGAATGTGTTTACCTGTTCTATAATATAAAACACAATATTACTTTATATTTATTGGTCATACAACCTGATCTTTTCTCAGTAATGAGATATTCCGTTATTGCAGTAACAGGAGGTATTACTTGCCATCAATAAGCAAATGTGTTTCATGTTAACATAAAAACAGAATATTTTGCTAGGAAATAAGAGATATTAGCTTTGCTATTACATTTCATTTTTTTTTTGTGTTAGCTTTCTCTGGATATTTTTGCTTCTTAATTATTTTAAAATGTAGAATTCTTTGTTGCATGCATCAATATTTAAGTCTATAGATAAATATCCTAGATTACTTATGCCGAAAATATAACTAGTAAAATTGTAAACTTGCCAAATATTGTCATCATTTTTTAATGGTATAGTTAAACTAATTTAGAATTTTACTTTTCTTTTCTTTTTTTAAATGCCATGTCTTTTAAAGATGTAGGCAATAATAGCTCTCCAGATTCCTTTTCATTATTGGAATTATCAGGCCTTCTTGTAGTGTTTTCCTGTTGTTATATCCAGAGTTCTAGATTTCAGAGTTTTCCTTCTTTTAGATTGGTTTCCACCAAAGATTGGAGAACTTAGTCTATCCTGCAATTGCATTTGTGTGAACGCGGATTGACCAGACTATGCTTGCTAATTTCGCTTTCATGTTGATAATTGTTATGTTACTTGCATGTCCTTGTTGATATATATATATTCAATAAAATCTGGTAATTTAAAAAAAAAAAAAACTTTATTTTTTTTTATTTATAAACATTTTTAAGAGTTTCACTCCATTAATTTACAACAATTTTTAGTCAGATTTTAATTGTTTATTTATAGGAACACATTGTAGAAAACTATCTTAGTATTGTCTGCAACTTTATATTAAAGCCTATATTTTGGGTTTTCTGATGAAATTGCTAACATTTGTGTGTTTTCTTCTGGATCCTTGTATATTTTATGGTATTTAAGATGTTCTCGTAGACATTTTTGATGTGTGTACTGTTAAATAGAATGGTGCTTAAATCTCTTTCTGGAAGTTTCGGTTAGCAAATCTTCAAACAGGATTGAAATGTTTGCATTCTTGAGGTATACTCTCATAAAAACAATACACAACCAAAAATCTTAATTGCATCAAGTTATTTAATGCAAAATATTAGAAAATCTCCAATAAATTCTAAATGGTTCAAGTAACAATTATTAAAATTTACTTAAAAATTATAGGAAATAGTAAAAATTTGGTAATTCACAAAAATCATGTTTTTTTAATAGTATGTTGGCATCGGTTTACAGCCTAAGATGCAGCCAAACTTTGGACAGGGGAACCATATTTATGGCATATATAATAGGAGTATAATCTAGAAAAATCATTGTTATTTTCCAAAAAAAATTATTAATGCAATATTCCCTCACAAAAGAGAATTATCCTTAGAATCTAAAATGTTTTGGCTTTAAATAAACCACAAAGGGATAACAAGCAATAAAAATAAAAAAAATCAATTGTCTATATTTTTTGGATGAGGGGTTTTCACTATGGATTTCGTTAATCGGACTGACTTCCTCATCTTGGTTGCTTTCCTCACAACGTTTCGGCCGTCTGATCCTCCGGCCTTCTTCAGGTGCATCTCGAACTCGGGAACCGTCGGTCTGGAATTTCGAACCCAACCCTTTATTGTTACGGGGGTACCATGTTCTCGTTCCATTAAGGCCATCGCTGCTGCTACTACTGCTTGACGCCATCGTTGCTGCTGCTGTTGCTTCTATTATCGTTGTCACCGCTCTTGTTTGTCGCTGCCAATGCCTTTTGCTCGGGATTGAACTCAGAACATCGGGAGAACTTGCAATCACTGTTCCAACGTCCTAGTCGCCTCGGCCATGTGTCACTGGGACGATCGTGTATGAATTTTTGGTATATTTAAACCTAAGTTGTTATTCTAGCAGCAACGATGGCGTCAAGCAGTAGTAGCAGCAGCGATGGCCTTAATGGAACGAGAACATGGTACCCCCGTAACAATAAAGGGTTGGGTTCGAAATTCCAGACCGACGGTTCCCGAGTTCGAGATGCACCTGAAGAAGGCCGGAGGATCAGACGGCCGAAACGTTGTGAGGAAAGCAACCAAGATGAGGAAGTCAGTCCGATTAACGAAATCCATAGTAAAAAAAATCAGTTTATCCTAGACTTAATGCCATGTTGAGTAAGCACTGTCATTGGGAGTCATCTCTAATTTTTTGGTTAATTCAATTTATTTGGGATTTTCTTATGTGGTTTGATAGAAAATTAACAAAAAAAAACTTTTCTACTCTGCCTAAATATTGTCCTAAAGTTAGTATTATTTTGCTTCCCATAAAACTAAATACTAAATTAATAACTTAAATCCCAGTAGAAAAGTTGAATTCTATCTTGTTATATTCAAATGAGGAAAAATTATAAATATTTTTGGTAATTTATAATTTAACAATGACTTCCTGTTGGAAAATTAAACTTATTAAAATTTTTTAAAATTTTTATTTTTATTTATTTTTTGTAGGTTTTGAGCAGATTCACATTCGTGAAAACATATCTATATAGTGAATCTGCTCGAATCCTACAAATTAAATATTTATCTATGTGTAAAATAAATAGAATGGCCTTTTTTATCATTTGGGATGACTAAAATTTCATAACATCTTTGTCTTAATTGTTATAAGTAAATTATTAGAGAAAATTTTTCTTTTCTGTTGTGAATAAAATTAAAAAGAATATTGGATTTGTGTAATGATTCACTATGCCAGAAACAAAACGAATATTGCATTTGGAAACTACAGCAACTTTTAATAATGAAGAAACAGTCTTTGTGAAACACGTGCTATCACATGTCATATTCAGCTGGAACAAAGTAAACAAATGTGTAGAAAAGTATCTCTATTTTGATCAGGAACTCCTTAATTTCAAAATGGAATAATATTGTGACAAGTACTAAGAATTTGAGCCACAGCTGGGTGTAGTTCTGTCTCTGCCTGTGGGAAATCTTGTATTCTCTCTGGGCTGGTTTGACAAAATAATTAGGGTTTCTTTTATCTATTTGTTTCTCTTAATTTAGTTTCCCACTAAATAGAGAATTTTTTCATATGCAGATGTATCAATAAGTCTATATAGCCTGGCTCAAAATTAGCTAAATTTTGATCTGAAATTTTCACTGTATAATGTTTGATCTAGGTTATTGATATTTGTTGCTGAACGAAGGGAATTGACAAATAAAGAGATTATTTTGAAAAGTAAATATTTGATGTAAAATAAATATTTTTTCATCATTTGGCTGTAGTTATTGATGTATCGACATGTATACAAGAAAGTACTGAAAAGTTCTCAAGTCTGACCTGCTTCCAAGAATATCAATATTTTGATGGTGAGCTACTGTGAAATACTGATTTTGGAAGTGTCTGAGAACTTTTCAGCATCACATTATTTATATACCATAATGTCATAATTACAAACATAGCAATTTTACCATGATTACAAACATCTGTTTAAAATGAATTGCTGCAACAACGTTTGAAATATAATTGTTTTTTGTTGTTTTCCTACTATTACACAACACCCTGCTGGGTGCTGATCAAAGCAAATTTTTCTCCCATACAAACAGGCCTCGGGCATGTATTCCTGTTCATGCATATGTAATTGTACAGTACACAGGTGTATGTATGCTTATATATGTATGTATTTTCCTTATGTGTGCATGTACATGCAAGTAACTTAGCTTATTACCTACCTACCTACCTATATATATATATATATATATATATATATATATATATTGTTGTTTGTGCTTTTGTGTAAGAGTTACACATATTTATTAGTTCATTCAAATATATATTTTTCATAATTTTTAAAATATATAAACAAATAAAATCCTGGCTTTTTAGAGTAGTCCTGTTAGTACAGTTGCAAAAATAAAAAATACTATTTTTTTTTTTTTTTTTTTTTTTCATCCTTCTTCTTGAACCATGGCTTCATGTGTGCCTTCAAAAAATCAATGTATCATCATTTGTAACTTGCCATGGGACTGCTACTTCACCATTTAGAATCCACCCCCCAAAAATCACATCAGCTTTCTTAATGTCTTGACCTGTGAGGGTGGTTTTCACAAATAATCACCCAGCCTTTGTTCCCTCTCTCTCTGGTTTGTCCAGGGCAGCACAATATTTGTTGAATAGAATGGGTTAAAAATCAATCTTCATGTATTCTGTTGCTTAATTTTCCTTATATATGTCCTTTAAAGTAGTGGTTGGTTTTATGTATTCTGTCACTTGATTTAGGACCCAAAATCTTGTGCTTTTTGACACTTCCTTAATGCCTCACCACCTCAAAAAAAAAAAAAATAAATAGTTTGACAAAGATACATTTTTTTTTTTTATTAAAAAACAAACTTCTCTATTGATATAGGACACAGATCAGTGAGAGAAAATATTCAACATTTCATTATCAGTCTTCCAGTGTTTTTAAAGAGCTTATGGTACCTGATAATCATTTTTGCAGTTTCCAGCATTGTTTTCCCTTTTACAAGCTATTACCCTTAGCTGCCAAATTGGATTTATAACCCATATGAAATCTTCAAAACTTGAACTTCAGTCTGAATTTTTGGGGTGAAGAATTTACATACAGACTATTGTCCTCATCTTGTTATCACAACGTTTCGACTGTTGTGCCCTTCAGCCTTCATCAGGTATATATATATTGATTTGGGTAACCTACAGGGAATTTTGAATGGAACCCTTTATTTAATGCATGGGGATAGACTATTCTCATTTCACTGCTTGTGTCTTGGCATATTTCATCTAGTTCTTATTTTTATTGCTGCCCAGTTATAACTTGCCCTGTTTTCCACCGAGTCCAAGTATGTGAATTTGGTAAAATAGTAATTGTGAGTTCAATCTCTAGACCAGGCAGTGTGACTTCGACTTGGTGGAAACAGGCTGCATATAGAAGAGGATTTTCAACAATTAATTTGAGACTTCAAACATCACATTTCCTGCAAGTGGCTGCTGTGTTTTTACATCTGTACAGAATGAATCGGTTTTTGTCATAAATGTGCAGATCGATGTTGCCAAAGTCTGGCCAATAACCATTTACATTCCAATAAAGATTTATTTTATTTATCAATAAAATATAAAGTGACTAATTTTTGCATAACATAAATTTATTAAACTTTTTAACATGACTTTCTTTATAAATATTTTTGTATCTTTTGTATTCTCAATTAGTACTTTTTGCTTTTGACTAACTTTTGTTGAAAACCTTTTGAATTTTATCTTTCCTGATCATAGAAAAACAAAAGGATTTATTTGCGATGATATTTAACTATGATTGCCTTGTTTGTTTCTTCATAGACTGTTTTGTAACTTAATGTCCTGTCACAGATTTCCTACTTTGTTTAATAACAAAATTTGTTATTGTAAACAGACATTGTCAAATTTCTTTTTAATCAAAATGAAGGTTTTAGAGTTTCCTCTTTTATGATATGTGAATCTTCAGTTAAATCTTCTTAACAACACAAAATGAAATTTTTCAATCAACTCTTCCTCTTGTATAAATTCGATACATACCTCCTAATGACATTTGGTTTAATTGGAAACGTTCTCAAATTTTAAATCTATGCAAAATATTACCCATATCTTCTATCAGTCTTTGTTGAATTAATTCCTCCACAAAATACATTTCTCCTTGTTCTAAACACCGAAATTCAAAATATCTTCTGGTGTCTTGTAGCCAAATGGGTCCCTCATTCTTGTTTTAATAAAAACTTGTTTTGTTTGGCAATGACCAACCGTTTCCTTGGTCAAATGTTCCTTAGAATAATCTCTTTGATTTGGTTAGATGTCAATTTTTACATCTCGGTTGGGTAAGTCAGCAACAAAATTTTTCTAATTGGCTGTTGCTAGAAACAAATCTGTGATTTTGTTTTCACCTTCATTAATTCTATTGTCTTGTAGTTACTTTGTTTTAGCAAGGACTGTGAAGCACCTTATCTCAGATTCAAAAAGGTTTGGGTCTTCTATATTCAACAAAGATCCTATTAGTGACGCCATATTCTTATGATATTCCAAGTAAGGATTGCAGTTGTATGCAGTCAGGTTAATACATAATGTTTACTCATATACATATACTACTTAGTAGTAGCACTAACCAACCACTATTACAGTTCCAATCTAATAAGGAATGACTACAAAAATATCTCTTCTTCAAATTTATAGACAAATTGTACTGGTGCATGCTGGGATTTCTTCATAATCAATAAAATGGACCCCTTTTTCTTCTCATCCACTATATTTTTCTTGTTCCTATCTTTAAGACAGAACGCTACAATCACTTGACTATAT
>OZ038499.1:101935768-101960768 GCA_964036315.1 Acanthosepion esculentum
TGATAGACATTTGATAAACTGCTATACTATACATATTAAAAAAATTGACATTGAAAAAAAAAACTGTCAATAGAATTTTATCATTCCCTGTAAAAACTTTTAAAAAGCTTGGAAACCTGCAGAGTTTTCATCGTTTACAAGAAGACAGGAATTTGGAAAATACTAATAATAGATATTTAAAAAGTTGCCGAAGATGAGAAATTACACTGATTTGCAGTATGCCTTCAAGTCAAAACAGCTCTGACAATGATGATATAGTCATAGTTTAATCTAAAAGTGCGTTTGATATTTGCTGAAACTAAAAAGTATAAAATAATTAAATAAAAATAAATTGAATCTATAATTAAGTAATTTAAAAATAAGCAAATATTCAATAAATTTGAATATCATGAATTATATGATACTTGGAAATTTTCAGTAATGACAAAATTATATTAAAATAAAAAAAACACAAAAATCTTGTATATGTGTACAATACATATAGGTTAGTATGTGTGTACAATACATATAGGTTAGTATGTGTGTACAATACATATAGGTTAGTATGTGTGTACAATACATATAGGTTAGTATGTGTATACAATACATATAGGTTAGTATGTGTGTACAATACATATAGGTTAGTATGTGTGTACAATACATATAGGTTAGTATGTGTGTACAATACATATAGGTTAGTATGTGTGTACAATACATATAGGTTAGTATGTGTGTACAATACATATAGGTTAGTATGTGTGTATAAGTGACCATTCTCAGTTATCAGAACTTCCACCATATGTAATAATAATAGAAAAAAAGGAAAAAAAAAAAAGAACATTTCAATTGATTCTTAATGTAAATGTTGTAATGTTTTTAATGAAACCCTAGCCTGGTAGGAATTTGAAATTTCAAATTTATGATAGTGTTCCTTCCAAATATGAGATATAATAATTTCAATAGATTTATTGAATATCTGACACTGATAGGCATTTTATTTGTGAAAATACATAAGTCACTTGAAGTTTTCTTGAGTTATTCAATATTAAAGCCCTAGTTATCTATTAAGAATGTTTTAACAGAAGCCCTGCTAGCTTGAAATATGTTACATTTTTGTAATTTACATATAGTTGTTAGTTGTATTATATTAGGAAAATTAATGACAAAGTGTAAAAAAAAAAGAAATTGTGTAATGCATTTTGACCTTTAGGACTTCATTGGACTAAAGTGATGTTTCTGTTGATGTACACAAAGTGGAGAGGGAACATGGAAACAAACATTGGTTAGAATTATTCACAGATAGCAAACACTGAAAATTTTCGGATGCTGAAATTTTATTTTTAAATTAAAATTTTATAGATTTATCTGGGTATACAGTCTAGCCATTTGGTTTATCTTTTTGTTTTTAGCACTTTTGTAATTAAGTATTCCTCCTTTATGATAATAGGTCTGCCAAGAAAGGTGAAAGCTATATATATATATATATATATATATATATATATATATATACATATATATATAATAATGGCACAGTGAAGTAAGGATTAGCGGTTCAGGTTAAGAATCAGAGAGTCATATTTGAATTCCAGTCAAGTTCATTACATTCACTTATGTGCTGCTACCCTTGTGAAAGGTATAAATCTATCTCGTCTCCTCTCAGCTATAATAGTAGGACAGATTGGTCCTATTCCATTGGCTTGCAACCAGTTTAGGAGAAGGAAACTCTGATTTCAAACCAGATCATACTATCCTTAAAGTGTGTATACGTGCAACTGGGGACCGCTTGTGAATCGAAAATTCCCACTGATAATTGTACTATTAGCATGTCAAATGCTTGGATGTCAAATGTTCTATAGGGAACAAGAGGAATTAAGTAGTTTGTGTGTGTGTGTGTGTGTGTGTGTGTGTGTGTATATATATATATATATATATATATATATATATATATATATATATATATATATATATATATATATATATAAACTTAATACTACCCGTCAAAAGTTTAAATGTTCATTCATTTTTCGTTTTAACCTTTTGGAAGTGTAGTGTGATGATCCAGCGCCCTTTAAAAGAGCTATGGTGAAATAAATTATTACATGGAGCCTTTAAAATAGTCTGTTTTTCTTTAAAATATATAGTACGGTAAAAAATCTGTTGGTATATAATCCAAGTGGATCCTCGTAATATGAAAATATTAGAACTGATCCACAAAAGAGCTTTGTGTATTTTATTTAATTTATACAGAGCAAACACACAATTAATAATCAAACAAATCCTTTTACCTCATGTTGGGAATAGGCTATTTCGGCAGATGACAAAAATGATCGTCCGTCTTTTCAACCCCGGTGTGTAATGAAATAAAGTTCATGTCTGCAATGTTAGAGGAAGCAGGATGTAGCAGTTAACAGTGAGGAATTGAGATTGGATGCTAAAGAGTCAACTTAAACCTTAACTTGTGGAAAACATCTAATACAGGGTTTACACTTTTCACTGTTTCAGTCAGACACTAGGCACAAGACAGGAGTCAAGGAGGGTGGTAGGTATCTATCTTTAAAGTGAAGAATTTTTATTTAAAAAAACAAAACAAAAAAAAGAACAATATTAGCCTTAAGACGACAAATTGGGGGTATTAGAAGAAAACATAATTTTGAACTTAAATTTAAAATGAAAGAAGAAATTAAAAACAAACCCCAAAATAAATTGAATAAATTTATTTTAATTTATTTTGGGTTTGATTTTAATTTCTTCTTTCATTTTAAATTTAAGTTCAAAATTATGTTTTCGGGGTTGAAAAGACAGACGATCACTTTTGTCATCTGCTGAAATGGTCTATTCCCCACATGAGGTAAAAGGACTTGTATGATTATTAATTGTGTGTTTATATATATATATATATATATATATATATATATTGTAATTTTTTAAAAACTTACTTGATAAGATAATCACATTTTTGGGAAAGTAACAAGAGTTTTAAGTTCCTTTACTGTGTTTTCTTTGAGCATTCATACAGCAATTTATGAACAACTCTCAAAATCTTGACTCAATTCCATAATAGCTTTCAGTGATGATGTTCTTTTTGACACATTTTATTGCTGGGCCTTCAAAACACTTGAAATTGGATTTGGAAAGCCTATACCATTGGGATCAATATTCTCTCAGTCATCAGTTATGTGCTGGCCCAGTTGAGTCAAGGTTTTACCATAGCAGATAAACACACACACCAAGTCATGTAATTCTTTAAATATCTTTCTGCTCACAGCTGTCATGATCTGACAGAACTTGCAAGTAAAATTCAATCTTCAGATTTTTTTCTCCAGTAAACTAACTGCACATAAACATTCTATTGTAATTAAAATTCATAAACTAACTCTGCATACAGCGTTCTATTGTAACTACGCAGCAGACAAAAATGAATAAGTGCTGGTAATAAAGAAACCATGTCTTAGTGTTATAGAGTCGTAATATGTAATTTCAAGCTGTACATTGCTATAATCCATATGTAAAAAAGAAAACTGTGTTGTATAAGTTTTTTTTCTAGGTGGGTGGGAATGTTCCAACTGGTATCTATAGAAAGAAAAGACCAACCTCATTCAAATGTTACCAGTAGCAAAATCAGCAGGAGTAGGTGTGAAAGAACACACTCTATTAACACGGTCATCATTTTCCTCTTTTGAATAAAGTAAAGAATTATATCACGTCAGGCATTAGTAGTTTACACCTTGATATTCTGATATTAAACGCTGATCCAGTGTCTGATGGTAAGTATGAGTCATCTAAATATTTCAGTAGTGCTATGGGAAAATCCTTCATGAGTAGAGTGATGAAGGACGAACAGATCTCTTGGTGGTGATATTGGCTTAGAATCATTGGTTACCTATAGTCTTAAGCTGCCAGCTTTTATTCCTTGTCTCTCTTTAGAATGATTCAACATAAACAGTCCATTTCAGAGGGTGGAGTTAATCAGATTTCTAATTGTAGAAATAACACCTAGTGTTTTAATTCTGCCAGCATGACACTTTTATCTCAATTTTTTTTTATCTTATAATCAGCCCAATATACATAGAAATATTTAATACTATATTTTACTGAGTAACTCTTATATTAATTTTAAGCAGTATCCAAACCTCAATCCTGAAGCAAGCAACATGCTTTTCCTTTTAACTACTAATAATTAAGAAAGAATAATTTATAGAACTATAAAATAAATATTGAATTAAGTAGGCATTTTTTTTAATATGGTGATAACATGCTTCTAAATACATTTTATGTTCTTCATTATGTAGTTATTTATTTACTTATATTCATATTACCTAAGGAAAAATAGTGATACCTGAGGATTGAAATGCATTTTAGAAATGATAAAGTGATGTAATGGAATAACCAGTCACCCCCATGAATGATTACGCTATAGGTAGTAAGTACCTATAAAGTCGACTGTCTACAAGAGACAGGGTAGACGTGGTGAGAGAGAGAAGACGCAAGCATGTCCGACCTTCCAATTAGTGGCACTCATTACTAGACTGACCTGTGTGTATAACTGTACTGTATTTCATATTGTACTGATTGTGTACAATAAACCTTTCTTCTATTATCCGCCTGGTGTTAAGTATTTATTCCTGTAGGACAGAATATAACAAAGTTTTCTTGAAGTTTTTCTTTTAGTTTAAATTCCAAGTTAATAGATTAAATTTAACATTTCCAATAAACAACAAAAATTACTTTGTTTTTATTAAGTTTTGGGCCTTTTTCATCAGGTATGTTCATTTTTTAGTGTTTCTTTTGCAGGTACTTAATATTAGATTTATATGCATATACATCATTTTTTTATTATTATAAACATTATTTTTAGTGGTTAGATTAAATAACATTTATATTAATAAAGAAATAATGTTGGCTAAAAAAATCCATTCAAAAAATATACATTATTATTATTTTTTCATTAATTTGATTCTTTCCACCTTTTAAAGTATATTTTTAATGATGAATACAACAGCGGAGATTGAGAGACAGTAAATTTTGTGAAATTCCCATTGTCTTCCTTAGCGATGGTGCTGTAGTCTGGACTGTCTCGGTCCTACCTTGAATTTTGAGTTATTCCAGTCTTCTCTCTAGTGTTTTTAGGTCACTCTCCACAGAACCAGTTATTATATACAGAACCATAACCTTCTCATGCTCTCAGGTGAGGTCCTAATAATGTATTTTTTCCAGTTTCTTGGATCTTCATCCTGTAGTTTGCTGGAACAGTTACATGTATTATTTATCAGGGTCTTTTTTGTTTGTTTATAACAACTAACATCTTTTTTGGCTTGAGTGGGGAAAAGTGTGCTTTATCTGAAATTAGTCAGTTTTTCTCCAGTTGATAAAATAACTGAGTTGGTGATGCATATTAAAGTATATCAATAAATCTATAGCCTAGTGATGGAGAAAAAAAAAAAAGCAAAAAAAAAAGCATTTATCTTTCAATGTGATCTTCCTTGTCAAACAATTTAATGGTAAATATTAATCATATACATTATACAGTGAAAATTTCAGATCACGATTCAGCTCCTAAATATATGACAGTCTGTAGATTTATTGATTCATATTCATGTGCACACACTCACACATAAGGAAGTGCTGAAAAGTCCTCAACCTGATGAAAAAGTCATTAAAAAATTCTAATGATATCAGGTGGAGGCACGGTCGAGTAATGGATAGCAGCTCAGATTGAGGAATCGGAAAGCTAAGTTCGAATTCCATTCGCATCCATTACATTCACTTACATGTTAATACCCTTGGGAAAGGCATGAATCCTCTTCTATGGGTAAAATAACAGGACAAACCGGGTTCTATAGCCTTGGATGGCAACTGATCTATTGCAGAAAGAAATGGCAACCTACTGCTGGAAAAAAATCTGCCTCGTCAGTCATGTATGGAAAGATACATGATCGCCTAAGCATGTATCACGCATGGCACATAACTGACTGAATGATATCAGTTGGGCAATGAATTTTTCACTACCACCTTTTCACACACACACACACACACTCACATGTATTATATATGAATAAAAACAACTTTTTTTTTATAAAAATAAGAAGTTTTCTTTTTGTCTTTATCCATACATATACATATTGCCTGAAAAGAAAAATTCCTTAAAAGATGAAAGTGAAATAGTGCATAAAACAAAAACTCTGTTAATGGCATATAAAAGCTGAAATTAATCAGATATTGGACAATTTATTTATATTTAAATTTTCGTCAGAAGCCAAGAAAATAGTTCAAAATATAGGAAAAATAATAAAAAAAAAAAAGAATCCTTAACAAAAAAAATGTGTTGATCTTTAATGAAATGTTTATATAATCTTGTGTAAAAATGTCAGGTAGAATATATCTGTAAAAGGACATTATGAATAAAGACAAAAGGAAAACTTTTCTTAGCTGACGTGTTTTGTCCTTTGAGGAATTTTATGAAGGCAAATATATAATCTTAGTAAGTCTGTAGGTTAATGGTGAGAAATCACTGATTTTACTGCATAATCTTCTTTTTTTTAAGCACTTTATTCAGTGGTAAATGACAATAAAATAGATCAAAATTTACAGTAAAGCTTTTAGATCAAAATTCAGTTACCTGTTAGGCCATGGTCTTATTAATCCACACTCATATTTGTGCTTCAAGAGCAATGATTCCGAACCATTTCTTTAATTCTATGCTCCAAACTGAATTTTTTAAAGAATAAATCAGTTAAGTTTTAACATGGACCAGTTCTTGATTGCAGAATGCTTTTCATTTTTCTCAACAAAATTTCAAATCGCTACCCAAATTTTTCAAATTATCCCTCAGTCGGGCATGGTGCATTCTGTACTCAGAGTCACTGTTCTTGAGCACAGTGAATTGTATTTGAAGGAACAGACAACTTCCTATAAAACTAGTTAATTCACTCACTGTAATTTTGTGTTTTTTTTGTTTGTTTGTTTGTTTTTTTGTTTTTTTTTAATAGAAAGCATTTATTATGCTAATTTATTTTTTTTTGCTTATTGCAGAGAATCCCAATTTTCACTTAACATAAGAAACTATTTGAAACAATCCTCATTTGACAACTGGCAATGGGAGGAAGCAGAAATGTTGCTTCTTTTGGAAACAATGTTCCAAGAACTGAACTTCATTTCCACATTTAATATTCAGGCAAGTCTTTCTTCAGTCAACTGTGTGTTGTTATTTAACCATGGTGATTTTCTGCTGTGTTAATGCAAAAGCTATTTTGACATGCAATAACTGTTTGATTGATTATGAAATTAGGCAGAAAGCAGTACATTTGCTTGCTTGCCTATAATAAGGCAATCTAACCCTTCAAGGCTGACCTCATGACATTGAACTGCACTTGTTAACTTCACTCATATTACATGTAGTAATTTCCACTTGTGATATTTTAATAGCATTTTTCTTTTCATTCAATTTAGTATTTTAGCATTGTAATGTGCTTCTGAAGCATTTCTGTAATTGCAGATTAAAAACAGTTGTCATAAAAAGAAATATTAATCAAGATATTAATTCTTTTATAGCTTAATTTCTATTTCATTTTATGACATCTTTGCAAGTGTCGTCTGGTGGAACTAATAAAAAGTAATTGAAAATATTCTCTTATTCTTTTTCTTCTCCTCCTATGTGCAGTGTCCCTTCAAGATGTAAGCGATCATGGCTCTCCACTATTTCCTGTCCTTTGTAGCTCTTAATAAATTTTACCTTTTTTGTTATCTCTCCTGAACCTTGTTCCACCATCCATCTACTCCATCTCATTAAATAGGTTATATGTTGTTTTTTTCTGTCTCTGTTGCCTTCAGTCTTTCCTGTGAGTATCAGATTTTCCAATCCCTCTTTCCTCATTATGTGCCCTAGAAATTTCAACTGTCTCTTCTTTGTTAAGTATAAGTTTCCTTTTTCTCTAAAACTTTAGTATCCTCAGCATTCACTGCCATATAGGAGAACTGATATTATGCAATAGTGTTATAGTCTATAGATAATAGACTCTCCCATCTATTATAAGTAGGAGTCGGTAGGGGTCGAATACGGAAAGTAGTCAGCTACCACAACTCAATTACTCTGCGTAATACTTATTATAACCAGTTCCTAACGTTTTTGTACGTTGAACCTATTTAGGACGAATTTAGTCCAAATACAGTTTCCACTGAGGAAATAACTCTACAACAACTTTGGCGACGAGGATGAGATTCGAACTCACGCGGGGAAACCCCTATGGAGATGATTTTTGATACATTTGATCTACCAACGCCAGCAACGATGTTACCTGAGGTACGCCAAATCCAAGAGAAAAAGAAAGGCAACTGATCATTTAAAAATGGATCAAAAACGTAGGAGATATGCTACGATGTTGCTAAAAAAATTAAGTTTTTTTTTTCTTTTTTTCCCCTTTTCTGTAAAAAAAATTAAGAAAACTGTTTTACTCCTACAGAGTAAAGTTTTAGGAGGGGGGTGTTATGGTGAAAGACACCTAGTCTATAGATAATAGACTCTCCCATCTATTATAAGTAGGAGTCAAATACGGAAAGTAGTCAGCTACCATAACTCGATTACTCTGCGTAATACTTATTATAACAAGTTCCTAACGTTTTTGTACGTTGAACCTATTTAGGACCGAATTTAGTCCAAATACAGTTTCCACTGAGCAAATAACTCTACAACAAACAGTTAGGTACTCTTTTCTTTGTTTCTAACACAAATATTCCCTTTTTTTTTTTTAATATTCTGTTTAGCTTTTGGAATGCATCTTTGTCTATCCCAATTCACTTTCAGATTTCATTGTATGGCATTTAGCAAGCAATTATTTTATTAAAGCATGGTTAAATGAATCTACTGATAATAATTGCTGTGGCTTCTTGATTACCATTTTGTTTTAAGGATGTAATCTAAAATATAAAACTCAGATTGTCTATTGACACACTAAAAACACTGAAAATTAACTATATATATAAAATAGATTGCTTGTGTGTTTTATTTGTATGTACAAATATTATATAAAACAGTGACATCAAATCAATATGCATAACAGCATGTATCTTATATCTTGCTTACACTATTTACATGCAGACTATTATCATCTTTTGTCATTGTTATCACGATATTTTGGATGTCACACTCTCCAACCTTCCTCAGGTGTATGTCAATCTGGGTAACCTACAGGGAATTCTGAACTGAACCCTTTATTTAATCTACGGGGGTAGACTGTTCTTGCTCCACTGCCCATGTTTAAGCATATCTCATTTAGTTATTATTTTTTACTGCTCAGTTATTGCTTGCCTCATTTCCACAGAGTCCAAGTCCACACTGCCTGGCCCAGGGATTGAACTCACAATTACTATGTCACCAAATTCATGAATCAATGCTTTAATTCACTAGACTATTGTCCTCGTGGAGAACTTGGAGCCTTAAACCTAACCTGCCTGTTGATGAGTGCTGCTTGACAGCACTCACTGATATCCCTAGACATGGGCAGTGGAATGAAAACAATCTACTCCTGTAGATTAAAAAGGTTCAGTTTGGAATTTCCTATAGGTTACCCATATCCTGATGAAGGCCTGAGGGCACAATGGCTAAAATGTTGTGATAACAACAGCAAAGAAGACAGCAACAGTCTGTGTGTAAATAATGATAACTCCTCATCAGACAGAAATTAGCTGTTCTTGCTTGAAGGAGATATCTAATTTGCATATTCAGCTTTTAAAATAAATTTTCTTTTAAAAATAATTGTTTTGTTATACATTTTACAATATGGTTTTTGTGAGCTTTATAAATAATTGTTTTCTTGATGGCTTTTATAATCTTTTTTTTTCTTTTTTTAAAATAATCCTTTCATCTCAAGCAATAAAGTCACTAAGACACTGTGAGAGAGTCTGAAAAAAAATAATTATGGAGAGGATAATAAACAAACCGGAATTGAGAAAACAGAAGATAGCAATTGACATTGCATTTAAATTTTTGAAGATCAAAGTTGACAAGAAAGCAAGAAGCCAAAAGAGAGTTCCACAAGTAAAAAGTGGGACAAAAGAATCTGTTAGCATAGAACTTACTGTTCTAGCCATTTCAACTATAAAATGATGAGACCTTCCTGCCAGTCTAGTACTGCGCTTAAATTCATAAAGTTTAGCTGCCATAGAGGAAAGTTCATCAGAACAATTGCCATGAAAATATTTATAGAAAAGACACAGGGAAGCTGCATTATTGTTTAGTTATTTCAATTTTTCTACCTTAAAGGTGATAATGACCTTAGCTTTTATATAATGGTTTGGAGATAAAGAGAAGTAAGCAATGCGGACATGTATTAATAGTATATTTTGTAAACCTTGCAAATATTACCAATCTCGTATGTCACAAAGAAGGTGAAGATAGGATAGAGGGAAGCAGTGAGTAACTTATCTAATTAGCTTGTATAACTGGGAGGCTGAGTAGTGACAAAGTGGGATGGTAAAAGAGTCGAACATTGCTTAGAGCTAGAATGGATAGGAAATTGTGGAGAGCCATCATCACAGCACATAAAACAAATATTGTAATTTATGAAATAACTGACCACCAAAATATTTTAACCTATCAAACTGTCATAATTACAACAATTTTTCTAATAGCATTTAACAGCAAATGCTCCCAAAGAAATAAGCATATAAAACCAGAAAAACAGAAAGAAACTTGTGCAAAGTTGAGTATCATTGCTACTACAAAATTAAAATTGGAAAAACTAAAGTAATTAGAATTGTGCCTTGTCATGGAATAGTGAGAGCTAGTTAGCTTAGTAGACCATTACTACTGTAGTGCATTTCGTCCTTACAAAATACTCTATTACTGTGCCCTTCTACCAGCATAAAATTAAAATTAATAAATGTCTAAATGTTTGTAATCTCACTGATTGCCTTTACCAGTGGATGAAAGCAAACATGTCTACGGATCAACTTTGCAATATAAAATATACAGTGACTTTCATTTTAAAGGTTACATCAGAACTATAACTTTTTCGATGACATTTATCAGTAAATTTTAATTTTATAACTGCTGGGTGATAGTATTTTAAATGTTGCAGTGGTAGAACTTAGTGATAGAATTATGTCTTCAGAAAAGAACTTTTAATGATATAAAAATAGAACAAGTTTTTTTTAATTTTTTTATTTTATTATTTAATACCTGAAATTGATATTACAGTATCTTATTGCTAGACTAATTCTACACTTGATGGGCATAGCACTCTGAGATCTTTTTTATTAAGCAATCAAAGTGTGTCTGTATATTTTGAAACATATATGCTGTATTGGCATTTTAATAGCAAGAACGGTTAGCGAAACAAGGATTTTGATGAGCATTAAGTGATATTAATTTCATTAATCTTACAAGTTTGGTTGAAATCCAAAAGAAAGTGTTTTTCATCTAAGCTTACAATATCATCAGAGTAGCTTATTGAGAGAAAAGTTGAAAACAGAGAACCACATGGTTAAATCTTAATATTAAAAAGAATTTCACTGGTACACAAATTATGTATGAAAGGAGTAATTATTTAAGATATATATTAGCAACAAGGAATCTGTATCTGTTAAACAGATGGCAAAAACTTCTGTTGTGTATATTCACTAAAGGCCAAAAGTTTGGGGCCACCCTCTTGACTTAGTAATTAGTAAGTTTCATACTTAACTCTTACTGAGCTTGGATGCTGAAACTAATCCATTAGTGTACTGTAAGGTGTCCAAATTTTTAAAGACTGTTTAATCTAAAATTTAAAATCTACCAGCCCTAAAATGACCATTAGTCAGCAAGGTATATTAGGTAAAAAGAGCTAAAGGTTTAAGGAGACTGTATACAGTAATGGGTTTTGTTATTATTAAATATATGCTTTTTTTAAATTACAACAAGGTTCACCCTTTACAAGGCTCAGGGGTCACTCGAGGTGGAGGGTTACATTTGGGGGCCATTTGTGTGTATAGGAGTGGGAGATAACGGTTAACCCTGGCCGTGAACAGATTAAGATTGTAGTGATTTAAGAAACATCCTGTCGGGAGTCGAATCCACAGGGCAATGGTTTGTGGGAAGAAGCTGCTTGAGTAGAACTTGCTTCTCACTGATGGAGTACGGAGGGAATGTGGGTGGTTTGCTACTATGTAAGTGGCATGACATGTCCTTGCTGTGAAGGTTTGCCTCGGCGGGACCAAGGAATGTAGTTTGTCCAAGCACCTTCCATGGAAGTAATGGCGGAGCAGCAAGAGGCTTGCCACATCCTGCCTGTTGGAAACAGGTTGAAGGGTGGAGAATAATTTATCCACAAGCTCTCAGAGATTCTTTTTAACTCTATCAAGGCTAGTGAGTGAGGTCTGGGTAGCACCTGCCCAAATATGACAGCAGTACCCCACTTTTGTCCTGATCTGGCTCTTGTAAAGGTAGAAGATAGCAGGACGTATCAAATACTTACTCAGAGTGGTACAGGGAGCCAACCATTTTACCTGCATCTTTAGCAATGGATTGTATGTACGAGATCCACTTCAGGTTGGGTGTAAGTTTGAGGAACAACAGTCTTTTAAGGCATAGTGCTTCCCTGAGAGGACTACCATTCATCCTGATTGGTGGTAGTTTGGGGTCAGATCAGCGATAAAGGAATGTAATTAGCTTGATCTTTGGGGCATTGAATGTAACCTGCCAGTTTTTACCCCATTGAGTAGTTTGTGCAAGATCGGAACAGATATCAGTCCCCAATCTCTGACCATTGAGAGTTTTAGAGCTGTGCCCATATGTAGTTGTATCATCGGTGTACATGTTTTCAAATGAGCTATAACCCTTCATGAAGAGAAAGTCCTTCTGGCCTGAAGTGAGCTAGTAAATTAGTTTTAAAAATCCACACAACTTCAAAATCCTGAAGGTGTCACCAAACATTTGCTATATATATATATTATAATTATTTTTTAAAAAGTATGATTCCATCACTACATAAGAGTTCTCATGTTTCAAAAACAGGAGCTAAAAACTTCAATTTAATTATGGAAATTTAATTAAAGTACCTAGTTCTGTTTCATCCTCAAGCGAATTTTGGATTCCAAATGAGGATGAAACAGAACTAGGTACTTTAATTTCTATAATTAAATTGAAGTTTTTAGCTTTTGTTTTTGAAACATGAGAACTCTTATGTAGCGATGGAATCATACTTTTTTAAAAAAAAAAAAATTATAATATAGGCTCTACTTATGTATTGAGCACTGTTTTTTAAAAATAAAACAAAAATACTAAAGAACTTTGGATTATTAACCTAACAGTTCTTTCCTATTTTTCTATATATTTGCACACACACACACACACACACACACACACACACACACGCACAAACACGCACACGCACATATATTGTTTATGTGCATTATTATAGTGATTATAAATATGAATCCACATAAAAAAAATAACAAACAAAGTTATGATGATTTATTTTATTTTTCACAAGAAAATGAAGTTTTTTAATAGCAATGTTCATCCCATATAAGGCCCAAGTGTCACTCTAAGTAGAGGGTTACTGTGTTAGTGTTGTAGGAGTATACAAGAAGTTCAGTTAATGTTGTTATGTAGGAAAGATAATGGTTAACCCTAGACTTGAAGAGGTCAAAGCAATTGGGGGAAAAAGATCCTACTGGCAGTCTGTTCCACAAAGCAGCAGTTCTTGGGAAGAAGCTGTTCAAGTGGAAGTTACTTTTACTAATGGAATATGAAGGGAATGAGGATGATTCACCATTGTGTATGCTTCATGGTGGGACGCAGTTGCAAAGGAAATTGATCTCCTTATGTTAATGAGGTGGGGGATCATTTCTTATATGTTAATTCATTGGAAATTGATCCCTGTCGTGTAAGCAAATTGATCCCCCCCTATGTAAACCAAATAACTACTCATACCATGTGATTTCTTAAAATTGAAAAAAAGAAAAAAAATTAAATTTGTAATCTGGAGTGAAAACAAGTTTTGAAAAATAAATGAGTAAATGCTACAGTTTTGCAACATCTTGGAAATGCAGAATATGAGTTGGTTTTTTTGTTGTTGTTGTTTTTGGCTTGCATAGGTGATCATTTACAATGAATTAACATAGAAAAATGGATACTAGTATTAACTCTTATAACATTTTATGAAAAAATTTTTTTTTTTTCATATTTATGATCGGTAGTGTTTAATCTATAATAATATGGGAAAATTCTTAAAAATGATTATTTCTAGCCATTGCATCTATTCTAAACCTCCGCCAAAATAATATATAGAAAAAGTAACTTGTATTATATTTTGTATATTTTAATTATCTTCTTTGCAAAATGACAAGAGTAATGTTATTAATATAGAAGTATCAGAATTAATATGTCCTTACAGTAAACAAATTGATAGTGTGACCATGTGGAAGAAGCTTGAAATGCAATTCTCCTTGGATTGGTTTATTTTGGTTTATTTTATTTTACGGCATATCAACCTCAATGGGTTATTTAATGCCGATAAAATTTTTTTATTGCTGGTAATATTTTGTTTTGTCAAAAATCTGTTTCTAGTAATATTTTTTCTTCAAAATTGTATTGCTGGTAATAATTTTTTCAAAAAAGTATTGCTGGTAATAGTTAACTATTTGCCCATAGCTGGGACCCTAACAGGTGCTACCACCTCAGGTCAGGGTGGACCTGGGAATACCAGCAATTAAGAGGTGGTTCCATGCTTCTCAAAACCTCCTGATCAGAGGCTTTGCTGCTGGATGTAGTTTATTATCTTACCCAGGACGCGAATGTAGTTTAACGTCTTACCCAGGACAAAATTCTCCTTGGAAATTCCACCAGACAGAGACCAAGATTTGTTGTTTTCTTTCTGCTTCCTAAATGAGTCAAAACTTTCTGGTCAATGTAATATATTGTAACTCATGTTTTAGACAGTTTAGAAACTATTAGTAATCATAATTTTTAAATGTGTGGATTAATATAGGCTTCTTATGCTGATAAAGTATGCTTTCAGAGATTATTGAGAGGTTTTTACTGATATGGTGTTTCCTAATTTTTTAAAGAATATGATATCTGACAATATCTTTTACCGGACATATCATATCAAAGATCTTTATCAGATTCATAACATACTCCTTGAATAATTATGGAGAATTATTTAAAGTAGCATCTTTTACATGTTTTTTTAAACCTGACTTACTAGGTGTAAGGATATTTCATTATTTACATTATTTGGACTATTGTTCTCATCTTTGTCGCCATATTTATTACAACGTTTCGGCTGTTGTATGCTCTGGCCTTCTTCAGGTAGTTGGAATGTCGAACTGAACCCTTTATTTCACTCACTGGTGTAGACTGTTCTAGTTCCATGTGCCATGTTTAATGGATCACAGTTATCTCCTGTTAGTTCCTCTCTGAAAGTTCTCCACTGCCTTAACTGGGTATTAAACTCACACTCTTTGGGTCCTGTCACTGGATCTAACCAATGCCTTTATCCACTGTGCCATGTATTCTTGAGGCGACAAAGATGAGGACAATAGTCTGAATAATGTAAATAATGTACATAATACCTCATCTCAGAAATATCGACAGATACTGAAGGGCCGAAACGTAATAAATATGGCGACAAAGATGAGGACAATAGTCTGAATAATGTAAATAATGTACATAATACCTCATCTCAGAAATATCGACAGATACTGAAGGGCCGAAATGTTGTAATAAATATGGCGACAAAGATGAGGACAATAGTCTGAATAATGTAAATAATGTACATAATACCTCATCTCAGAAATATAGACAGATACTGAAGGATATTTCGGTTACATGTCAAGAGTATTAAAACTTTTTTTGGAAACCTATTTGTCTTTTTAAATCAGATGTCTTTAACAAATTTATACTTGGAAAAGAAATGCTAATGCATTTTGAGTTTCTATCCTGTTTGGTCTCGTACTTTTTAAAGGCTATTTAGTCTAAAACAATTGTTTACTGCTACTTATTCATGGGATTAAGCCAAACTTGGGCTGCAGAAAAATTGTCCAGTTCCAAACAATAGGCAATAGAAAGAGAACACTTGACTAGAGCTATATCTGTATTATGTTGACATTTGCAGCTGTTCAAGATATTTGCATAAACAATAACAACAAAATAATGCCTACATCTCCTCCTTAACATCATCAATGCCAGCCTTAATTACATTTGTAAATTTACTCATAAAGTTGTTGTCTTTTGTGAGGACAGAGGACAGTGTTGTGCTGTTATTTAAATTAATATAATGATTTTTTTTTTAGAGACAATATTGTAGAATAAGCTGATTGAAAACAATTCAATTTCTCTTTGGGGGGGGGGAAATCCAAACTTTTTCCAAAATGATTTATGCTTTTCTTTTTTACATTATTTACATTATTCAGAGTATTGTCCTCATCTTTGTCGCCATTATTTATTACAACGTTTCGGCCATTGTATGCTCTAGCCTACTTCAGGTGGCTTTTAGTTTAATATCCTCTGAAATTCCAGTAGATGGTGCTTGACAACCCAGGAAAGTAGTCTATCCAGGGGAAGGAAAACCCTGATTTTAAAACTCCGCTGCCTTGCCAAAACATGGAAAAGGCTATGGAAGTAAATGCAGACAAAAAACCTGGAGGGGGGCCCTGAAGGCAGTTGTCTGTCAACACTGAGAACTTTCTGACAACTCCTACAGCCAAGCCATCTCCAGATGTAATGCCCTGTATTCCTTTTGATCTTGTTGGTATGGTCAAGATGGGTGCCATGTAGTCCTGACAGCACATGACCTCAATATATCATCGCCCAGGGCTGTGCCTTGGAGGGGTCACTCCAATTTCACCACCAAAATACTGAATTTTGACTAAACAGGGCACTACCTTTTATCTCGCAAGATAAACAGATTCCTCCTCCTCCTACTACTATTTGAGATAAATCACAGCATTGCACTTTTCTGCATTTTGTTAATTACTAAATTTTAATGAAATAAATTGTTTCTGTTATTAGTTTTTGATTAGTTTTTGTCTTGTTGCTTTTTATCATAACACTAAAATCGTTTACATTCTACAGTCTTAAAATATACATCAAGATTTAGAAATAAATCCTCTAAGAAATTCAACTTTGACACTTACTGAATCATTTTTGTTGGTTCCCCATCCACACTGGGAATGATTGCAAAATACTTCCCCCTCCTCAAATTTATAGTCAAAACACACAAATGCATGCTGGGATTTCTTCCTAGCCAATAAGATAGGTCACTTCTCAGTCTCATCGGATTAAGTTCTGTTATTTTCTTGTGTTGAAACCAGAAAGCTGCGATTGCTTGTCTGTATCCCCTTTTGTGTGTTGACACCATTTTTGCTTTGTGAACTTGTAGCCTTATTACTGTTGATTTGACTTGTATATATTTTTTGTTTGCTTAATGTTATTTTTGGCCTGTTCTTTTCTTTCTCTTGTCATTGTTTATTGCAAACTTTGTCAGTTCTGTTTGTTAGGCATTTCTGCCAATTACATTTAACCAGTTTTTGGTTTTGAATGTTTACTTATCACATATATATGTTTTGTTTTCTTTTCTTTTATATTTTTTTTGAAAAATAAAAATATTTTGCATATTAACATTTTAGATTAACTTTTCTCTTAATGCCTTTTTCAGTGTTCCACTTTGCAAGAATGGCTGTGTGATATCTATTTACATTACTTTAATGTGCCATTCCACAATTTCAAGCATTGTTTTATGGTTACCCAGATGGTAGGTATTTTTGGTTCAACATTTTTTAAATCACTTCACTACCAGGTGATAATGCCACTATAATGTAAGGAGTTACTGTTAGTGAAAAACAATGAAAAGACTTTTGAAGAAACCAGAAAAGCCAATCCTAAACAGGAAACAAAGGATAAACCTTTGCTCCTGTTCAAAAGACAAGGGAGGAGTGTAAACTGGATGATAGGTGAATCTATCTTGAGTAAAATTGTTATAATAGATTAGTGGTGGTTGGTGGAAAGTGTCATCAACATCTCCTGACCTACCTGTGTAATGACTTGCCAAAAGAATTTAAAAAAAATTTTTTTTTTTTTTATTAGAATAGTGATTAGATGTGTCATTTTGCAAACCAGTTATATTATAGTCAGCTCCATTGTCTCAGTGCTACCCTGCTCTAGTTAAGATAAGCATAGTAAAATGAAAATGTATCATAATCTAATGGATAAAGCAGAAACCTTTTTGTCATATTGACTTCAATAGATGGCTTTAAGTATTTAAGAATTACTGTTCTTTTTGCTTATGGAATTTTTCATTATTTCTACAAGCCTTTAACTAATTGTTTCTTTTTGCTCGGAGCTGCAGACGTTGGCGCATTGACTATCAGAGGTCAATTACGAAATCTGACATCAAGTGACAACTTTATACTAGCCAACTTAGGCAATAAAAAAATTTTATGAGTTGATTTACAGCTTCAACTGAGGTCGCATCATTTTCCAGTTGAAATGTCTAGATGCAACCGTAAGTTCTATGCTAACAGTTTCTTCTATTGCACTTCTCGCTTGTGGAACTCTCTTCTTGCTTCCCAGTCAACTTTGATCTTCAAAACTTTAAATGCAATGTCAATCTTTATCTTCTGTCTTCTTATTCATTTATTGTCCTCTCTCCTTAATAGTAGTTTTTCTCATATTCTGTAGCACAAGGTAACCTCTTACATCCTAGTGGCTTTATTGCCTTGCTTGGGGGTGAAATGATTTAATAAAAAAAATGCAGGTTAACATTATTTTCAGCACTAAAAGTATCACTGCGAATGATGCAAATTGTTGGCACCTGCAGAAGATGCATCAGAAAATGCCAAGCACAAGATAACTCATAGTCAGCATCATAATAAAAATTGCCAGCCATATGTTCCCGTGGTTGGTAGTTGGTGTTTTAAATGGTCTTTCAACTTTTGAATATATTCTGCAGTCTCTATGCAAAATGCTAATATAATTGATTTGCCATTCAACTGACAGACAAGGGTAGATTAACAAGTCTAAAATCTAATACATAGTCATTAATGGAAGTTTGATCTGAAAATTTCATCATATACTGTTGGATTTATATCATTAACACTTATGCTGCTGTAGATGTACTTGTACATCTTTATGAAACTTACATTGCCTGCTGTTTATATATATATATATATATATATATATATATATATATGATAAAAAAACATACATATGTTCATGAAAAATTTAATGTGCATATAAATATTTCTTTCACAGATGTTATAAATACGGTACTCAATGTTGAGACAGCTATATTAGTAAATATACTTCAATCTTCAGATACAAATACAATACACATTGTATTTTTATCTGTACATTGCAGGAACTTCATGAAACTATCGATGTTGGATATTATATATATATATATATATATATATATATATATATATATATAAAAGTGGCCTGACGATTGCACTAGCATGAAACAAACTATTGCCTCTAAGTGCTGACTTCCATGTCCACTTTTATATTTACACACGCTCTATCTCTGATATTGAGCACTTTATCCCATAAATATAGCACACTTTAAGACTATATTTCTTTATATATATATATATATATATATATATATATATATATATATATATATATATATATAAAAATTTCAGATATAATTAAAATATCTGTAAAAAGACAATATCAATAAACACAAAAGGAAAACTTATCAAAGCCAACACATTTCGTCCTCTGATGGACTTCATCAAGACAAATACAAGGAATATTAATTTCATAAAAAAATTCATCATTTACTCACTTTTGTTTATTAGACATTAACCTTTAATATACTGGAGGTGATTTTGCTTATAAAGCAAAAATGTTATCCTGCCACTGTAAATGAATAATTACAGGTTTGAATTTTGCAGTTGTGTTGTCATATCCTGCTATGGCAACAGAAAATGGACATGACTGAAATTAAGTAGTGCAGTAGAGGAACCTTGAAAACCAATGCAGTGGAAAGCAAAGTAGTGAATTATGTACAGTGTTAAAGGTTAAATTATGTGACCTATCCTCTATAATTTACCTAGAATTTTCAGTTAACCTGATGAATATTTATGAATGTCTCAAATTTAAGAATTTTAAAAACTAGCAATATTTTAATTTTGTTTATAAAAACTTGTTGCAAAATAAAATTTATAATTTTATCTTTTTGTGTATATTTTTTAATACGTTTGTTATTGAGTATGCCATGATAATAGAAAAGCTTTTCCACTTTGTCATTGATTTTCCTAACATTGTTCTGGTATATAAAAATTTATTCATCATTGTCTCCCATTGATGTAATATATACAAATATAGTAAAACAAAATGGTGATTGGGGCGAGTAAAGATTAGGAAAACAAATTTTACTCACTCTAAAGTGGTGAATCAAAAAATGTAGCATGAAAGAACGAACAAGAATACTAATTGATTATTGTTCCCCACTCTTCAGAGCTCAATTGAGGACAAAACCTAAATATGTGCACATTGACTAAAAAAAAGTGCTAAGGAAAAAAAATACTATTGGAGAATCCGCAATATAAATGACCGATTACATTTAGAAGCAGCAACCATTCCTTTTACTTACAGAAGGAACGTTGCTTACACTTACGTCTCAAGCACTTTCAAATGGTAATCCAAATGTGTTCTGCTGACTACTGTGATTGCAGAACACCTAATAAATAATCTGATTTGTACCATGTTTACATTTTTTCAGCTGAGCTTGCATGGATAGAAGTTGATTTCATTGATATAGAATTATTCTTCGAATAGGCAATTTATTATGAAGTTATGCCAGTAATATATAAGGTAGACATGGTTTTATTACTTTTATTATCAGTTTATTTGATAATGTGAATCTTTTCATGTATGTTATTAGTTATCACACCAAAGTCGAGTTTAGCCTACCAACAAACATCACTCAGAATTTAATGTTTGTAGTATAAGATGACCTCCAGAATAAGGATTGTGTTTTGGATTTAAAGGTTGTCTTATACGTGTAAATATACGTTATATACGAAGTCTAAGCAACCTTCCCTCTGTAAGTACAAAAATGGTTGCAGTTTCTAAATATAATCTGTCTGTGATTTATAGTGTTGCTAATTCTCTGGTATCCTTATTTTTTTTTTTTTTTGTCCACATGTAGATTTTGTCCTTGACTGAGCTCTGAAGAGCAAGGAGTGATAACAAATCAACCTTTGTTTTCTTTATTGCTAGATTTTTTTATTCTCCCCCCTACAGAGAGTAATTTTTTTTTTATCCTTGTTCTTCTCTCTTTTGTGTTTTTATTATGCATATCCTATATGAATATATACTTTTAAAAATGTCTGTATTTAAAGCCATAATAAAATTTTGTACCCTCCACTGATTATATAAAATACGTTTTATTATAAATATTCACCACATGTTAATCCTTTCATGGTATTTAAAGAAAGTCTTATATCATGAATAAAACACCCTCCCTACCTCCCAAAAAACCTTAATCTTTGTCTAATAGTTAAAAGCAAGAGTAGCTTTTGTATTACATTTAAATAAACAGTTTTTGAACATTCCAGTCATTTATGAATCATTAATATAGAAAAATAAGAGCCATTTGCTCAAAGGATAACAGTAAAAGAATATTATTTCTTTTAAAAGTAATTATTAGGCATTAACTTGTTTTGTATTTGTTAAAAATAATCCATTATGAGAATAAGTATATAAATACTTAATTGGCTGGCATTATTTCTAATCTCGTTAAAAGACCCAAAACTTAAGCATTATTATTTTGTTTGCTGTTTGTTTTTTCATTTTTTCATAAGTGAATTGCTTTAATGGATTACTTCATATTGTTTTTTTCTTTTTTTTTTTTTTTTTTTTTTTTTCATACTGACTGAAACTAAAATAAGTGTAGGAAATGTTTTAAATAATATGATTTATTAGATTACAATAAATGCTTGGTTAATACAAGGGAAGGCTGGAAAGTTTTTGGCATGCCCAAGAAGAGCCCCCCCCCCACTACCACCACCACCACCACCACCAAAAAAAGAGAAAACAAATCAATGTTTGGTCCTTTGGTCTGATTTTAGGAAGTGGGTTGGACCAAACACTTTTCAGCCTCCTCTCATTCAGCTCTCGTTCCATTGTTTTAATTATAACAATTCTATCAAAAGCATTTTAATTCCCCCATCACGGAATATTTAAGATAAATTTTATAGTTGAATTCCAAAACTATTGTTATGCCCAATAATCTAAAATGTTTCATTTAAAAATGTATTATCTCGGATAATTAACAAAAAATTGATTTCATAGCTAATTGCAACCAGAGTTGATTTTTAGCTGACAATCAGCTGTAATGAGTTGTGATCTGTAGTATTATTGTTATTTTTTTAATATCTAATTTCATAATGTATAACTCAGATAATCTGTTGTTTTGTAATAAGCAAATGTGTTAAGTATTGGTAATGTGTGTGTGTGTGTGTGTGTCTATAACAAACATCAGTTGTGTTCCTGTTATCTCCATTTATTCTTGCTTTTTTATTTCAGATGTACAGTCTTATTTGGCAACTAGAATTGCGCAATATTTTATCTGAAGAAGATCAGCTTACTTTATTAATATCTGCAATATGCCATGACTTGGAACATTCTGGTTTCAGTAATGTCTACCATGTGAGTTGATCAGATTCTTATTGGTTTGTGTCCAAATGTTAAAAATAGAAAAATGATTTGGTGCTTGAAATGATATTGACTTACCTCATTAAGATTCAATATGAACTTGTTAATGACATGAGTCATCTGGAATGCAGTTATTAAAAGAATTTGATTTTTTAGTATCAATTCTTACTTCAGATACAATGCATTTAAAAAAAAAATTTTACATCTTTTTGCTATATTTATAATCAATATTTAGGATATAATTCTTTTTTTTTTGCATAAAATCCGTTTTTCATAAGAAAATATTTAACTTTGAGCCTTATACTATAATGCCACAAAAATTTGCTATTGTTGGTGAATTTAAAGTAAAAGGTTGACTAGCTTGATTTATCTCATAAATCGGGGAGATTTTCAATGCTTAAGGTGTCGTTTTCAAAAATATATTTCTTCGTATTAGATTTTAAAATCAAAATTCTGTTGGATGGTATTCTCGATGCTTAGAATGTAGTTTTCAAAAAGTCCTTTACTTGTATCAGATTTCAAAATCAAAATTCTGTCGGAAGGAATTCTCCATGCCTAAAATGACTTTTTCAAAAAGTCCTTTACTTGTATCAGATTTCAAAATCAAAATTCTGTCGGAAGGAATTCTCCATGCCTAAAATGACTTTTTCAAAAAGTCCTTTACTTGTATCAGATTTCAAAATCAAAATTTTGTTGGGTGGGAAGCTGGTTAAAATAGATTGAGTATTTACCTTAATAAAAATATTACTTTTCATTAATTATTCTTGTTGCTATCAAATTGGTCAGAATTGAAATTGCTTCTCTTCACTTATTCTGTTTTTCTTCTTGTGACCAAATGTTATATGAACCCTAACAAAAGAAGGAACCAGAAAGCAGAATCCTCTTACTAAACTAACTTATTAAAAACTGAATTTTTCTTTTATGAATTTTATTTAACTTTTTTTTTTTTTCAACTTTTGAGAATCTGAGGTAAAGCATACATTATAAAACGGTATTTCACAAGGAATCTGTCTAAATTATTATTCATAGGTAAATGCTCAGACCATGCTTGCTCGAACCTACAACGACAGATCACCATTGGAAAACCATCACTGTGATGTTGCATTTCGCATTCTTGAAAAATGGGGACTACTAAAGAGTTTATCCAAAGAACAGTATTTAGAAGTTCGACAAGGTATTATCAGGTAAGAATTTATTAAAAACTGAATATATATATATATATATATATATATATTATTTATTTATTTTTTTTTTTTACAACTCTTTCTATTGGAAAGAAATTGAGATTTTGAAAGAAAAAAAAATTTTGTATTCCTTTGTTGACATTCTTGAAAAATAGGGATTACTGAAGAGTTTATTCAAAGAACAGTATTAAGAATTCAGACAAGGTGTGTGTGTGTATATATATATATATATATATATATATATATATATATATATATATATATATAATATGTGTGTGTGTGTTGATGTAAGAACAGATTAATGATCCAAAGTTCTTTACTATTTGTTTTTATTTTTAAAAAAACAGTGCTCGATACAGAAGTAGAGCTTAAACTTATAATTACATTTTAAAAAATATGATTCCATCGCAACACAGAAATTACTATGTTTTGAAACGGTTTGGAATTCCAAACATCGCTTGAGAATGAAACTGCCTTTAAGTTAGTTTAATATTGAAATGAAACTTTATCACTTGAGTTTGTTTCAAAACACAGTAATTTCTGTGTCGTGATAGAATCATATTTAAAAAAAAATAATTATAATATATATATATATTTTAATCAATTCACACCATGCGGGGGGTTACTGGGAGTGAAAGAGAATTAAACATTTTTTAGGAGCCAGAAACCCAAATCTAAGCAGAAGACAATGGATAAACCTCTACTCCTGTTCAAAAGATTGGAGAAGAGTGTGAACCGGATGATAGGTTAACCTATCTACTCTTATTGAGAAAAAAAAACAAATAGTAAGTAAAGTTTCAGAGTTTAGGCAAAGACATAGTTGAAATAGAATTTAGAAGGAACCAGAAACCCAATCCTAAACAGGAAATAGGGATAAACCTCTACTCCTGTTCAAAAGACTGGGGAGGAGTGTGAACTGGATGATAGGCAAAGCTATCAGCTAAGAATTTATTAAACTGTTTTTTTTTTTTTTTTTTTTTTTTTTCAAATAACTTTTTATATTGGAAGGCATTTTGTTGTCATTCAGATAGTGTAATTCAAGAATTATGGCATTTTTCTGTATGGCTGATAACACATTAAAAATTAGTCTCCAGTAATTTTTTTTTTCTCATTGTTTTCTTCTCCATTGCTCCTCTTAACAGTCGCCTGGTAAACACATATGCCAAACTTGTATATAAAGTCACATTCTTGAAGT
>OZ038499.1:101965768-102010768 GCA_964036315.1 Acanthosepion esculentum
TTCGTGTTTAGTTTTTAATTTTCATACTCAGCCTGGCATTTTGGGGATCATATTATATGCCTCTCTACAATCAATACATTTCTTGGCAATAAAAGAGTTAATTTCCTTTACAATTACAGTCAAGATGACCCCCCCTCCCTGCCATTATCATCGACTCCTTTGCATGTTCAGTGTAATCTTTCTCTTCTGAGTGGGTTGCTAAGTAATATCAAGATCATGCAACTGGTTCTTGAGATAATCAAAGTGGCTGGCTGTGTTTTGAACAAACCTCTTGTATCAGTAATTGTCTGTGAAACTTGCTCGTAAACCATCACTCTACAAGAAGCATTTCTGTAGATATTTATGCAGCTTATCTTAATCTGGCAGAGAGGTTACAATAATCGAGTCCCCAATGAGGATCACACTTACTATACTAGCATGTAAGGTTAATCTATCCAGATTCAGCTGTTTGTAATTTTAAAAACATCTGTTGTATATAAGGTTTCCATATTCCTAAGGATAGGATTGCAAGTTAAAATACAACAGTTGTATTCCAAACCCTTCTTGGAGATATTCTTGAACACATTTGAAACTTGAGTGGAACTCCTTTCCCTTTATGGTAACATTTATTCTTTTAAAGTTTATTTCACATTACCAATGCCAAGTTAAAGTTTGAATGATGTGTCTATTAAAATTCATGTTGATGTAATGTTGCATTCAACATTAGATTACCTCAACTTGGTTTTTGACTATTCTATATTTAGAAGATATTACAAATTATTTGAATAAGCTTCTTTTTTTTTTTTTAAGTCTGTTTTACCCCATGTAATGTCACTAAGACACAGGGTTACTGGGTGTAGAAGAATTAGGAACAGAAACATTATTAATGAGCGGGAAGAGAAACGAGTAATCAGGAGGACATTAGATAGTGATTGACATTGTATTTAAATTTTTGCAGATTAAAATTGGCTGGAAAGCATGGAGCCAGAAGAGAGTTCCACAAGCGAGAAGTATGAGAAAAGAAACTATTAGCATAGAAATAATGGCTACATCTAGCCAGCTCAAGTGTAAATTGATGAGCTAGCTTCATGTTTCGCACTTCTCATCTGTGGAACTCCCTTCCTCTTACTTGCTTCCCTGATAGCGATAATCTTCAAATATTCAAATGCAATGTCAATCGATATCTCCAAATGCCTTGATCTATTCCTTGTCCTTCTCTTCATCCTTTCCTCTATCATGCCTCTTGTGTGCTAGTGACACTCCTGCCTTGCTTGGGGGGAAATGCTTAAAAAAAAAAATCTTGATGCCAATCTAGTAGTACACATAAATTCAATAAAGTCTAGGTACCATAATGAAGAGCTCATCTGAACAATTACCCTGAAAGTATTTATAGAAAAGGCACAGAGAGGCAACCTTACGCCGATGGGAAAGTGACTGAAGCTGAGCTGCCAGATTAGGACTGATGCTTTCCATAAAATATACATGAAGTGTAAGCTTTTGCAAATGTTATTGCTTATTGTATATTCATTGTCGCCTCTCCCCTGACTTTATTTTCCTTTCTCTGGTTTCAGCTATCTCTGCTAAGCCTCAAATTTAACCAATTCATCTTTTTATTTTTATGATTTCAAAGCATAAGAGTAATGATGCTGGTAATTGGGACATATGCCAAAGAGAAGTCAGCAAGTCCTTCAAGAGAAAAGATGAAAGTTCATGAAAAAGTATTGTATGCTAAGGTAGCTAAGATCTACAGCAGGCCTGTACAATAAAAAATAATTGTGAAGGTCCACATCGTTCACAGGAGATTAGCTGTGGATGGCAAGAGTAAATTTGTGTGGAAAAATGCCACAAATAGAGTAATACCTCCTCTGATGGTGGAGTCCAAAACATTGTGTACTGGCATCAAATACTATTTTTTTTTTGTTTTTTTTTTTTTGTTTAAAGAAAGGTTTGGGTTTAGTTTTTGACACTTTGTCATATGCTCCCTTACTCTTGATTATGTGATATTATTTTTAGATATTCCAACATTTAATGTTTAAAAGACTTATTATAATGTAAAAATCAACAGAGCTCTATTTGAAATGAGAAGTTAGATAATTTGTTTTTAATCTCCCTAACCCTCTGCCTGCATTCATAGCATACACACACACCCACACTTCTGCCTAGGATCATAGCACACATACCTGGCCTTCTGGCAGATATTGGAATAGTATTTGTTCTCTTTTGTTCCTATTACTGTACTATATTGAGATAACATCCACTGTGTTTGTGGCTTTAGTTCTGCACCTGCAATGAGATGAGTCTAGTCTTTGGGATTTTAACCCTGAAGTAGCACTTCCCACATATACCAACCTGAGATGGTTTTTGATGCTAGTATGAACCTGGTTGCCTGTTTGTCATCACATTAAACTCATAGTTTAGCAAGTGAACATTACGATCAGAATGTAGTACCTGTGAAAATTACCAGGTTTTCTCACTTGGATCTGAAGTTGTTCCTGTGCATTCTGAAAAGTCTCTGTCTCTCATGCACTCACTCACATCCACAAATCTACTGTTTAGTGATCCCATTATGTTTTGAATTACAAAAATAATTAAATGATAACTTATGTTTGGGGTTTGACTCCTCTTTTGATTTATTTACTCCTTTTGCAGGGTTGAATCTTCTTCATTCCCTTCATATTCCATTGGTAAGAAAGAAGTTCCACTTAGAACAAACTCCCAAGAAGATGCTTTCCAAATCACCACAATCTTAAACTCTTCAAGTCTAGGATCAACCATAATCTATCCTACACATCATTATAATTTGTACTTACTTCCTCCTATGTCCATATGGCAACCTCATTCAGTAACTGTCTACCTTGATGGGCTCTTGGGTCTTGTATTTATTAAAGCAAAATATTGAATTTAACAAAAAGGCAAGTAAATCTGAGAAAGAATTCAGTTAGCGAATTTCTTGTGTGATGGCCACAATAATCATAATCACGATTAAGCATGGGCACTTTGACTTGGTGTAATGGTTAACAAGCTTGTCTTGCTAGATCAGTTGCAACTGAAAATTGATTTAAATCCTCACTGGATTCCCCATTCATCCAGCTTTGTGCCACAAATAAGCTATGCTTGAAAAATCACCATAATCATGATTAAGCTTAATTTCAGTTGCCTGGAATTATTCACCCCCCCCTCCAAAAAAAACCGACTTAAACACCATCAGACATGTTAAATACAAATACAAGCCTATAATAAAACTAAACTGACGGCAGAGGTAATAATTCTGTTATTCAGTGTAATGGATTCTATGCCTCTCTCCTTTGTTCCATGCCACGAGCAGAGCCTACAATTAATTTGGCCTTCTCATCTGCTTAATAGAATTCTTGCAGCTTGATGCTAGCATGGCAATAAAAAAAAATGTTGTTTTTGACTTTAACCCTTTCTACCTCCTGTTCACTTTTAGTTTTCTTCCGTCATATTTTGGCCTTCCTCTCGTGTTTTGCATCCATTTGTATTGAAGTGTCATCCAGCAACTTACCTCCTCAATAGGAACACAATTTTTTAATTGATAAGAACTAAAATAAAATTATAAAATATTAAACAATTTTCTGGTATGGAAGGCTTTAACAGCTAAATATTGTTAAAAACAAATTAAATTTCTGTTTTAGATTGTTTTTATTATTATTATTATGGTATTCTGATTAATATCGCACATTTGTCAGTTAATGTTGGTCATCTGTTATTGTGATGGTAGAAACTATGATGGTGAAGCACAGTGAAATAGATTCTCACCATTCAGGCAGTGGGAATTACGTAGTACTGGCCGAAGAAATGTAGGATGGTCAAATGCCATGATTGTTTATAACCTTGATTTTTGCTGTCTACTAATTAACTATGTAACCTTTTTATAAATACAAAAGCCAGATAAGTGTTTCTCTTTTATCCACTCCTGTATATATTTTCGTTACCTTCAAAACTGATGCACCCATGTTCTTTAATTTGACTACTTTTTCATTTTCTATTAGATTTCTGCCAAGATTCTTCTGGTATTCCTTTTGCTGCATGATCCTTTGGTTGGTTCTAGCTCATAATGTCATATGCTCATAATGTCATATGCTCATAATGTCATATGCTCATAATGTCATATGCTCATTATCAAATGGATGAAGATAGATTTATCTTTGCTCTTCATTGAAAGACTTGATGACTGAGATTCATGATGATGATTAAAGTAATGGATAACTTTGTAAGAATGAAACATAAATGAAAGAAGCTTTTTGCACACAGTGTCAGATTTTATTATGTAAAGTACATTTTCACAATGAATTGGTATTAACAAACCAATGTTTGGAAAATTTTGAAGATGCACTTATATTTATGAGATATATATCAGGAGTTTCAACTCAGAATAACTTTTTGGCTGGGTGTGTTGTTTAGGAGTTTTATTCTGCAAGCAAACTAGATGTAGCATAAATGTTTATTCCTAAGTCTAAAAGATCTTGGCCATAGAAACATGTTTGACTAACACTATCTCATAGACATTTCTGTTGTTTTTATATATATATATATATATATAATGGACTCTCCCATCGGTTTCAAAGTATGAGGATCTGACAACTTAATTGATTCATTTATGAAATTTTATGTGATAATCTTAAGTGGGATTTAAGACCTGCTAGTGATTTACAAAAGAGGCCACATATGGAGCAAGAGTAAGGGCTGGGATGAGATCACTGTTAGTTTGGCTGACCTTTTAGATCTTGCTCTCACTTCTTGACAATTCAGACAAGCTGATTGAAAACTGCTGAGTCCACTAAAACATGTTGATCTCCATTCTACCTGCTCTAAGGCTAAGCGCTTGAGTGTTATGAGGTATATTGACAGCTGACAAGTTGCTTTTCCATGTGTCTTTGTATCTTAGCCATGGGCGTCCTACATTCCTGTAACCCATTATCTAAGTGACTGTACATTAGGATCTTGGGTATCCTGTCATCAGACATTCTCAAGACATGATCAGTCCACAGTAACTGAGACTGTATGAGAAAAGTTTTGATTCCTCCAATATTACACCAATTAAACAGGTCTACGTTAGATGTCCTATCTTGAAGGTTAACTTCACAGATGGCACGCAGACAGCTTTTATGGAAAACATCCAGCTGGCATATATGGTACCTGTATGGAGTCCATGACTCTGAGCCGTACAAAAGGATGGCAAAGACAACCCTCTGTAAACCTGAATCTTCGTATCCAATCGAATACCCCACTCATTCCACAAGCGATGGCGAAGTTTGCCGAAAGCACTGGTAGCCTTAGCAATCCGATGCATGATTTCATCATCTAAAGTTCCACTGTAATTGAAAATAGGTGAAAGACTTTACATAGTTCAGGGCTTTGTCTTCTACTTTCAATGGTCTCTCTGGAAATTTGTAGACTGGTGGATTTTGTTTCTCACCACAGAATTGCTTCGGAGTAGGACAAGGTTGGTGCACTACTTCAGTTTTCTTTATGCTAAGTGTCAGACCAAAGGCTTTACATGCAGCAGAGAAACGATTTATTAGATCTCTCTCTCTCTCTCTCTCTCTCTATATATATATATATATATATATATATATATATTCAAATTAATATCCTAAAGAAGTGGTCGAAAGTGCTTGGGGCAATAGGCACTACAGATAATTTGTATACTCCTTTACTCTCACTAAATAGAAAAATGTAAGAATATTAGAAAAACTAAATAATAAATTCATCAAATTTTCCTGGTCTGTTTTATTCAATGTAACAGGTTTGAAAGAAAGGTTGCTGCCCAAATATACATTTTATTTATATATATATATATATATATATATATATATATATATATATATATATATATGGGACCTAGCAATCGATTCAATATAGTCTTTCCACTTCATGTCCTGGAGGTTAGCATCAGCCATGCTAATGGAAGGTAGAAAGGGAAAATGAGGAATCACTAAGTAACATGTATTTTTATTATGCTTTTGATTTTTTATTATGCTTTTGATTATAAATTAAATTCTAAAACCCTTAATGGTTTTGATTTTAAATACAAAATAAGTTATGCGCTATTTTTTTAAACTATAGGACTCTTCTTTTGTGATAGAATTTAAAATTATTTGTTGTGTGTTGTATTACTTCTATTTATTTTTTTATAAACTTTTCCCCCCTAAATATCTTGCATGACTATTATACTCCTGATCCTTTGTCCACAGTTTTAGTTGATGTAAAAAGGAGTTTGTTGGAAGCTCTTCCATGTTTTTCTCATTTCTTTGCAATATGATTTTTATTGATGCTTAGAAGAGAACTTGGTACTTGGCAGCTCTTTCATTTTCTCATTTCTATATTTCATCCAAACATCGTTTTAGTTGACATCTAGGAAACAACGAGAATCCTGCTAAGCCTTTCAAGTCCATTTTCTCATTTCTACACTTGTCCAAATGACGTTAATGTAAAAAAAAAAAAATTCCATTTTTGAAGCTTTTCAAAATTTCATAACTCGAGGCATAATTAATTATGGCGATAAAGAAAAACTAATGCAAATTCGCTACTTATTTCAAAAAATTTGATTTCAGCTGATGTCAATATTAATTAAAGTGGCAGACATTTCGAATGAACTACGGCCTTTGGAAGTTGCAGAGCCTTGGCTGGAATGTCTTCTTAATGAGTTTTTTGCTCAGGTTTGTATTCTGAAATAAAATTTAATTTTTAATTTGAAATGCTTTCTTTATATAATGAACTCGGAAAAATTAATATGCTTTTTTTTATTTTTTAAATAATATTGATTTTATGGCAATACAAATATTTTTTTATGTTCTCACATTAAACTAGAGATATAATAAGATACATTTTTGTCACATTTAGGTAACCTTAAAATTTATTGATATTTTTAAAAAATTTGATTTACTTCTGGAAAAATATGCTGATATTGTTGGCAATGTAGAATTCTTTTGAGACGTTTTTAGATGTTTAAGTTTGCAACAATCATTTCATTTTCTAATCATTATTTTTTTTTTCCATTCTACATAAAACATTTTACCTTAATTGGATTCTAAAAATTTTATGGAAAAAAATTAATCTGTATGAAATATTTAGTTTTAGAGAAACCCATAAGGTATCTCTTATAATTCATAGAAATTCTTTTTTCAGAGGTTGACAATGATTTTTAAAAAATTTTTTTTTTTAAGTACACTTGTTTGAGGTGTATTCAAAAAGTACCTGACTTTATTTTTTCCTGCCAAAATTAATGCTGCCCTATTAGCTGGGGCTTCAGAATATACCGACTGTGTCCCTGCAGAGTGATAAAACTACCTCAATGAGGTGTCCTGGGTATGATGATAAACTACATCTGACAGCAAGACCTCTGATCAGTAGGTTTTGAGAGGATGTAACCACTTAATTGCTGGTGTTCCGAGGTCCATCCTGACCCGAGGTGGAGCAGCTGTTAGCATCCCAGCTATGGCAAAATAGTAAACTCCCAAAGTGGGGTCAGAACACTGTGAAAGTGTAAAAATAGGTTTTTATAGTAAAAATACCAGCAAAACAGTTTTGGAAAAACTATATTACTGGCAAATACATTTGACATTCAAAAACTTTTTTTACATAAATATGTCACTGAAACCTGATATACAAACTGATTTCTTACAAAGAATAATAGATATTCTACTCATCTGAACCTATCCTAAAAATCTTGTCGGCATTAAATAACATATTGAGGTTGATATGCCATAAAACAAAATAAACCAAACCAAACCAAAATGAATGCTGTGTAGGTGGAAAAATCCTTTTGGTTGGAGGTGATGCCACTGTTTGTGCATATGTATTAAACGTTTTACACTGGTCGGCCACATTAGCTCCTTGCTGTTATATCTAAAGTACATATGTGTTGTGTGTGTGCTCTTTTTCATGCAAAATGACCAAATGCATTGAGCAGAGATCGTGCATCAAGTTTTGCCAAAAGTTTGGTGATACTCAAGCTCAAAGCATTCAGAAGATTCAGCAGGACTTGGGCAAAACTCAGATCAAGGGGCGTGGCACAACTGCTTCAAACCTGGGTGTACCTCAGTGGAGAGTAAGGCATGCTCAGACAGGCCATCAAGAAGCCAAAACAAGAAGTCGATTGAGAAGGTTTCATGAAAGACCTTCATGTAATAATCCAGGAAATCGATCTCAAAGTCTGACTAAGCACAGGATTGGTGCCTTCCATTTTAATGGAGAATTTGTGCTGGTGGAGAGTGTTTGTGAACTTTGTCCTCAAGGCGTTAGTGGAGCAGCAGAAGTAACTCGGCATGGAAATTGTGTGGTTTTAAGATTGGGGAAAGGCCAAAGGTCACACGGTGCCAAGTTGGAAGAGTAGGAATGATGTGTTCTACTTGACCAGCAAAAGCTGGGTGCAATATCTCTGATGTGTTGGGTCATCTTGTGTGAAAAGAAAAAATCTGACATGTACATACTACATGTGTGTACTTTAGGCATAACAGCTGGGAACTAACACTGCCTAACAGTGCAAAAATTTTCATGCATGTGTAGGAAGAGTGGCATCACCTCCCAACGAAACAATTTTGGTCATACTGCATTAGTTATGGCAGAAAAAAATAAAAACATATTTTTGGAACAAACCTCATATGCTTTGTGGCAGATCCGTGCCGATTCATATAATCTTATATAAAATGTCATCTTAAAGTTTCATTCAGTGAAATTTATGCCTAAATTATAAATATGACTGATAAATTTTTTTAATTTTTTTTTTAAGAGTTAAAAGCAAAAATATATTACGTGTAGAAAATTTCTAATTTATTTATTTGTACGGCAGTCCACTATCTTTATTCTTTTCTGTGAACTCATAATACCTGTTATTGTATTTTGTTAGAGTGATGCAGAAAAGTTGGAAGGTCTCCCTGTAACAGCATTTATGGATAGAGAAACAGTTGTCCGATCCAAATCACAAGTCCACTTCATTAAAAATGTATTATTGCCATTGCTGCAGGCTCTAGCTCGATGTTTTCCCAAGGCTGTGGTAAGTGTAACAAATGAACATATTTTCTGTATAATTTTTGGAGTTTCTCATTAAGGTTGCAATGATACAGCAGGCAGTCATAATGCGAATAATATATTTTAAATCTCCTAGAAATTCTCTTGGTGATCTTGCCGGTTGAATAAACAAAGAGGCATACACTTATTAGAATTTCTTAAAATTAAGGGATCCCATTGCTTTTATTTGGAAGCCTCACGCCATTGCATTTATTAAAATTCCATGTTGGCAAACAATGCATGTCAAAAAAAATGAAAATGACTTCAGCTCCAACCTATTTCATGATTATTTTTCTATCTTCAGAAAAAAAAACAGCACTCTAGTTTTATTTGATTCCTTTATTAAATTTAAATTTCTTAGTGGCTTTATTGCCTTCTTTGGTGTGGAAAGATTTTTAAAAAATGTTGGGTGGATTGTAAGATTGATCATCTTATTTGATATCCCTTGCTTATATATATAGGGAATGATATATAATATATATAGGGAATGATATATAATATATATATATATATAGGGAATGATATATAATATATATAGGGAATGATATATAATATATATAGGGAATGATATATAATATATATATATATATAGGGAATGATATATAATATATATATATATATAGGGAATGATATATAATATATAGGGAATGATATATAATATATAGGGAATGATATATAATATATAGGGAATGATATATAATATATAGGGAATGATATATAATATATAGGGAATGATATATAATATATAGGGAATGATATATATAGGGAATGATATATAATATATAGGGAATGATATATAATATATATATATAGGGAATGATATATAATATATATATATAGGGAATGATATATAATATATATATATAGGGAATGATATATAATATATATATATAGGGAATGATATATAATATATATATATAGGGAATGATATATAATATATATATATAGGGAATGATATATAATATATATATATAGGGAATGATATATAATATATATATATATATATATATAGGGAATGATATATAATATATATATATATATATATATATAGGGAATGATATATAATATATATATATATATATAGGGAATGATATATAATATATATATATATATATATATAGGGAATGATATATATATATATATATATATATATATATAGGGAATGATATATATATATATATATATATATATATATATAGGGAATGATATATAATATATATATATATATATATATAGGGAATGATATATATATATATATATATATATATATATAGGGAATGATATATATATATATATATATATATATATATAGGGAATGATATATAATATATATATATATATATATATATATATAGGGAATGATATATAATGTATATATATATATATATATATATATAGGGAATGATATATAATATATATATATATATATATATATATAGGGAATGATATATAATATATATATATATATATATATATATATAGGGAATGATATATAATATATATATATATATATATATATATATAGGGAATGATATATAATATATATATATATATATATATATAGGGAATGATATATAATATATATATATATATATATATATAGGGAATGATATATGATATATATATATATATATATATAGGGAATGATATATGATATATATATATATATATATATAGGGAATGATATATGATATATATATATATATATATATAGGGAATGATATATGATATATAATATATATATATATAGGGAATGATATATAATATATATATATAGGGAATGATATATAATATATATATATAGGGAATGATATATAATATATATATATAGGGAATGATATATATATATATAGGGAATGATATATATATATATATATAGGGAATGATATATAATATATATATATATATATATATATATAGGGAATGATATATAATATATATATATATATATATATATAGGGAATGATATATGATATATATATATATATATATATAGGGAATGATATATGATATATATATATATATATATATATATATAGGGAATGATATATGATATATATATATATATATATATATATATAGGGAATGATATATGATATATATATATATATATATATATATAGGGAATGATATATGATATATATATATATATATAGGGAATGATATATGATATATATATATATATATATATATATATATAGGGAATGATATATGATATATATATATATATATATATATATAGGGAATGATATATGATATATATATATATATATATATATATAGGGAATGATATATGATATATATATATATATATATATATATATAGGGAATGATATATGATATATATATATATATATATATATATATATATATAGGGAATGATATATAATATATATATATATATATATAGGGAATGATATATAATATATATATATATATATATAGGGAATGATATATAATATATATATATATATATATAGGGAATGATATATAATATATATATATATATATATATATAGGGAATGATATATAATATATATATATATATATATATATAGGGAATGATATATAATATATATATATATATATATATATAGGGAATGATATATAATATATATATATATATATATAGGGAATGATATATAATATATATATATATATATATATATATAGGGAATGATATATAATATATATATATATATATATATATATAGGGAATGATATATAATATATATATATAGGGAATGATATATAATATATATATATATATATATAGGGAATGATATATAATATATATATATATATAGGGAATGATATATAATATATATATATATATATATAGGGAATGATATATAATATATATATATAGGGAATGATATATAATATATATATATAGGGAATGATATATAATATATATATATATATATATATATATAGGGAATGATATATAATATATATATATATATATAGGGAATGATATATAATATATATATATATATAGGGAATGATATATATAATATATATATATATATATATATATATAGGGAATGATATATATAATATATATATATATATATATATATATAGGGAATGATATATATAATATAATATATATATATATATATAGGGAATGATATATATATATATAGGGAATGATATATATAATATATATATATATATATATATATATATAAAGTCATCCCATAAGTTCTGTCCGAATTTTGAATAAAGAAAACAAGTGACCAAATGTTACATTTAATTACAGATTCAATCAACAATGTATTTGCCCTGATTATCTATGACTTCCTTCCATCTATTAACAAGCTTACTAATTCCATTACTGTAAAATTCTTTTGACTTTGATTCAAAGAACTCACAAATGTTCAGTTTTAACCTCTTTCCGTGTTACAAAAGCTGTTTCTTCCAAATGATTCTGTAAGCTACGTAACAAATGGTAGTCTGAAGGGGCAAGGTCGGGAGAATAAGGTGGATGAGGAATTTTCTCCCAAACAAGTTCTTCGATCTTTTGTGACGTGATTCTTACTGTGTGTGGTCGCACATTGTCCTGATGAAACATCACCCGTTTTCGATTCACTAGAGCAGGTCTTTTTTTCCTCAAAGCTTGGTTCAAACGCTCTAATTGCTGACAGTATATTTGAGCATTAATTGTTGCATTAGGTGGTAAGAATTCAAAGTGGCTTATTCCTTGGCAATCCCACCAGATTGAAAGAAGAACCTTTTGCCCATGAAGTTCCCTTCTCATCTGTGGCTGGGGTCCTTCCTCTTTACCAAGCCACTGTCTACAATGCTTAACATTTCGATAAAAGATCCATTTTTCGTCGCCAGTCACAAGTCTATCCAAAAAAGGTGAAACAAGTTGGCAAGAATGGAGAGAAGAGCAGATTTAGGAACTTTTCCAAGTTGTTGAAGATGACGATGAACAGTTGTATGATTTGAACTGAGAACCACTGCCAATTCCTCAACTGATAAAGCAGGATTTTCTTCAAGGGCTGCTTCAAATAGCTTTTCATCAAACTCAACTGGATGTCTGGTTTGATCTTCATCTTCAAGGGTGAAATCTCCACCTCTGAATTTTGCAAACCATCTTCTGCAAGTTCTTTCATTCACACATTCTTCTCCATAAACTGAGTGGATGTTTCTAGCCGCTTCGGCTGCTGAGTTTCCTTCTTGAACTCATAAAGCATTATGTACCTCAAATGATTCTTGGGTACTTCCATGTTAGCAGGGTTTTAATCAAACAAAATTTAATTTTATTGTTCTCTGAAATAAAATTTGATCAGTTTAAATGCATCTGATCATAAAAATAATGTTCAGCTCCATTAGACATTATAAAATACTCTTTAAATTTTCATTTTAACAAAAAGTTAAAATTCGGACAGAACTTATGGGGTGACCTAATATATATAGGGAAAGATGTATTTTACATATATATATTTTTTAAGACATTTTTATGTTTATACATTATTTTTATAGATACAAATATTTAAGTAAATGCTCTGTTTTTTTTTGTTTTTTTTTATAATAAACAGTATTAAACAACATTTACTGGCCTGAATGCCCAAGAAATTTTCATAGAAAATTTTCATCCTCTGACAGGAATCGACCTGTATCCTATACGGAACTGTCATATAGCCTGACGTGCCTTAACTGTTTCGACCACAGAGGAGCGTTCGTTTAGCAAGGTCGATTTTACTGTCTTTAAACTTTAATCTTCCATGAATCTCTCGCGTACATTCATATCTGCTCATGGTGTATCAAATGTAAACAAATGACGTCACACATTATGTGTGTGTGTGTGTATATATATATATATATATATATATATATATATATATATATATATATATATCTCAGACAAATGAATTAGCTATTTTTTGCCGTCATTGCCAAAATTTTTCCTTAATAATATTTAAAAATAAAATTTAAAAAAAGTGTGACCTGGTAATATTCATACTTAAACTTGATATGAAAAAATAATTTTATATACTGTAAGTAATTCTAGTACATTTACTTGTTTTAAAAAGAAATATAGTCTATTAAAAATTAAAAGTGAAAATATTTTAAAATTGTAGTTAAATAAAACGTATTCTAACCTAAATATCCCCAAAATATCTTTAAGTATACAAATAGAAAAAATGCCGTAAGAATTTTTTGCCATTAACAATAAAATTTTTAAAAAAGCTCAGATGACATGCATTTAACGGATGTCGGAATTCGTTGACAAATACATCCCTACCCTACCTAAACATAACCCCTTTTTTGAACGTAACTAATAACTGATACAGCAAAAGTTAATTAAAACGAACACACTACCACCCCTTGTCTGAACGATTGGATTTCTCTGTATCCTTGGAAACAGTGAATTATGTTTTTAAACAGTGAATAATGTTTTCAATTTAATTACAAAATTAAATTCGAAGCTTTTAGCTTTGATTTTTTGAAACATGGTTATTACTGTGTAGTGAAATAACCATATTTTAAATCAGTTAATTTATTATATATATATATATATTTTATAAAGTTAAACCTAAAGAGCCAGACAAACCTACCACGGTTTCACCTAAGCGGATTGTCAGGGACAACTTAGGTGAAACTGTGGTAGGTTTGTCTGGCTCTTTAGGTTTAACTTAGGTTTGCTCTACTTAGCGTATCGAGCACTATTTAGTTATTTTACTTGCTCGTATCGGGGTTTTATCTTTGGACTCTGAACTTGGATGCTAGACGATTATTTTCGGCTGACGGACATGTTCTCTGTTCTTTCTTTTTTGGTACCTTTTTTTCCCCTTTGGTATTGCTTTGTTTACTCACAAATCTAGGCACCTAAGGTTTTCTGGACTAGTATAATTTCTTATATTTATATGATTACAACTAATATATATATATATATATATATATATATATATATATATATATATATGAAAAGATGTATGACTCAGTAAGTTCTTGTGTGACATGTTTTGTTCTCTAGGACTTTATCGGACTAGATTTGTTACGTTGGTGCATCTACACATGTGTGCAAATGAGGGATGCCCGGAATTTTAGATTTTAATATTTATTTTGTTTTTTTTTCTATATAATCTGGCCGATTTCATTTAGATACTTTTTTCTTTTTGTTTCCATTACATTTGTTATTAAATATCCCCCCATTGTGATAATAGAAGATCTGCCAGGAATGGTGACATCTAAGAGCCAGGATGCAAATTTACTGTGGATGATCTTACGATCAAGGCACTCTCTAAACATTTTTGCTGTAGTGAATTGTTTTCTCCTTCGATCAGAGTAGCATTTCTTGTGTGAAAATTGTGTTCATGCAAAGACTTTTTTCCACTTTATCATACAGCCCCCCCCCAATATTATTATTGATATATAAAAATTTATATATCTTTATCTTATATAAAACTTAACTGTTAACCTAAATCTAAACATTTTTGTTCAGTATTTGTGATTTATTTGTTAAATATGTTTCCATTATCTTTCAGAGTTTACTGATATCACCAGCTCACGAAGCTTTGTCTTATTATGAAAGACAATCACAGGAATATGAAAATGACCAACGCAATAAAGAGGCAGCACAAAAGATTTCTTGATAAGACATTTCTTTGCATGAATAAGCATTCAAAGGACAATAACTAGTTATCATTTCCCCCCTTTTTTCTTTTAAACATCTGGGAAGTTTAGACAATAACATCAGGGCAAGAGAAAATGTATTTCTCTTCTGGCTATTGGCAAAGGATCCAACACTATTGTCACAACTCTCCAATCAATGAACTCAGCCATTTACTCATTCATTCATCATTCACTCTTCCATTCATTCTTTAACATTTCATTCATCTATGTATGTTGACATTTCAGCGTACTTTCCTTTCTTTCCCCCCTCCCCCTACTTCTTTTAATTTGTCTCCCTTGTTGACTTCTGTTTCTCTATTGACCTTTTTTTTTGTCTCTCTGAAGAAACAGACTCCAGATAAATGACAACAAAATTATCTTGAAACAGTTTTGCCCATTTTGCAAAAAAAATAAAAAATAAAAATAAAAAATGGAGAAACTTTCAAAGTTGGAAGTGTTCTTCATTACTTGGACATAACATTAAAATGAAAATGACAATTCAGAATAAAGAAAAGGATAATAATTGGAAAAGCAAAAGAATTTGTTGGGTGTTTTTTTTTTTTTTTTTCTATTTTTTTTCAGAACAGATTTAAAATGTCACCTTGAAAGTAGAAGCAAAATTTCTTTGTCTGATTCATATTGAAACTCATCATCTGCAAACAAAAATTCATTGAATCATTTTTATTGTAAAACAATTATTTAATATTAGTAATTGACAAAATCCAGAGAAGAATCTGCAATATAATAGATCCTGACTTGGCATCTCGACTTCAGTCACTTTCTCATCAACATGACATGGCTTCCCTCTGTCTTTTCTACACATATTTTCATGGCAACTTCGCTGATTATCTTTTTTATTTGGTGCCCCAACTACATGAATTTAAGTGTGCAACTAGATTGGCATCTGCGACCCACACTTTTACTGTTGAAATAGTTAAATGTAACTGCCACTTCTACTCAAAGCTTCTTTTCTCACACTTCCCACCTGTGGAACTCCCTTCTGTTTACTTGCTTCCCTGATAACTAAAATCTTCAAAAATTTAAATGCAATGTCAATCACCATTTTCTGTTGAACTAGTCCACCTGGTCGTTCGACTACATGAATTTAAGTGTTCTGCTAGATTAGCATCTCGGTCCAACTCCTTTTACTGTTGAAATAGTTAAATGTAACTGACACGTCTATTCTAATAGTTTCTTTCTTCACGGTTCCTGACAGTGGAAATTCTTTCCATTTACTTGCTTTCCTGAAAACTACAATCTTAAAAAATATAAATGCAGGCTAACGTAATCAAGGCTGACCTTGACAGACCAATCATCCGACAGACCGCTGCAACCAGGTTTGCCGAATCTCACCTGTTTCCATTCCCTTTGTGTCTCGAGCGGGGCTTCTGGCCAAGTTTGTGGACTTCTCTGTTGTGTAGAGTGGACCACCAAAATCAAATTCATGCCAAATCGCCTCGTCAAAATCTCTTTGATTCATAATCTCTGCTCCATGCACAAACTTATCAATCGGGTAAATAGCTGTTTACTCTCAGTGTCTCAAAGACTGAGCTAGTTACATGCCATCATTGATGGACAGATATCCCCTTGGGGAGACACCTAGTCTTGAAAGACTATTTGGCCTCAGGCGTCCACCTTACTACCTCAAGTGGAACTCTTACATATGATCTATTGCTAAGGATGCAGGCAAAATGGTTGGCTTCCTCGTATCACTCCAGTAAGTACCTGACTCCTCCTGCTATCCTCTACAAGGCAGATCATTCAAAAAAAAAAAAAAAAATAAACTGATACCAGTGGGAAGAAAGGGAATAGGGAGAAAAGATGATTATCCTGATAATCGAATGTGAGCTGGTGACGACAACAACAATTTTATTTGGCTGTAATGCTTTGGAATTTCAGTCTGGCACTTTAAGACCAGCATAAAGCAATAAACATTTGCATCTGCAGCTTCACATTTAAGTGCAGAACAATGTTCACTTGATACGTTTTGTATGCAGCCTGTCGGATTCTGCTCCAGATGCACTAGCAGTCACTTGTTGCATCCCTAGATGAAAGAAGATTCACAAATGTTTTTTGGAAGTAATTAGCTGGACTAAAATGCTAAAAAAAAAAGATTCTGACAGCTACAAAGAAACTAATGAATGTTCATTTACAAAAATTATTCACTGAAAATTTCTTTTTATATCATTACAATGTAAAAACAAACCTTAACGCTATCAAACTTTTTTTTTTTAATAAAGAACAAAAATTTAAATAGATTAATAAAAGTATATATCTGTTTATTGTTAATTTCAGATAAATGATTATTATCCCCCTAATGTTTTTGTATGTGCCTCTTAAAAAAAACCAAAAAAAAAACCCTCTTTTTTTTTTTTTTTTTTTTTTTTAAATTCAAAAAAGAATTTAGAAAAAATGCACATATCAATGACAAAAACATTTTCAAACTTGACATTTATAAATAAAATACAAAGTCCAGATAACCCTGTAAAAAGTTGGAGATCAATTTGTGACTGGATATCATGAACAAGATTTTTGCTTCTAAATTGATTAAAGACAAAAACAAATTCAATTCCAACAAATGTCACACCGAGAGAAAGGTCTAATGGATGCTAATCTACAGAATATATTCCCCAAAGTATTTTTACCTAATTATATGAGTGGACCAATCTATTTAAGTAGCAACTTTTCTGCCTCTAACAGAATCATTTGTTAAATCTCCACCTGTTCTGAGTTATTGTTTCTTATGCCATTTTGACACCTGTTTTATTTTGACCAAATCTTTATTAGAAAATTCATTATTCAGTTTTACAACTACAAAGTCTGCTTGTCTTGGTCCCTATCAGATTATTTGTACTTCATTATATTTTTTGCTTAATACCTATTTAAAATATTGGTACGGTGATGTTTAATTTCCAATCATTTTTTTTTTTTTTTTTTTTTTACTACTTACCTTGGCATTTGTTTGAGTTAGATTTTAACACACGCTACTTTAGGTATAAACATTACTCAATGAAATAGGTGGAAAAAAGGGGTATTTAAAATCATGTTCTCAGAGTGAAGGATTGGAATGTAATCCAATGTAAATGGTTTTCTACTGGTTGCTTGTAAAATCCTAGCTAGCTGGTAAGGTGGATGGCTTTGATTATATTACAGTTATTCTCAACGTCAATAATAAAATGGGGAGAAAAAGCATTTGATAAAATCTTGGAAAACTTGATGCTTGTAGGACAGATTGAAGGCAAGAGGGATAGCGGAAAACCTACTTTGCAAGCTTGAATAAATGGATGGCAGAACAGGGTTTGGGAGAGATTGCAAAAAAAAACAATTTATTGAGCTACAAAGAACAGGACATAGTGGAGAGTCATGATCACCAACATTCTGAAGGAACACGACATAGTTCAATACAATAAAATAAAAATTACCAACTATACATTTTTTTTTTTTTTTTTGAAAATAAATATTACCAGTGATACATTTTGAAGGAAGAAAATATTACCAGCAATAAAAATTGTTGGCATTAAATAACCCGTTGAGGTCGATATGCCATAAAACAAACCAAACATAGTTATAGCTATAAAACAATCTTTTTTTTTTTTTTAATTTTTTTTTTTAAGTCATTTCACCCCAAACAAGGCGATAATGCCACTAGGATGTAGGGGGTTATAGGGAGTGAAAGGGAATGAGAAGACTTAAGTGAGGAAATGACAGGGTTCAGAAAGACAGAAGATGGTGATTGATGTTGCATTTAAATCTTTGAAGATTGTAGGTGTCAGGGAAACAAGAAATCGGAAGGGAGTTCCACAGGTGAGAAGTGCAAGAAAAGAAACTTAGAAGTGGCATGTGGGATAATTAAAAGCAGCAGGAATGTTATCATTTTGAAAATTTGTTTTCATTGTATAAAAAACTTGCACATCAAAACTACAAAAATAGCATGAAAAAACAAAAAAAAAACAGTTGTAATTATATTTGCATTGTATTTTGAAAAAGAGATGATGAAGGAAGGATCGATCATGTTTTTGTATAAATATTTCTAGAAATCTTCAGTTTTTAAAACACCTCAATGTGGGGATATTAGAATATTATATCAAATATGAACTGACAATAAATAGTATAAATGTATGCCTGTCATAATGACATGAAAATAAGATTTTTATTTATTCTGCTATTGAAAGAAATTGCAAAGTGCAGCTCATTGTATTTAAAATGACATCTCTTGAGAGAAAAGCATAAAACATACATACATAGCCGTGTCTTTTTGTTGAGACCGAACTGGGATTAATCTTGTACAAAGCAAGGTGGGTCCTGACACAGGATTTGTCATAAAGATTCCAGGCAAGGTTTTATAAGGCTGGATGCTCTTCCTTTACACTCAAAGAAAAAGTTAGAGAAAAACTGATAGAGAGCAGCAAGTTTGAATGACATTCATGTGTCGAGAAATTGTCTAATACGGAAAACAAACGATAAAACTTACCAGCAGTTGTTTTTTTTTTTTTTTTAATTCTGTTTTCTTCATTCAAGTCAGAATAAACTTCTATGTAAATAAATTCATTTCCAAAGTCAAATCAACATGATATCATTTTTGCTTCATTATAATGTAAAAATATATTTCTTAAAATGTCCATTTTTGGGGTTATTTTCTTTTGTTTTAATAATAGATCACGACAGCTTCGAGTGATGTGATGATACTTCAATGCTTAAAAAATGTTCAGTATTATTATTGTTTAGGTAATAAGCCTTAGCACAAATAACGATATTGTAGAAAAAGGAATTTTCAACAATATATGCATTTTTTACGTATTTATGGTTATTTTTTACCTTTTATCAAAACGACATTCTTGTACATGTAGTTATGGATAATATTATACATTAATTACTAATTTTCTTTAATTAATAACTATTTATGCTCAGTTGTTGACATTAATAGCTATCTGCTGATGTGTTAAAATTTTCGAATAAGGCAATAATAAAAATTTAAATTTCATCTCTCTGATATCGCGATCTGTAAATTTTCACCCAATACAAGACCCGAAAGCCACTCAAAGCTTACTGAGTGGGGTTGTTGTATGGAAGTAAGTACTAATTATGAGGATGTGTAGGATACCATTTCTCTTTAGACTGAAGAGAGTTAGGGTTAGAAACAATGACCCAGAAAAGGTATTATTTACCTCGTCTCCCCACTGAGACGGAATGTGACACAAGGTCGTGTTTAATCGCGCGTCTACTTCCGGACCAAGGACAAAAATTGCCCAGCCCCAGCAATCGTCGGTTGCTCTGGCATGGTATGGCTACTTATCTCCCATCTCTCGTGCAATGAGGTGTAGCTACGTGCATTTGTTACACGGGACCGGCCACCTCTGTTTTTTTCCCTACAGACAAAGCCTCAACTCAGCCGTACTCTGCCCGAAAACAGAGACGCAAATGTTATCCCACCCCGGCATGGGCCATGGAAGATGGTGATTTTTTTAAAGCGTATCTTAGACGTGGCACAAGGCCTAAGTATGGAGGATCGAACTCGCTACACAGTTGCATTTGGTCTCTAGCAAGACAAGCTTACTAACCATTATACCACGTTGAGGTGCCCCATAATCCAGTAAGTGTTGGCAAGTATTTCAGTTAGAAAAGGAAAGTAGGTCACTACTTAAACTGGTTCACTCGTAAAAATTATTTTGGAGAAGTATTTTTGTAGATTAGCATCCTTCTTAAAGGTGACATTTGTTGAAATTGAATTTTTTCTTCTTCAAGATTCTACTGATCAAGATTGATTTGTTTTTTTACGGTTTTTCAACCTTTTGCAGATTACTTAACGCCAGAAAATACTTTTATATTAAAAGATTTTTTGGGAGATAATGATTTTTAATGATAGATATCTTACTAATTAATCCATAGCTGAGGGAGAAAAGGGATGAGTTCATATTTTTCCAAAGGACATTTGCGCGTAAATGAACACGACTGGGATTGGAACCCGGTTCTCCGATTTCTAAACCTGAGCAATTATCCATGAAACCACTCGCACATTCAAGCTTACAGAATCTGGTATTTCTAGGTGGTCACCCATCTAGGTACTGACCAAGCTCGATATTACTTAACTTCGGTGATCATACGGGAAACGATGTTTCAATACGATATGGCCATAATCTCTGTACTGATTGGGAAAGCATCCTATCGGGAGTCTTCCGCAAAGTAACGATTCTCAGAAGCTGCATGATTGTAACTTCCTTTTTATCAATAAAATATTTACTAAATAATTTATTTTATACTTTATTAAAAGTTCCAACCACATCTACTCATTTTGTTACATTGAAAATATCTTAGTTTTCTATTTATTAAATGTAAACATAAAAAAAAACATTTAACTTCTTGATTACTAAATCTTGTGCTAAAACGAAGCCTCCTGAATATTGGTCAAAATCCTAATTTGTTTATTTTGGGTAAAAATGCGTATATAATCACCAAGATGGACACTGTTGTTCCATGATGCAAAAACTATAAAAACTTCCCATTCATACGAGGAGTCAGAGTGAGAACGTGACATTCAGAGATTTAATAAACTACTGTAGTCTTTGTGAAGAAATGATTTAAAAATCTATATAAATTAAGATTTGGTAAAATAAACAAAGTAGTCAGTTTCAAATTGCAGGTACACTATTAGAGCGTATTCTATAGAATTATTTTATTAATCGATTTCAGACAAAATCAAAACTTCTTTTAATTGGAAAATATTAATAAAATATGATATCACTATTTAGTGGATGTCAGCTTAAAATTTAATTAACTTATTTACAGAGTATAGGAATTAAATTCTCTATATATTTTTCAATTAATAAAATCCCATCAGAAGGTTAGTTTGATAATACTGTCAAAATACTAGCGGACGTAGTTGTAGACTTACCACATGTCATATTGGGACCATTTAGAAAATAACAATAACTCCCTTCATCACTTCCGAAAATTCGGGTAAAGGATTTTCGCGAGCCAGTGTGAAATTATTTTCTAACCAATGAAAACATTGTATTCAAAAATGTCGCACCTCTGCGTGAAATTACATTTTGGATCTCCCTTACAGATATAAAAATAGAAGCACGCGGCATCTCGGAACTCAAAACAGTTTCGGAAGTTAGTTTGATCTACACGTGCGTACACACACACACACACGCACACAATGGAAACGACGACGGTCAGCAGACGCCGAATAAGGCCTTGTATACGCACACAATAGAAGCGAATAACCAGCAGCTGCCCACTAAGCCTTTGTCGACGAACACATTAGGCTGATCGTCATAAAGTCTATCCACACCTTACTATGAACACTTAATTACTTTATAAAACAAACTTCACTGCAATAAAAATTGAACATTTTATTGTTTTTGTATATTTCTGAAAAGAATATAAAAATATATAAATGTTATTTAAACTGACGTTCTTCTTCTGCTTTTCCTTCAGGGGATAATCTTTTTATGTTTCATTTAAAAGACGTGTTATTGTTTGTGTTGGGATCCTGACACTTAGATAAAAGAAAAACTTGGGTAGACGGATCCCAACAAGAGAAAGGTACATTTTTATACAATAATAAGATATCAAATTATTCATCTGCAAAGTTGCAACTTCTGGGCATCTATAGTTATTAAGTTATTATAAAGTTTATACTCTTCAAGTAACACACTTACAAATAGAATTTAATATATTGCGGTTAAATATTCGCGCAGATCTCTGTGTCTACTACTCTGTGATTTTAGTAAAAATAGGAGACAACATATCAAGTAGTCAGTCAAAGAAAAAACTTCCTTGGCTAGTCTGCTTTCCGAAACACGAAATATTTGTCTACCAAAAAAGAACTTGTAAAATCATATCAACAATTTGTGAATATATTTTTTATTGCACTTTATCTGCTTTCTTTTTATTTGTAGACGGGTTAAATAGATTGACAAGGCCAATTCCTTACCCTTCAACCTTAGATACTAGTTCATTAAAATATTGGCAAACATGGACTTTCGTGATCACAACCCTCCCCCCAAAAAAAACAGTGTCAAAAGGTGAGTTTTTCCCATGACACCGTTTTTATTTCAACTGCTCCTCGGCAATGTTTATCGTTTTAATAAAGCAATGATACGAATTTTAATAAAACCTAAATATATGATGAAAGTGAATTTATGCATTTTCTTTGTTTTTGAGAATTGACAACAAAAATATTTATTTATTTATTAGATTGTTTATTTACAAGAATAATTTTATATTTACATTTTAAAAACTAATACAATTGTATTAAGACTAATGCCATAATTATCCTTTACCAATTTATAAAGAAATAAATATGAAATTTTTTTTATCCATAAATAAAGATATTTGCTAAATTATTGAAACATGTGAACCAAGTATAAGTAAATTATTATTTACCATTTTATGAGGTTCGAATTAATTGGCAATTAGCCGATCTTTTTCAAACCATTCAAATAACAGTTAATTATATTTGTTGTCATTCTCAAGCACAAAGAATATGTATAAATTAACTTTCATCATATGCTTAGTTTTTATTAATATAATAATCATCACTTTTTAAAACAATAAACATTGCCGAGAAGTAGTTAAAATAAAAGCGGTGTCATGGAAAAAACCGTCCTTTGATACTTCGTTTTTTTTGTCCATGTTTAGCAAAATATTACTCTAATTTGTATTAATTAAATAAAAATCTTATTTTCAACATTGACTCATTAATATCCATCGTAAAATCGAGTATTCATTATAAAAATCATAATAAAAGTGAAAAGTCCGTTATTAATTATAGGTTTGTATCTATATCCCATTATAATGCGTTAATAATATTTATTTCATTGATATAAATCAAATATTATTTATTTTTATTAAGATAAAATAAATAATATTTTCATTTATTTAGTATAACTGAAAATATTACTTATTTTCTCTAGAATGTTTATCAAACCTACTAGCCGAAGTTATGACTATTTCAGTCGAAATGTTGTTTTGAGAAAAATCAAATGACATTGAATATGATCAACAATTATCAAGATTTTATACAAGAAGTCATCTTTTCTTATAGGATATGGATCAAGATTGCTCAAGAGAAGTTTCAATGAGAACGATAACGAATATTTAAAAAAAAAAATTAATGATGAAAGAAAGCCAGATTTGTTGAAGACTTCATGGAGAAAGTAGTGGTATATATTATTTTAAGGAAAGGATATTTCAAAATGGCGGACAATGTCACTCGGTTGGAATACAACAACATTGTATGCGAAATGGGTTTATGACCCGAGGAATGGGAGGAAATTGATTTTTGTTTTGCCAGCAAAGAAACAATAAGAGAGAGAGCGAGAGAGATAGGGGGAGAGGGGGGATATCCTGAAACACCCATTTTTACGTCCATTAAGCAATGATTGAAATTTTGAGTTTGGCAGTTGTGCCTCTGGTGACCGGAAAAAAATTCAGGGGAGAAACCATATTTTCATAATTTTGGTTAAAAAAAAAAAGAAAAGAAAAAAAAACTCACAGCTTTGAATTAGACTAAGCCATATTTAAAATAAATAAAGCATGTATAAAAATACAATATTGCGCACTTGAGCAGCAAAAAGCGCTCACGTCCAAAGATCATTTGAACTGTCCTTACATACTCTGTTAAAAATCTCTTATACGCATACAATAAAAATATAATAAACTTAATCGCAGTACTTTGTCAGTTATCTTCAATAAAACCTATATATATATATATATATATATATATATATATGAAGAAATATTGTTTTAAGGTGTGCTATATTTATGGGATAAAGTGTGCTCAGTATCAGAGATAGAGAGTATGTAAATATAAAAGTGAACACTCAGAGGCGACATACTCTGTTAAAAATCTCTTATACGCATACAATAAAAATATAATAAACTTAATCGCAGTACTTTGTCAGTTATCTTCAATAAAACCTATATATATATATATATATATATATATATATATATGAAGAAATATTGTTTTAAGGTGTGCTATATTTATGGGATAAAGTGTGCTCAGTATCAGAGATAGAGAGTATGTAAATATAAAAGTGAACACTCAGAGGCGACAGGCTGTTTCCTGCTAGACGTAATTGGGTAGTTTACTTATTGTTTCCATCTGACCCTCTGACCTTCATTGTGTTCTCTGAATGTCATATACGCCAAGCCTCCGTTCATCATTATGCGTCCCAGAAATTTGAAATCTTAGTGATTCTAAGTATAAGCGTCTTTTTTGCTGGGGAAGATTAAAAAGAAGACTGATATTTATATTAAGAAAATTCCAGGACCTCTTGTGGTGATACAGAAATAAATAAATAAAAACAAGAAGATCAAAATTTCACCATCTCTAAAACTATCACGGTTTTCCGATTATAATTTTCTTATGAGTCTTAATTCTTCAGTTAATGATTGAATAACCTCATGGCGAATTCTACGACAATAACATTTTCATATAAATTCCCCTATAGCATCGTTAAATATTTGAGCTTAACAACTTTAACAAAATATTACGATAACAATAATAAATATGAAGGCTGGTCATTAGTTTAAGAAATAAGAAGGTACAAATGAAAAGATTTTAAATTGACAACATTTCCATTTCGTTGAAACAGACGTTAAACACTTCTGCCTTTCCTTCTTTCTGTTTTTCTTTCTTTCATTTTCTCATTGAAACTAAGCAGCGTCTCTGATATGTCTTTTCCAATTTCTACGCCATCAAAACGGAATAGTCCATTACTTATGAGGTATTGGCAAGAGACGTTAAGCACTTCTCTTTTCCATTCTGTCTTTCTTTCAGTTTCTCGATGAAACCAAGTAGCATCTCTGATATATCTTTTCCGTCTTTCCACGCGATCAAAACGAACTAGTCCATTATTTATGAGGTATTGGCAGGGCGTAACGGTCGTGTGGAATAAGGGCGGAATACGCAGAATTTTATTTGGCGAAATAAATTATTACATGGAGCCTTAAAATGGTCTGTTTTCCTTTAAATTATTAGCTCTGGATTTACATTGAGCTCTCAGGATTTCATCCTTTTTGGGACTACGTATACGGATTACAAAAAAAAAAAAATTGGAGCTAGAGGCAAATGACAGCGAGCCCCAACAGATACTCACGCTGTTTACACAGGGAGGGCCTACAGTTCAGCCATTTGTGAGCATCTACTAAAGAACAGAAGGTGTGCGGCTAAATTTAGTGTGGATTGGTTCACCGTGATGTCCCGTTCACACTCTTCATTTCATCTAAAGGTGCTGGAGTCAATTTACATCGGGTCCCGCAGGCCCTCCCTGTGTAAACAGCGTGAGTGTCTGTTGGGGCTGGCTGTCATTTGCCTCTAGCTCCAATTTTTTTTTCTCCCCCTCACACTCATTTCCTTTTTCATTGCATATTCTGTTTTTTTAATGACATTAAAATCTCCCGTAGAAGCCTGAAGAGCGGGAGCCAAACCGGTTGCTTCCCTTTTTGCTTTAGTATTTTAATGTCTAGTAATATTAAGCTTAACATCCTTCATTTCAGTTATAAAATTTTCTACCTACAAAAATATCTTTAAATACATATATATATATATATATATATATATATATATATATATATATATATATATATATATATTAAGGTTACGACTATTTTGTAACCCTATGTTCCTGTATCATAAATCGATGAACTTTTGTTTAAGAGCAATGAAAAAGGCATTAATTTGATTCAGTTCTTGAAAAAGTCCACCCCAAACTGAAAATTGCAATTTGAAATGGTATGGACACGTCATCAGAGCCAACTCTCTTTCTGTTGTCATCTTACGAAGTACCACCCTAGACAAAAGAAGATAAGTCGGACAGAGGGAAATAAGTGGAAGACAACTTCATTGAGTGGTTTGATTCACAGAGACTCAGGCTTTGGCACGCAACCGAGGCATATGCAGGGAGCCGGTCAGGTGTTTAGCTGCGCGGCGACGTTTCGACCACACCAGGTTATAAAACAGATGATGATGCTGATTGGTAAATTAATGATAATAGCAAACGACGAATAAAACATTCAGACAAAGCGGTGATACTATCTAGTGGTAATTTTTAAGTAAATTCAAACGAAATCATGCTTCGTTGGTCGTGAAGAGGGAAGAAATCTAATCGGCAGGGACGTGTTTCACTTTCAAAGAACTGAGTCATTAGAACAACAACAAAAAAGTTCCAGATTAAGAGTTCAGAGAAAAATCATATCGACATATGACGGCAGTGAACTAAATCTGCTAATAATAATGAATTTTTGATTTTAAAAATTACATAGAGATGCTTAGTCAAATGATAAAGAATCTGGAATTCGTAAATTCCGGGCGTTTATAGTCAACATGGCTTCTTATTAAAGACAAAAATGTATTAAGCAATATTTTATTACACTATTTACATTATCCGGACTATTGTCCTCATCTTTGTCGCCATATTTATTACAACGTTTCGGTCGTTGTACGCTCCGGCCTTCTTCAGGTGGTTGGAATGTCGAACTGAACCCTTTATTTCGCTCCCTGGGGTCGACTGTTCTAGTTCCACGTGCCATGTTTTAATTGCTGTCAGTTGTCAGTTATCTCCTGTTAATTCCCCTCTCCAAGTTCTCCACTGCCTTAACCGGGTATTGAACTCACACTCTTTGGGTCCTGTCACTGGATCTAACCAACGCCTTTATCTAATGTGCCATGTGTCCTTGGAGAGGGGAATTAACAGGAGATAACTGATAACTGACATCGAATAAAACATGGCACATGGAACTAGAACAGTCTACCCCAGTGAGCGAAATAAAGGGTTCAGTTCGACATTTCAACCACCTGAAGAAGGTATAAATATGGCAACAAAGATGAGGACAATAGTCCGAATAATGTAAATAGTGTACATAATACCTCATCTCAGAAATATAGACAGATACTGAATATCTTATTAGTATAATAACTATGTTACGCAGATAGTACAACAACCATGTTAAGCATACAGTTAGTACAACAATTGCGTTAAGCAGACAGTACAACTACTGTGTTAAGCAGACAGTACAATTTTAACATGGAATTTATTAAAACTAAATCTTACAAAAAAAGAATATCACCTTAATCGTAATTTAAAAGAATTTCTACAATATTTTCATCTGGCTGTTCTAAACAGAAAAAAAATAATAAATAGATCACTCACAAGGAGGACTCTTTTGGTCAGTTAGCTCTTCCAGGGGACGGCAGTGGCTATAATTACTTCTGAGGGAGGACACACTGTCTCACTGTAATACATGAACGTGTAGACAGTTTGTACTGCCTGAGAACTCCAGCCAAAATCCCAATGATGGTAACAAAATAACGGTTAAGAAAGATTCTTTTCTTCAGCTGCTCACAAACTGGAATCAATAACTATATATATATATATATATGTTTTTCGTTTGAATGATTTACGTTACATATATATATATATATATATATATATATATATATATATATATATATATATATAATATGGAGAAAACAACTGAAAAGTTGCAAATTAAAAGAAAAAAAATTGAATGTTTTTTTTGTGAAAGTATTTATTTATATTTTTATATATATATATATTTGATATTTCAGATCGCCCCGATCTTTCGTCAGAAATTAATTAAATAACTGTATTCAGAAGTTTGTTTTCAAGTAGCGACCGTCGCGAGACGCGGACGTCACGTGATGTGGAATGCTACTGTGTTTGAATATTTCTAACGTAAATCTAACGATAATACTTTAGATGTTGTTTAAAAAGGGTTTAATGTCCAATTCAAAAATATATATATATATATATATATATATATATATATATATATAGCATAATGAGAAGCCATGTATACTTTCTTGATATGTATATAATATGGAGAAAACAACTGAAAAGTTGCAAATTAAAAGAAAAAAAATTGAATGTTTTTTTGTGAAAGTATTTATTTATATTTATATATTTATATCAAATATATATATATATATATATATATATATATATATATATATATATATATATATAAATAGAAATAAATACTTTCACAAAAAAACATTCAATTTCTTTTCTTTTAATTTGCAACTTTTCAGTTGTTTTCTCCATATTATATACATATCAAGAAAGTATACATGGCTTCTTATTATGCTATATATAAATATATATTTTTGAATTGGACATAGTCCGACAATTTATTTAAAGACATTTATATATATTATGTTTAACGTTCTTTTTATAGATACAAGTATTTAAGCAAATGCTCTGTTTTATAATAAACAGTATTAAATAACATTTACCGGCCTGAATGTCCGAGAAATTTTCATAGAAAATTTTCGCTCTCCGACAGGAATCGAACCTGTATCCTATACGGAACCATCTGTGATACACCCCGCAATCTATGATACGTGGACACCCCCCTCACTCTACTATATCTCAATTTTCATAAAGTAGTATTCATATAAAATACATATTTTATCGAAACCTAATTATGTACATTAATGGGTCATATGCAATATAGGTGAACAATTCAACTAGAAAAATTGAAAATAAATCCAATGTATCTAAATATAAATTAGAGACATGTCATAATAAGTCCATCTTAAATAAATCAACAATGTTTTGTGGCCATTAACATCATCTTGAGATTTTTCTTGTTAAAAAGTTGAAAATTTTAAGCACATTCAACATCATGAATAAGTAATAGTGTTTTTACGAGACTTAGTATGAGCGAAAGAAATTCACGGATTTGGACAAAAAAAGAAATCGTCTTAGAATAATGTCAAAATCTGCGAAGGCTTTTCAGCCTTTAATGTTCCAACATTGAAACCCAATTTCGAATCTCACCATGGTCGATTTGTCAAGGAGGCGACTTATCGATAATAAACAATGCCAGGAGGAAGTTCGTGAAAAGCCACACCACTTAAGACTCGTGAGTGAAACTGGACAGACGGAAATGTTTGGAATCCGTCGATGGATCTGCTAACCCGAAGTCACAAAGTCATCGTGGCCGAGAGTGTGAGAGTACTGGCCGTGATCACACCAGATTGTGCTAAGCATAGTTGAAATATAAACCACAGGTGTGCTTTATGGGTGTTGAAGAAACACAACGTGCCAGAGCAGGCGTCTGCAACAAGGATTTCCTAGTCACCGTAACACACGAGCATACTCGGAAACAAGTAACCAGCCATTAGCATATGATATAAAAAAGACGCTTCACTCTGTTAAATAGCAAGTCAGTGTCGCAGACCACCAATCCTCACTGGGTCCCCCACAAACTTACTAAATACCGACAAACAGTATCAGTTATTATTTTTATATAGCATATTGATCTATTTCTGTTCTTATAGTTTAGATTGTCTGAAATAATTCAGTTTATTATCTTTTACTGACTAGTTTTGAAGTTTCTTTCATCAGTTTGTGGTATTACCCCATTTATCTGCCAATAAACTTCTGATAACGACCGCATTTTGTAGCAGTATGTAAAGGAAAACGGTGTGAAGATCATTTTTTCTTGACCTCATAATAACGTAGAGAAATGACGTTTCTCTTCTGGGGGACTTTTCAGACCCCAGCGAACCACATGTCGTACTGAACACAACACAGAAAGTACACAGCACACAAATACCCTGTGCTAACTTGACTATAAACAGGCATATCTGATAACACTATCAAACCAACATATATAAATTTCTTCTCAGATATGTCTCTTAACATCTTTCATAGAACTTTGGGTAGTCCGTTCCACAAGTCCGTGAGAAAAACAGCTTGAGTGGAACTTACGTCTCAGCAGGAGAATACGAAGGGGATGATGGTAGTTCGCTATCTCTGTCTGTACACACATACACACATTAATTTACTTCCTTGTTGTATTCTACTTAGTTTGCTAAGGCAATAAAATATGTTGTTAAATGTACGTAATTGTTTCTATACTCATTCTTATATTTTCATGTCTGAGGAAAACACCAACACGTCCACTAGCAATTAATATTATTACACTATATTTTTCATTAAATATATCGGTTCAACTATTGGTTAAAATCTCAACATATTTTACATTTTTTATTCTCTCATTCAAAGAAATACTGAAATAGAGAAAACTGTCATAGCTATCTAATAGCAAATGATTCACTCGCTTAAAACTGATTTCCATTGTGAGCAATAACGTTTGCTTGTGGGCGCTATGAGTAGTAATTGTTCAATGAGAGTTGTACGCGGTACAATAATTTTAATGGGGTGCTTGGAAAGTGAAAGAAACCATTTTAGTCTTCTCTAGTCTCCAAGGTCCAATATAGGCATTAGTATATCCGTGATGCAACCGATATCATATCAAGACGAAATGAGAACAAAACAAAGAGAAAAACTCAAAAAATTAAGTTAAATATGAAAACATGCAGACATTAGTATATAAATATAGTTCCTATTAAACATACATTGAATATATAAGCAACAATTTGTCCCACACAGCGAATATTATGTACATATAAAGAAGCAAGCAGTGTGTATCGAGGACAATTACAAAGAACGTCTTGTAACGTCTCCAATAAAGACACGGTACAACTCGGTGATGTGTTTCTAGGATGCATCGGACAGCTATACAGCAACTGACTGTTGTCTTCAACTGGCTATCACGTGACTCTTAAGGGCCCCTTTGGACATGAGTAAATTCTGCTTGCTAAAAGGGAAATAGTTGTTTTCAATCTCTACAATTTTAACAGGGAAGTATGTTTAACCTTTTGAACTGTGATTGGAGCACATCATAAGCTTATATATATATATTTCTCTTTTTTTATCAATTCACTCCATCCAAGGTGATAAGGCCACTAAGACGCAAGGGGCAACTGGAAATTAAAAAAGAGAATCAGTCAACTTTAAAAGGAACCAGAAACCCAATCCTAGACGAGAAACAAGGGAAAAACCTCTACTCCTGTTCAAAAGACTGGAAATAGGCGAACATATTTACTCCTATTGGTTTTGCCTAAATATGTAGATTTTAGACGCATTTTAATTAGCCAATTGCAATAAAAATGGTTTTATAAGACAAAAACCTGAAAGTTGAAGTCCAGCAACTTCCATGATTTAATATGGCCAGGTTGTTCTCGCTACAGTTTAAATAACTAGGGAGTATCATTTTTAGAATGGAAGAAAACGTAAACATGTGACATTAATTCTGTTACATTTGCTCCATTTACCAGTGTAATTTTAACATTGGGGGTGCTAATCTGTGCAAATATCCGAAAAGCGGTTTGCGGATGAAAAGTTTAAAAACCATTGTCTTAAAGCATGTTCAGACTTGAATGTTAACCAGCAAGAAATTTTAAGTTTCATTAAGCCAACAGTCATAGAGATGATGCCATGCTCGCCTGCATTGATGTAAAGGTCATCTCAGCCAGATTCAACAAGGGTCAGTCCTGAAGGTCCTCAGATTTCATCTAAATTTTCACAATTTGTTAACATTCATCATAGGAGTTGATCAGCATTATGCCTCATTTCAAAGAGATTTTGATAAATGTTAGCAAATGGTGAAAATTGGATGAAATCTGAAGACCTTCAGGACGGACCCTTGTTGAGTCAGACTGGAATGGCCCTAAATTAATTTTGTTTTAAAACAAAGAAATCTGATGTGGACTGTTCGGGAATTCCAAAATGCTTTCTTTATAAATCCAAGCTAAGAAAATTCTCGTCTGCTTGAATTCAATGTCATCAAATAAACATTCATTAAAATGATGAACAACCATTTAAAGAAATTATTTTCTCAACATCAAGAACATGAAAAAAACAATCGAGTTGAAGTTTCTTACCTTGTGTTGTGAACAGAGAAAAGCAGAAGAATTTTCAAAGTGTTGTGAAAAAAACCTTTTCCAAGGGAGGACACACTGTCTCATGAGGGTTTAGGTCTGACATGCAGAACAGAGTCACCTCCCTTGGCATCAGGCTATTTCCGTCCATCACACAGAAATGTCGTCTAAGTTTGTCTTGCAATATTAACCAACTTTTAAAAGTGAGAAATTATGGGATGGTTAGACAATTTTTCTGCGAGTTCAACAAGCTTAAATATTTCACTGATCACTCGACATACAACAAATCAGCTGACTTCGTTACGCCTAATAAAACACACACACACACACACACACGCGCGCGCGCGCGTGCGCAGAGAGAAGCTTTATTGTTGTAAATACAGCCGCTCCCCATTTGACAACTGAGTAATGTTCGAATGACTTGGTCTTTGAACGAGATGTTGTTGCTGATCGCTATTTTGGGCATGCTACACATGTAATGGCCTTGTGTCAATCATTTCACATAGCCCTTAATGTTAATGGCATTTTTCTTTACGCCATTTGTAATATTACTAATGTGGCGGACTTCCACCACATTTATTTAATTTTGATTAGGAAACCAAACTGATGTGAAGAAAGGACAAGGCAAAGGTATCAATATATATAAAAATTGTATTCAACAATGCATACAATAAAGAATGTGTAAGAAAAAACATGCAATGAGTAAGACGAGAGTTGTCTCCCTTTGGCTTTCAAAATTCTCTGAAAAGGTAAAGAGTTAATTGTTTGTTATAAATGTTTTTAACAGTCATGTCGTGCAAAAGGAAACGTGTAAGTGTAAAGGAATATGCAGTTTGTGAGTTTTGAGTGAGAAGATCGGCGCATAGCTTCAACTGTCGTGAATTTCTGTGGCAGCTAAAGTCTCACTGGGCGTCTCCTCTTTTCTCTTGCTTTTATAGGTGATCATTGGATCAGGAGTGCTGCGCAGGAAGAATCATTCTCCACGTGCAGAAAATCTGATTGGTCGACACTGACCAATCAGTGAATGAGCTTTGGTGAGATTTCTGGGAGCCGATTCTCCCAAAAGTGCACAAAATCTACTATACGAAAATATAGCGATTTCAAAATTGTCGCATAAGATAGCAGCGTTGATTCCTGTCCAATGAATGATTCCTATCGAAAATTTGAATTTGTGTAGGTGTATGTGTGTGTGATGATCGCTATACTAATATTTTATTTCTGAATGATTGCAATACAGTTAGTGTACTGGACTCTCATCGTAATGAGAAATAAGTTCTATGTCGTGTACGATATTTCGGTTTGCAATAAATACAGTACAAATAAATTTTTATCTATTTTCTTCATTTTATTTATTTTGATTCTCCTTGAAGAAAGAGAACATTTTTCCGATGAAAGTTTTCCTAAAACGTACAATACCAACTGGTTGGATTTTTTTTCTTTTATGAGATTTTACATCTGGTCGTAAGATCCGAGAGTCATTATACAAATAGATCGGTAAACGAGGTCTGAGTGTAAGTGTGAAAAGCAAACCTAAAAATGTAGGTCATCTGAAAAATCAACATGGCATCGAACTTTTTAGAATATACGATAAAACCTGCATCAATAGATTTATGATCGTTGTGAACCTAACGGGTTACTCATAAACTTGATATATGTAACTGCACCTAATGATTTTTGGACTCTCCTCATTTTTTTTTTTACCTTCACAACATTTCAGTTTGTATATAGTCCTCAAAGCAACTAAAATCATCGAGAAAAATGCCTGTAAATATAATCACAACCTCATATTTTAAGATGAACTGTGTTCGTATTACACTTTGGAAGTCTTACTGTATTCATTTATGAAATACAATAAAAAAAATTAAACTGAATTGCTTTTATATAAGTACAATTATAAAGTTTCGCTTATTTTAACCCGTGCCCGTCCAATCTTCATTCATACCAAATAAATGCGATATTGTATTGCAGAAGTTAATCATTCTCAAGGAAATAGCTTCTCTTTGACAAACGTCACCTGCAAATAGGATTATAAAGAAAGTATTAATTCGCTGTAACAGATCAAGAATTCTTTTCAAGAAACAAAAGAAGTTATTTAGCCGACCAAGCCTTTCACTCTGAGGAGTATCTTCTATGTTACTGAGATTTTCTCCCCGATGAAAGAAAATACGACACAAGGTCACGTTTAATGTAAGGCCTTACACAGGAAACGCAATTTATCTGCCTTGACACGCAGGTAAGTACGACACAAGGGCAAGTTTAATGTAGGGTCTTACAAAAAGCCCGTATTTTTTTTATCTCATCAAAAGAGCTAAAACGAAACAAAATCGGGTTTTAAAGAAAACATTATTTATCTTTTGACTTAAGCAGTAAAGTAGGTTGGATTACCGCACCCGCTGACGATAATCACAGGCGGTGCGAGATTTAAAAGTCTTTTCCTCTCTTTTTTTTTTGACTTGCGAAGCGACGCGTTACATTTATTCTGTTTCGATAGACACGAGCCTATGTAAGTACTTCAGAAAGTTGTTTTTAACGCTTCATTTCTTTCTTTGTCCTTCTGTAACATATCTTGTTAAAACATTTATTAATTGTAGTTTGTTTGAATGTCATGTTTTGCGTTTCTTATTTTACCCGGACTCACATGAGTCCACCAATTATTGTTTGCGGGACAAATGTACCGGGAGGCATAAAACGAACAACTTCCACTCTCGTAACAAGTATGACACAAGGTCAGTTTTAATGCGATCCTCACCGAAGCTAATTATAGTTAAATGCATAACTTCACTTTGTTCAATGACATCGCCGAGTACGATCATAAGCAAATGGCACCCGAATTCGATGTCACAGTTTTATAATTCATATGAAAAAAAAAAAAAAGGGTTTCAGGTGTTTTCTGCCTTTCAGTTCTTGATGACTATCATTGGGTCATTAAATGTGTATTTTTTTAATTACGAGTGTCGGTGTTTGTAGTTAACCAGGGTATTGAAAGTCATAGATAAGGACTGACCAGGCTCGACGTTGCTTAACTTCGGTGATCGTACGGGAAGCAGTGTTTCAACGGCAGTAAGCCAGATGAAGAAGAGATTTAAAAGAACAGAAATGTAGTTACACACACACACACACACACACACACACACACACACACACACACACACACACATACAGTGTAACTCGGATATAAGAGAAACCCGGATATAAGAGATATTTTATCTGGTCCCAAGTTAGAGCCTGTGTTAATAAAACAAAATAGACAAAACCCGGATATAAGAGACTTATTATCCGGTCCCGACAACTCTCTTATATCCGGGTTACACTGTATATGAAAAAATATAGTCTTAAGGTGTGCTATATTTATGGGATAAAGTGCTCAATATCAGAGATAGAGCGTGTGTAAATATAAAAGTGAACATTGAAGGCAACACTTAGAGGCGACAGGCTGTTTCCCGCTAGACGCAATCGTCAGGCCTGACGATTGCGTCTAGCATGAAACAGCCTGTGGCCTCTAAGTGTTGCCTTCAATGTTCACTTTTATATATGTACCTAAATAAATAAAAAAATAATTAAGGTATATTTAAAAATAACATTTCTTCATCTTTTACGCGCCACACTCCTTGAAGATGTAAATAATCGTGGCTTTCGTGGTTTTCGTTGTTGCTCGAAGTAACTTTTTGACCGTCTTTCAATTTGTTTTTGTTTTATGCCCCATTGAATACGACTGTGTATAATGCAGAAAGAAAACAAAGTTTATTTTCTTCAAAATTCCACCAAAAGATACACCCCGCAATCTATGATACGTGGACCCCCCTCACTCTATTATATCTCAATTTTCATAAAGTAGTATTCATATAAAATACATATTTTATTGAAACCTAATTATGTACATTAATGGGTCATATGCAATATAGGTGAACAATTCAAGTCGAAAAACTTAAAAAATCATGGACCGAACATGTGAGCAACGACGAAGTTTTAGAGAAAATAGAAATAAAAAAGGACAATTATACTTAATATAAGAAAGAGAGAGTTTAAATTTTTAGGGGACATAATGAGGAAAGGGAGTTTGGAAAATTTGATACTCATGGGACAGAAAGAAAGCAAGACGGAACAAGGAAAACAACCCTTAAGTAAACGGAGGGTGGAACAAGTTTAGGAGAGATAATAAAAAGACCAAATTTATTAAGTGTTTTCCAAAGAGAAGGACGTTATGGAGAGCCGTGATCGCCAACGATCTGAAGGGACACGGCACATAGAAGATTCAGGTTGTCAAATCATTGATCCTATTTCATCAACTTACTGTTTTCATTCAAATATTCATTTTTCTTTCCCTACAATCTGAAATGCAATAATTTATTAATTTTTCTCTGGCCATTCACCACCTTTCTGTGATCCGACATCAAGATAAATAGGTTGTACAATTGTTGTTCTCACAAAGGTTTGAGGTAACTCCAAAAATTTATTTGGAGGCAATTAATATTTGATTAATAATGAAAAGTTGTTGTTTAGTAAAGTTTATTGATATAAGCCTTAGAAAATTAAGCAAAGAAGTGACATTTTTTTTTTACTTATAGTCATTAAACAAAAAAATAAGATCTGAATAAATAGAATGAAAGGAAAGAAAGCGTACAGTGAGGAGATAGTGTACAGATAAAATGAATTCTAAAATGTTCAGTTAGCTATTAGACTCCAGACCCAAGATAGTTAGCCCCTTGACTCCAGACCATTAGCAATTAGACACCAGGCCCAAAGAGGGTTATAATAATTTCGCAGCCTTTACGAATTTGTTGATGAGTCGTTCACCGGTTAGTCAAGTGGTTAACTCACCTACATTATTTGGCATATTCTCTTGTACGCCTACCATAACGCCATAATTAGCAAACTAATATCACATTCTCTCCTGATGACCCCAATTGAAATATAAATTCGAGAGGAACACATCAAAAGAAATTCAGTGAAGTCATATGCCGTAGAGAAGCTCGGTGGAAATGTCATTGGCATGAGGAGCATTACACATTCAACTCGCTTCAGGTGAGTTTCAATTACTTTCCAGTAATTTCCTTCTTCACAAAGCAATTCGCTAATATATATATTTATTACTGTATATAATATGCAATAATTGTGGCACATGGCCAAAAGGGAAAGTGAGGAGAGCCTGGTCTTCGCTAATTGTCCTATTCCTAGTTAATCACTATCATGACGCATTCATCCAATACAATTGCTCCATTCACCACAAGAACTCATTCATCACCATTCAATCATACATAGACCACAATACCACATACTCACCGAGGGAACCATACTTACCTGGCACAGGGATTCGTCCCTGCGCTGGTAGTATCACGGCTACGACTAGTTTGGACCGGTTCTGGCCTGGACCAGCTATGACAAGCCAAGACCAGCTATGATTAGCTTAGACCAGCTCTGACCAGCTTGGACAAGCTATGACTAGCTAAGACCAGCTTAGACCAGCGGTCTGAGTGAAAACACTCGGGTCCCCACGTTAAAAACCGACCTTGTGTCACAACCTGACTCAGTGGGGGGGGGGAGGGGTCAAGTAAATACCTACTCACCGAGGGAACCTACAAAACACCCAATGATATAAAAATTTCGAATTTCTAAATACAAAAATATATAAAAATTTCATGAAGCATGAAATGAGGCGGGGGGGGGGGATGAACCCCGAAAACAAACTAAAATTGGAACAAAACAGATGTTAGTAAGACCCGTCCACCCCTCAAAATAATCAGAGTGGCTGCTGTATGAGCAATTCGCTAATATAGCGACTTCAATACTCACTTTTGTATATGTTGTAAAGACAATGTTGATTGGCTGACACACAGTGAAGACAATCTTTAAAGACGATATTGATTGGTTAAGACAGTGCCAGTGCATTTGTATATAGTTGGAATAAAAACAATTGTTAGCCGTCGCTTGAAGTGGCCATCCGCGTTCCTTAGCCGTAATGCCACACTCACTAGACGCTCTGTTTATTGTGGCCTTGTGACAACCTAAGTATAAGGCCAGTCTAATGGCTGAGATTGTTTCGTGCTCCATATCGGTGTTAGAAGTCGGCGCTCAAGTCAAGATTTTAAGTGCTAAGCTTCTAGGCAGGTAGGCTTTCGGCACTCGGTGTATTGGGGTGATATAATCTCAATTTTTTTTCTTCCGACTAACTTACCTTATGCCGTACTTATTTTAACTTTGTATCATTAACCAGCTTCTACCTAAAGGTACTTCCTCTTTTATTAAAAAGAAAAAAAAAATTCCAACCTGCTCTTATACAAAACTTCACTTTGTGGAAACTTCCGAGAAAAATACACCATCCCCATATTTTCTCAACTACCCCGCTTATTCTAACCTCCTCGTTTATTAGATTTCCGACACCACTTAAACAGACTCATAAAGATTTGTGAACATTTTTTGGGGGAAATAATTTTTGTTGATTAGTATTTTTTTAAAGATCCTCCTTAGGCCGTGATACTTGTTAGAATCGACAAATATTGATATCATTTTAAAAGCAGGGTGCTGTTTATTTACAATATCGATATGGTGTCAAATTGATCGCTAACTTGACCATATATTGACCATAGACTAAATCACTTGTTATTTACAAATGTCAAATTGTGCAGACATTTTTGATATCCGTATATTCTTTGAATATTTTTTTTTTTTTCTTTTAACTTTTGTAAGACATTTTTAACTTTTTTTTTTTTTTTTTGTATGGGATTTCTTCACAAACATTCCACGTCCATAATTATTTACCTTGAATTAAAAATAAATGGATACATTTTTATTATGTAATTTATATATATATATATATATATTTTATATTCGTTTGTTTATTTAAGAACAAAAATCTTTCTGTAGCCCGCCCCTTCTCCGCCCAAAAAAAAGTCTATTTTCGTAAGCAAAACACTAAGGCCAATAACTCTGTAAAAGTCAGATCATTTTGAAACAGTATCATAAACACGACACTAGTTCGAAATAGATAACAAAGTTACATATTTTCTATTCTGACAAGTGTAGCGGCCTAAGGAATGTCTAAAGAACGCAAATCAACAAAAGTATTTTCCTTCCAAATTTCCTTTTTATATATATATATATATATAAGTGGACCAGTCTAATTAGCTCCAAATTTACAACTACACCTGTATATTCCACCTCCTCCTTTTATTTAAGATCCAAGATTATCTTTTCTGTTCTTTGGAATTCTGTCCATTATGTGACAGCACGCCATATTCAGTTAGATTTGATTCATGCATGTATTATTTTTCTCTCCATGCGAATAGCTCCTACATGTAGCAGTTCAAAGGTTATCGGCGTGCAAAGTGAACTCGGCGAGCCGTGTTCAAATTCCAGTGGAGCCGGTTCCGCTCACTACCATACGAATACTCTTAGGGAAGGAAGGAATCCATCTCTTCTCCCTCCAGGTATGGGTTAACTAGTAAGGTAAACTGTATTTTCTAGTTTTGGGATGGCAACCAGTCTAAGGGAAAGACAACTCTCGGTTCAAAACAGTGAAGAAGGCAGCAGGATATAACTCTTGTTCTTTTTGCTAAGAAGTCATAGCAATTGATAGATAAAAAAAGGATGCTGTGGTGAGACGCGCTCGTCGCTGTCCTGAAAGGATATGGCATTTAAATATATCCTCCTACAAATAGCGACATAATCAGAACATACATAATGTTCTGATTGTGATGGGAATAAACATCGAAACACTAACTATCTAGCGATTCTTAATCAAATATTCATACCTGTAGGTACGTATCATCTTTTATACAAGAACAATGTCTTCTTTTATCTAAATGAAATTAACATGACTTGTAAAATTTCAAAGATACAATTGACTGCACACCGGGCGATGGCTTTATTGGGCAGTGTTCATTTTTAGTATTAAAAACAAAAAAACAGGCTTCGGGTATCATGGTTGTCTTTCTAATCAACACTGTGTCCATTCAACAATAAAATTCAAGCAAACATGATATTCACTGAGAAATATCAACGTTGGCATAAACACATATTCATGGATTATAAAAAAAAAAAAATACGGAATAACTTGGCAGTTCAGCACTGTTTATGGATAATGATGAGACCGACTAATCTAAGCAAAATCATTCGTGGTCGTGTACCTTAGGCAATGATTTAAGTTTTTTTTTTTTTTTTTTGTTTTTTTAAAAATATAGATATGGTACATACTCGATTGTATTTCCTGCAAATAACGTTCAATATATATATTATCTACTTAAGAGAACGAATTTGTGGTTTGTTTTCAGCTGCAAAGAAAAAGATTACAGAAACGGAAATAAGAAAACAGAAGTCAGCGAGTCGCAAGAAAAGGAATGGCCAGATTGATTATGAAAACTAAATCGACAAGACAAAATGTTCTTTTCTTATTTCCAAAACGAGAGAAAGTGGAATGTAGAAAAAGTGTTTATTATACGAAGTGCTGCCCCAAATTCAAGAATATTTATCAATCTGTGTGTGTGTGTATATATATATATATATATATATATAAATAAAGGAAACAAAATTGGGTGTTTTTTTTTATGAAAGTATTTATTTCTGTGTTTTTTGTATATATTTATTTATTTAATATTTCAGACCACCTAGGTCTTTCCTCAGAAATCAAATGAGATGTAAAGTTGCTAGGACTACACATGCGCACGACAGAGGGGTGCTGGGAATTTTAGAATTTTTGTTACTATCTAGCCGAATTCTTTGCATATCTACTGATATAACAGTGTGGAATACCTACTTACAAAAGTGATGAAAAGTAAAAGAAAACGACACTAAATGGATTCGGTTAGAAAATTAAAAAAAATGCTAATATTACCAGCACCCATCTATTGTGCGCATGTGTAGTTTTATAAACATAGATTTAGTCCGACGAAATCCTGAAGGACGAAACGCTTCACAAGTAAACTTTTTTCACTTTGTCATACAATTAGCCCCATACTTTTCTTGATATATAAAAATATATATCGTTATCGCCTATATATATATATATATATATATATATATATATATATATATATATATATATATATTGCAGGCGAAACAACCGCCTGATTCGGTGTTCTTTGACCGCTCAGTTACGGAAAGTTTAATCGTCAGACAAAGTTCCATTTGCCTTAAAACACATTTACTTGTTCAGATTCCCCCGAAAGCCATCATATCTGGTCACTTTCGTATACGAAACGTAAACAATGAAATTTCTAAAGAATTAAATCTTTAACGTTTATAGAAATAAGAAATAACTGATTGAATTATACATTTATATATAACTCTAAGTGCTACCCAAATGTTTGAGGAATATCCTATCAGAAGTACCTGTTATCTGTAGTTTAGGCATTTTCACCACATATATATATATATATATATATATATATATTATATATAAATTACTTCCAATAGGGTACCATGGTGACATACAGAATAGTGCTCAATGTCTAATGACAGAGCTTCATTTTTAACTTGAAAAAAACTTTCAGCGTCCTGACGGTCATAGACAGGATTTCCATGAAACTGCAGTTGCCTACTGGTTTAACACTATATCTTGGTTCATATATATATATATATATATATATATAAAATGGTGGGAGACAAATATTCGTACACTATTTACATTATTCGGACTATTGTCCTCCTCATCTTTGTCGCCATATTTATTTCAGGTGGTTGGAATGTCGAACTGAACCCTTTATTTCGCTCACTGGGATAGACTATTCTAGTTCCACGTGCCATGTTTAATGGATGTCAGTTGTCAGTTATCTCCTGTTAATTCCTCTCTCCAAGTTCTCCACTGCCTTAACCGGATATTGAACTCACACTCTTTGGGTCGTGTCACTGGCTCTAACCAACGCCTGTATCCACTGTGCCATGTGTCCTTGAGGAATATGGCGACAAAGATTAGGACAATAGTCCGAATAATGTAAATAGTTTACATAATACCTCATCTCAGAAATATAGACAAATATTCGTACCCATACAAATTTTTAATTTATTGTATTTCTAACGAATGACTGAATATGCTTTTCATATAATTAACTGTATATAGATGCATAATAACTAAATATGCATAGGAAACCCCAAAAATTGATTTAATAGAAGTAAACCCCATTTACTCATTTTAATGCGTGAAAAATTATTTTTCCGGATTTATGTGCAATATATATATATATATATATATATATATATATATATATATATATATATATATATATATAAAATATGATTCTATCGTGACAGAGAAATTACTGTTTCCAAACTGGTCAGTAGTATTCAGGTTTAATTTCAATATTAAATCTTAACTACCGGGTGGCAGTGTCATCCCCAGGCGATGTTTGGACGTTCTGAGGATGACACTGCCACCCGGTAGTTAAGATTTAATATTGAAATTAAACCTGAATACTACTGACCAGTTTCGAGAAATAGTAATTTCTGTGCCGCGATGGGATCGAATTTAAAAATAAATAATTATAATGTAGGCGCTACTTCTGTATCGAGCACTGTTTTTAAAAATAAAAACAAAAATACTAAATAACTTCGGATCATCAATCTAAGAATTCTTTCCTATTATATCAACACACACACACACACACAGATATCTCTATATATATATATATATATATATATATATATATTTAAAGACATTTATATATTATGTTTAACGTTCTTTTTATAGATACAAGTATTTAAGCAAATGCTCTGTTTTATAATAAACAGTATTAAATAACATTTACCGGCCTGATTGTCCGAGAAATTTTCATAGAAAATTTTCGCTCTCCGACAGAAATCGAACCTGTATCCTATACGGAACCATCATTTCGCGTGATGTGCCTTAACCTTTCGGCCACAGAGCAGCGTCTGGTTAGCAAGGTCGATTTTACTATCTTTAAACTTAAATCTTCCATGAATCTCTTCTATTCATATCTGCTCTAGCGTATCAAATGTAAACAAATGACGTCATATATTTTAGAATTGGACATAGCCCGACAATTTATTTAAAGACATTTATATATTATGTTTAACGTTCTTTTTATAGATACAAGTATTTAAGCAAATGCTCTGTTTTATAATAAACAGTATTAAATAACATTTACCGGCCTGAATGCCCGAGAAATTTTCATAGAAAAAAAATGTTTTAAGGTATGCATTTCTGTAGTTCACTGCTACCAGCAAGCAGAAACTTTTTTTCTCCTGATGATGGCAATGTTGGCCGAAAGTAGTCGAGGAATCTAAATGAAATAATAATAATAATAACGAAAGAATATTAATCTACAACCCAGTGTGTCTGAGGATTTCAATTTTTTTAATAATTTTTATTGTTCAAAATTATATATATATATATATATATATATATATATATATATATATATATATATATATATATATATATATATATATATATATATATATATATATATATTAATTAAGGTATGCGATATTTATGGGTAAAAGTGCTCAATATGAGAGAGCGTATGTGAATATGTCACGCCAGGAATTTTTCAGCACATATGCGTTCCTTGTAGCTAAAAGCTTTTCACAAAATGAGGCCGCTTCTTCAGTGTCCGATGTTATATTAAGTTTAGTAATAGTGACAC
>OZ038499.1:102015768-102053268 GCA_964036315.1 Acanthosepion esculentum
ACTTCTACAAATAGTTAATGTCACTTCCATGCATAACGTTCTGGGGTTGGGCACTTCGACGTGGTGTAATAGTGAGTTCGATCCTGACTGGGTGCCCCATTCTTTCGGCAATGGGCCACATCTAAGCTACGCTTATAAAAAATCATTTGCGCACCTTGACGTGGTGTAATGGTTAGCAAGCTTGTCTTGCTAAAACAATTACGACTGAGTAGCGAGTTCGATCCTCACTAGGTGCCCCATACTTTCGGCCTTGTGCTACATATAAGATATGCTTAGAAAATCACCATAACGTTCTGAGATTGACGGAAATAAACATCGAAATATTAAAAAAAAAAAAAAAAAAAAAAAAAAAAAAATCAACCCCGAATTCTGCAAGTATATTACCATCATTTGTTTCACCATAATGCATGTTTTCTCTTCTGTAATTGGAATCAACACAGTGACCTGTAAAGTTTCAAAAGATGATTTCATTGGGCTGTGTTCATTTCCAGGAAAATACAACATTAGGCTTCGTGCTTTAGGGTAAGCAATCTAACCAACAATTCAGCAATAGAATACGAACAAATATGCTTCCCCTGTGCTTGTGATAAGATAAAACTGTGTTGCTCAAGAAATCATAAATTTACATGATGATTGGAAGTGGCAATCCGTTGCATTCTGGGAACGATTAACAATAAAAATGTCTTGAATTAAAAACATAAATTTTTAGTGTTTTTACTGATAACAATTTTATCTATCTGGGGCTTCTTTTTTTCTAAAGGGTATGTGATTTAGATTTGATTAATTTTAATCATGCGATCTCATGCTTGCGTTTTGTGTCTTTGGCGAACAAACAACGATAAGTTTGCATAGTATGGGGAAATATTCCCTATGCGAAATCATGTTCGACATAGCATAAATGCTATCACTTTGACCCGGTTTCAGCGTTATTCAATTTCAAAGAAAACCTAGATGTAAATTATTTATTGAATGACATTAAATATCAACACTTTTTCTCTGAAATAAATGTAATGGCGACTTGGCTCTTTTTATTTTAACCTATCAAACATGAAACCATTACTTTTTTAAAGTTTATGTAGTCACAAAACAGTGAAAACTGCTTCGTAACTTCAGTTTAAAGGATCAACTAATTAGTTAACAAGTGATTAAATCTGCTCATTCCTTCAAATTATAAAATCAACTTAGATTTCTATAGACTAATCGAAAACCTGTCGCGCAAGCATTTTTATTAAAAACTTTATTTTTAAGTAAGGGTGTACAATTGAAAAGATTTGAAATTGACAACTTTTTCCATTTCACTGAAACAGACGTTAAGCAATTCTTTCTTTCGTTCATTTTATCACTGAAACCAAGTAGCGTCCGATATGCCAGTTCCGTGTTTTCACGCGATCAAAACGGAATAGCCCAGTATTTATGAGGTATTGGCATAACGGTTGTGCGAAGTAACTAAGGAACAAACTAACGTAGGGAGGTTTGGAAAAACAGAATTATAATAGAAATTGAAAGGGTAACGAGCGAAGAGGAAAGAAGCGTTTTAAAAACAAAAGTATCTAAAATTCATAACCGTTCTCCGAAAATTAAAATATATGATCTTTAGAAATATTACCGAAGTTCTTACAATGTTAAATCTCATATTAAAACGCACTTCTCTCCGTCTTCGGTTACATTTGAGGCGATGGCTAATACCTTCGTTCATTTTCCTCCCTGTTTTTTATTATGCTAAACGCTAGCCGAATGTTCGTGAAATTCAGCCATGAATACAAAAAAAAAAAAAGAAATAAAAATAAAATAAATAAATAAATAAAAAGATTACTTACCTACAACGTAGTTTCCACTGTTTCCTTCGAAATAGTCTTCTTCAGCATATACAAACAGGACTAAAAAATTAAAACTTATCGCGCCTCTCCACCAGAGCTAGGGACCTTGGCGTGAGTTAATGGTTCGCGTGGTAAGTTGGGTTGACTAGAGTAGCGAGTTCAGTGGGTGTTCCATGCCAAAAAATATTTGACATTAGATAACCGAACAAGGGTTGACCTGCTGAATCAATCAACCAATAACAGGACTGCGCTTCCATCTGAGATTCGAGATTAATTTCCGCTGTATTACTTTCCCGCGTCTTATTCGTCCAGTAGGCTAGTTTTCATGATATTTATTCGCTAAGGCTTCTAAATAAATCACAGTGTCCCGATTTCTACGATTTAAACTGTTTTTCTTCAATCTCAGTGTTGTGTCTTATTTGTGCTCTCTTTTGCCTTCGATGTTTATTATCAAATCCAGATAAAAGTCAGTTAATTTTCAAAGAAGTTAAATCTTACGCGGAAGTTGGCGCTATACAATCCAAGTTCTAGCAACAATATAGCCATATATGTTCAGAAAACCTACTACTATGTTATAAATGGACATATATACCGGGTGTAACAGAAAATTGTTCAAATCGTGTGACAGCATAATTGTCCAACTGATAAAATGTTTAATATCTAAAAGAAAAAAAAAAAAAAACACTAATCGAGTTTCTTTTTTCCATGTTTTCAGATAAGACATTTAGCCATCGTAACACCATTTGTCGTAAGAATCACTGAAAACCCCTTTGAGTTATTCAGATAGAAAGAGAACAGGTTAAAATTGTTTTGTGTCGGCCCCACTGTCTTTCCAACTAAGCAATGGTGAGAGGAAAAAGATCATTCAGGCCTTCAGTAATGGCACCAACATTCATACTCTGGTTTTCATCTTCAAAGTCCATTCAAGAACCATCAAGTGAACGGTGAATAAGTTTTAAAAAGAGGGAAGAGTAGAGAGGAAAACTGGATCAGGAAGTTACAACAGGAAGAGGGGTCATCATTTCAACTTAGAGCAAAAGAGATCAATTAGAAAATATCCAACTCAATCCATAAGACGTTTGGCACGTGAGAGAGGAGTTTCAGCTATGGAAATCCAAAGAGCAGTGAAAAAAAGACTTGAAAATGAAACCGTACGTGAAACCTTTGAGGCACCTTGTTACTCCAGGATTGAATATTAGAGGGCGAATATCATCTTCATCACGATTCTTCTGTTAAGCTCGGAGAGTAATTATACATTCTTATTGCTCAAAGTAGAGTCCAATAGTGTTATAAAAACCTAGGAGAATTCCAGTAAGATATCTTTAATCATTTCTAAGATACAACGGTAGGGTCTCAAAGCTTAATCTTAACAATTTTGCTGTTACCCGATTTGGACAATTTTGCTGTTACATCCGGTTTATCCATATATAAGCAATTTTAATCCGACATTTTCTCTTATTGCTATAAACGTTATTTTAGTGGGTATGCGTGCTTGAGTAAACATCCCCTTTTTATTTATTTACACTGTTTCCATTGTTGGGACTGTTGTTCTCATCTTTGTTGCCATATTCACGATGTTTCGGTCGTTGTACGCCCCGGCCTTCTTCAGATGATTGGAATTTTGAACTGAACCCTTTATTTCGTCCACTCGAGTAGATTGTTCTAGTTCCGCGTGCTATGCCTCTTTCTGATGTCTCAGTTACCGTTAATTCAATTCTCTAATTTTTTATTCACCACGCAGTAGCCAGGTATTGAACTCTTTGGGTCAAGTCACTGGATCCAGCCAACGCTCTTATCCACTGGGCTATGTGTCCTTGGGGAATCAGTGTATGAATTTTTAGGACTTCTAAACTTAATGTCTCAGTAACCATTTTTACCAGAGCTCATATTGCAATCTTTGTTGTTATTATTGCTTTTTTTTAGTACTCTATTCATTTCTATGCTTAGCCGGCTTAGAAGATTTTTGTGGCCTAGCTGATTCCTTAAATTTTCGTATTTTCCAGTGATGTTCTCTGTCTGTTATTTCAACCTTAGCCAACGGGGAGCAGTGATCTCCTTTTTCCCTCCATATGTGGTCAGCTATGCCTGATTATTCTATTTCTCCTCCTGTGGGGGCTTTACGATATTCTTGCAGCTTTATCTTAAGGGTGTGGCCTGTTTCTCCTTTGCATTTCCTACCACAGCTATGCGTGATGGCGTCCACACAGTCCTTACTAATGTTCTCCTCTATGGGGGGGGGGGATCTTACTCGGAAGAGGTGTCTGCGAAGTGTTGAACCACTTTTGAAGGTCGTACTGGTGTTATGGACCAGACGCGTTGACAATAAAAGTCACGTTTAATGTGTATGTAATGTACGTAATCTAGTCAAACATTTTTCTTTCGATATATATAGTTTTAGTGTCTAAATCTGTAAGAAAGTTACATAAATATATGTTGTTATTTAGTGAATTTGGCTTAGCTTTGGACAAGGTCGCAAATATCGGGGACTCCGAAAAATAGCTGAATATTTCTCAACGTCGTGGCGGTCAAATTTAAAGAATGTAAGGTTGCACACTATTTCTAGAACTTTTGCTGAAATGAGAAAAAAAAAGATAGAAAAAACATGTATATGATATTTATGATAAAAGATAGAAGTTTAATTTCCTGTAATTTTATGTCTCGGTTTTTATTTGCTGAGTTTAAACAAGAGCGATTTAAAAAAAAAACAATTCGAGTTCTTTTACAAAGAAGAAATACAATACACTTTTGAGGCCCTAAATCTATTTTATCCCATTCAGTTAGCAATAAAATAAAACATTTTTTTCTTTACCATTACAGAAAACTTACGTTAAATAAATTTTATGGATTCGTTCCCCCTTTTTAATATCCTATTATATATAAAAGGTAAATTCTTTGCCTTTACCTTGAAAGATATATCAAATAATGGGATATTATGGAAATAGAAAAAAAATGTTAAGGGTATGTAACAGAACCATTTCGATTTGAATCAGGGTGATTTCTCATTGTCAGCGTAGCTGCCCGTCAACAAACATGCTCATTTATTTAGGCCCGTTTGCGTTTCTTCAACATCCACAGCGGATTTTAGTTACAGTTCAAGCATGTACTGCACTAGAGTCACATACGGTTTTAAATTCAGTTTTATTCAGAGTTGTATTCAGAGTTGCATTGGTTGTCAACGACGGCTAGAGAGTCTGGTTTGTTATTTAACTCATAGGAGGTAGATTCATACCAAGAAAAATGAATGTAACGAACTCGACTAGAATACAAATTCTTCTCACCGATTTCTTGTTCTGAGCCTCTAAACATTAATGCATCCATGTTTTTATCAACAGATATTAAATAAAGTTCATGGAGTAGTATAAACAAGGGGTTAACGTGGTCAAAATTTATACGTACAGCAAAAAAAGAAAAATGGGAAACTCTACTAAAATAGTTTAAATTAAGGAAAATGGTAGATTTTCTTATTATTTTCATTAAAATATTTTACAGAACGCAGGCCAACAAATGAAATAAATTCGTAAAATAATTTAAAATTATTAAAAAATATGATTGGCCATTTTCGCGAAATATAAGAGGTCCAGGCAAATTTATCAGGATTAAAAAAAAATCCGTACTTTATTTGACGGAGTGATATATACAAGATGGAGTGTGTAACTTCCGCTCTCTCTCTCTCGATTGCTTTACATATTCTGATACTTACCTGGCACAGGGATCCGTCCCTGTGCTCGTGGTATCACGGCTACGACTAGCTTGGACCGGCTCTGACCAGCTATGACAAGCCAAGACCAGCTTGGACAAGATATGACCAGCTAAGACCAGCGGCCCGAGTGAAAACACTCGGGTCCCCACGTTAAAAACTGTGTGTCACAAGCTGACTCAGTCGGGGGTCAAGTAAATATCACGGCTACGACTAGCTTGGACCAGCTAAGACTAGCTTAGATCAGCGGCCCCAGTGAAAACACTCGGGTCTCCACGTTAAAAACTGACCTTATGTAACAACCTGACCCAGTGTTGGTGGGGGTCAAGTGAATACTTTTATATATACAGGGTGATTGAAAAGCAACTCCCTATTTTATGTATGATGGACTCTTCTGTTTATAATTTTTACAAGATGGGAGAGTCCATCATATATAAAATAGGGAGTTACTTTTCAATCACTCTCTAGATATAAATATGTTTTTCTATTTAGCATTTTTATCCGGGGGTTGTTATAAAATTAATGTCCGGACAGTAAGTCAAGAGAGCTAATATACATTTGTAAACCAGAGTAGATTCTGAAAGTAAATAGGTAAGTCAGTTAATTTTTGTCTGAATTTCTAGGATTAGGAAGTATCGCTATTTACACTAGTTATGTTTGGACTATTGTCTTCATCTTTGTGGACAAATAGTCCGACGAAAAATAGTATAAGTAAGGTAAGTCCGTTAGTATTTAACATTTTGAAAAAGCCCTGAAGTTGGGTCTTGTAAAAATCATACATAACGAAAGCTAAAGAGTTTCCAACTTATTTTCTTTTTTTTTTGCCAATGTAAAAGAAATAATTCAATGTAAAAGAAATAGTTCAGCTGTTCCGTACCCGAAACAGGGAAGAAAAAGAACATTCTTTGTGTTGAAAGGTAAAAGTTTTTGCTTGTCATTATTTGTGACATTTGGCTTTAGATGTCACAAATAATAAAAACCTTTTAAAACATAGAGAGAAACGTATAGACAAAATCTCTATTGTTTTACACCAACCGCCCAATCTTGTAAATTATTTCTTCTGTCAAAACCGAAGATCGACAATTACAAATATACTTTTTTTTTTTTTTTTAAAAAAGAAAAAAAAAGTCTTCCTCCATCTTAAACTAATGGACATGACAGAATTTCCAAATGTCTTACCTTTTCATTAAAAGCATCATTAACATCGTTGTCGGCGCTGTTTTGGCGAATTTCTGTTTTGTCTTTGTTTTTCTGCTGCACTAAAAATAATTCCATCAAACAATTAGGATTTTCACTCTGAAAGCAAACATTTGACAAAATTAAACGTGAAATGTTACGACTTTTCTTGATTATTTTTTTTTTTCAATGGTTTTCAGCAAATAACTTATTTTTATACTTCATTAAATCAATAACACCGAAGGAAGAGAGAAGAGTTAGTTCTGTACTAATAAGAAAAATAAAGGCCTTGGGATGCCTACGATAAAAATAGCAATTTGAAATAGGAGTTTACTGTTCAAATGTAGAACAAATAATTAAACTGTCACCCTCTACACAGTCGTTGGTTTGATTTGAATGGAAGTTATGTTTCTGTTTAACGTAATGCATGGGTAGCATAACTCGTTGTGTTCAAATTCCAGCCGGGTCTTTGGATTCGCTTCGCACTACTATATTTGGGAAAGGCATGAAACTATTTCTCCTTCCTTCAGAGTGACAGACTGGGCTCTCTAGTCTCGGTTGGCAGCCAGTCTGCGAGAAAGGCATTTCTGAATTAAAAATATTAAAGAGGGCAGAGAGAATGCGCACCACTATTTTTAGCCAAGAAATCCTGGCAATTAACAAAGAAAAGGAATCTATGGTTAACTATGACCATCTTCGTCGTGAAAGGACATATCTTAAAAATGTATTAATAACTGTATGTGATAGGCTAATTATATATATATATAATATATATAATTCATTTTTCCGCCATATATCTAAAGTATACATTTTGGAAAAACCTCGCCGAAATAGCTTGGAATATTCCAAGCCTTCATCAAATTGGGGAAATACGAACTTTAAGAAAAAATGGTCACAATATATGTGTGTGTGGAGGGGTTGGGTGAGGCGTTATTTGAAGTTAGAATATGTGCTGATATCGTGTACTCATTACAACGGGGACGATGGATTCGTTTTCTACGGCCTTTGCAGGTTATTTAAAGTCAGAAAATGTTTTAGATTCTAAGAATTTATTTATTTTTGAGACAATAATGATTTAGTGATACAAGTCTCAAACAAATTAACCCATGGATGGGGGGGGAGAAGTGGCGGATTCCTACCTTTTCCAAGGGCATTTGTGCGTAAATGAGTTTAACGAACCCAAATGTAATTGGAACTCGGCTCTCCGATTAACAATTACGAGCCATTATTAATTACACCGCCCGCACATCCAAGCTTACAGCACCTGGTATTTCCAAGCGGTCACCCATCTAAGTGCTCGACATTGCTTAACTTCGGTGATCGTACGGGAATCAATGTTTCAACGTGATGGCCGTAAGCCTACTGGGGGATCATGAAAAATGACTGAATTAGATGAAATAAAAAAATGTTATTGGTAAAAAAAAACAAAACAAAAATACTATGAAAAGGTAATTTTAAAAACCACTTTCCTCGTTGAAAATGGGAAATACGTACTGTTTAAATGAAATTGGACGTTCAAAATTGTACAGCCTGTAAAATACTGTGTCTACGGGGGGCAAAAGTAGTGGGTGCAAAATAATGAGCGTCTATTGAAAGAACTGATTAAATCAAATTCGCTTGCAGGTTATAAAAATAATTAAGAACATAAACTGAAAGCATCTTTGAGAAAGTGAAATGGTGCAAAGAAACAAGCATTAATTTTCCAGATGTGTCTATCCAGTCATATATAAAGGAATATGATTGATGCAAACAATAAGAACTATTTATATATGAAAGTATATGAGAGGGAGGAGGACTAGTAAGAGTGTTTATATTTTTCTTTAGAAATTTTTGTGATCAGACACATTCCGTGTTTTCGGACTAAAGTGATTTTTACACATATATATAATACATTAACGTAAACATCACATTATAGTCCGATGAAATTGTAAAGTACACGTCGCATTTTTCCCCACTTTGTCATTGATTTTCCTAAAATTATATATATATATATATATATATATATATATATATATATATATATATATAATTTAAGGTATGCTATATTTATGGGTTAAAGTGTTCAATATCAGGGATAGTGTATGTAAATATAAAAGTGGGCATTGAAGTCAACACCCAATCGACTGCGTTTAGCATGAAACAATGTCGTTTCTGGGGGCTAACTTCGATGCCTACTAATATATATATATATATATCTTTTTAGTTTATTTTAGTTCGTAACAAAAAGTAAAGTGTTGAACAAATCACAAATCCTTATGTTTATAAAATGGTCCATGTGCTAACTTATGAAAGTAATAGAATTTTGTACAGGAAAAACTCTATTGATGTTACTCAACAATTGTGATTTTTTTTTTTTAAGGCAGAAATCGAGAAATATTTCAACAACTAGCATAGATACCCGGCGTTACTCGGAAAATCTCTGAATAATAGTTTATTACTGACAATTTATTGATGTTTTTCAGCCATCTTATGGGAAATAATTTTGTATTCAATCTTTAAAAAGAGAGACGTCATTGTTTTTTGGTTTGTTACGAAATAACTAAATTTAGGAAAATACCACGCTCGTCGGGGGGGGGGGTGTCTTAGGGGGCTGAGCATCCCCATATTTTTATTCAAAAAGACACTTTATTTTTCGTTTTAAATACTAACATAAATACTCAGTTAATGTTGTTTTCAAACAAAATAAAACTTAGATAAACCTTTTTTCATATATTATTAATAAAAACAAGTTAAAAAAAATTAAGATATATTTAAAAAATTAATTTAATCATTTGTTAAAACTAGTGGCAGTCTGGTCAGGATGTCCACTTTCCCGAAGGCAAGTGGGTCCCTCATGAAGTGAGCACGTATATCAAATAAAAATGCAGCAAAGAAACAGACAATTGTTTTCGTAGAAAAAGGAATATGAACTCATCTGCGCACTATTAGTTAGTCAAGTCCAACATAAGAGAACATTTTCAAAGCTAAACATAAAGAAAAGGTTAAGAAAAATTTGCTGTCTGAGGAGAATGTGAAAGCTTACATGTTGTTAGCCATTGAAAAGGAATTGTTAGATGCAGCAGAAATTATTGGCTGATTTGCACAATCACCTAGGCAATACAAACGGTTGTTCTTCATATAGTAGACTCTATGCAATGCTCTATTGTATTTTTGAACAGTGAAATAAATTAATTAAAAAAAATATCAACTTAAAATTTAAAAAGATAAATAAAAAAAAAAAAATCAATTTTAATATTCTGTATTTACATTTGGTATCTACGGTCAATACACTGTGATTATTAAGAAATAATTTTTTTTTTTTCTACAAAAATTTTAATTGTACCTTTTTTATTTCCCCCCATAGGCATTTTTGAAAATTTTATTTTTTCTTACTGCCAATATTTTAGACCTCCGCCCTCCACTAGTTATGACTCCTGAAAACAATTCCATTAAATGATATTCAGATTTATATGCTTAACTGAATTTAAAAAAAAAAAAAAAATAGTGGTAAAATTTTCGTTATATATATTTACCGATTTTCGTTCTCTTGAATCACATGGATAACTTTACTGTATTGTGTGAGTGTGTGTTATCGTGTACTGAAGAGAGAAATAGAAAATTGCCAAAGATATATAATATGTTTTTCTCATAGCCGACAATCTAGATATATATTTTTTCTTACTTACCCTGTTCTACGGTTTCTTTGACACAATACAAATATAGTCACTCTCTTTAGGGACATTTAGAAAAAAAAAAGTGGCGTCCGTAATAATTCAGAGCTGAAATATAAATCGGGTAAAAAAAAAATAAAAATGATTTACTTATCAAAAAATGCCATCGGGATCTTTTTATTCTGACTTTCAGATTACGACAAATTAGACTCGTCACTGAATTCTCAGCAGAGGACATATATCAGAATCCATGATTTAGTTCGTAGAAGACACTTTTTTTTCTCTCCTTTAGGCTTCCTTGTTCGGTATCAAATGTTTAGGAATATCTGTTCCTTCTTTTTCGTTCATAACGCATATAACTTATTCAAGCAATAATCCGATCAATTTTGAGATGAGCTTCCGGAGTAACCGAGTTAAAAATATATATATATGACAGCAAATAATATTCACGAGAAAGATAAACTGACGCAAACGTCGCCGATATGTTAGTCGTTGTCCGACGAAAGCTATACAATGTACACAGTGGTCTTGTTTTCTACTTGATTTCAGAGTCGCTTGTCAAGGCGGAAAGAAAAATATTGCTTTGGAGCACATTCAACTGACCAGTTACTTGTTTTCACGGCAGACACGTGGCTCGCTAATTTTGATTTTTCTGCATTTTTCCGTGTATTTATTTAGCAATTTCCCTCGCTATCAGTAAGGCTGAGAGTAATACATTTAAAATGGCCTGTTCGCTGTTACTTGATCCAACGTTTCATAAACCTAATTCAGCGAGATGGCTTGAGAGAGAAAATGTGTAGTGGTGGTGGAGAGGTGTAAGAAGTAGATAACGTTTCACTCCCAACAGGTGTACGGTTCATTTAATGTACTCCTCGCATCCTTATTACAAACACACGAGACGTATTTCCCTGTGCTATCAAAGGCCAAGGTTCAAGCCTAGGCAAAACAAATTTCGAATACTAATTTCCTAGACACGCCGGCTCTCTTCATATCTGGGCTGGAGTTGCCCAGTCCTTACTTTCCAGTCCTTGATCGAGTACCAAAGCATTTACGCGTGGGTGATGAATTATTTCCCACCCTACAACTGCTTACCCACAGACGAAAGCCTCTCGTTACCCTATCGCTATTTCCATGGCAAATATCCTGTCGAACTACATTCCCTCAGCTTAGACCTTCACAGCTAAGACCCGCCACACTATATACACAGGGTCGAATCCTTCTCATTCCATTAGTAAGGAAGTTTCACTCAGACGTTTTCTTTCCTAGAACCGCTACTTTGTGGAACAGGCTCCCGAGAGGATGATTCCTCGATCACTACAGTCGTAGTCTTTCCTTTTTATATCCCTGTAAACTGCATTTATTTTAATCTTTTTCTTACGCTCATACAATAGCCTCATTGACTAACCTACATCGAACGGCTTTTGAGCCTTTGCGTGAACAGTTAGCTAAAAAAAAGGGGGGGGGGAAAGAATACTTATATCCGTTTAAAATTTTTATTTGATGTTTTAAAGTAATGAAATAAATTTAACAAATATCAACTGGCTTCATAAAAATATGTTCCTCTTGCTCATGGCGGCCAAGAACAGAAAAAAGAAAAATCAAAACGGTTTCACATAGGAACGAACACACAAACAGATTAAATAATCGATTTTTTGTGTGAAAAGTTTAGACGATTTTTTTTTACAAGTCAAATATTAAAACTTCGAGAAAACCAAATTGAATAACAGGAGTTAAATATCACTTAAAAACGTTATTTCAATTTCTGTATTTGATGGCATGAAAAACGCACGCGTATATTTAAACACACCCCAATTACAGCAGGGTTTTTATTTTGAGAAAGACAAAAGGCTTTTAGTGTATTTAAGCCTAACCTTTCCTCTGTGGTATCTAGACTTTGTATTTAAGCGCAGTACTAGACTGTCGGCAAGATCTCATCCTTTTACATTTGAAATGTAATCGCAAGTTCTACGCTAATAGTTCCTTCTATCATGCATCTCGCTTGTGGATCTCTCTCCTGGCTTCTTGCTTTCCAGTCAACTTTGATCTTCAAAAATTTAAATACAATGTCAATCTTTATCTACTGTCTTAATTATTTTTCTCTTATTGTTCTCTCTTAGTGTTTTTTTTCTCATATTCTCTAACACTCCGTAACCCCTTGTGTTTTTGTGGCTTTATTGCTGTGAAATGATAAAAACGAAAGCAATCTATTATCAAACATTAAAAAAAAAACAACACTTTAGCTATAGTGGAAAACATTATTGTATATAAAAAGCAAGCTAGCCTTATATTTGAATATAAAAAGCACCTAACTTTTCACCAATCATTCTTCGTATGACGGGCGTATTTTTCTGTAAGCTTAAGATTATGTATCGCAGTTGCTTTCTTTCTTTTTTTTTGTTTTTGTTTTAAAGCCCTTATAGGTATTTCCTTTCAGTTATTGCATTTTTCACTTAAGTTAATGATACGAGTGTGCCGAATCATATTTAAAAAATCGTCAGAGTATTTTGTGAGTTGGATGTATATACTTGAGAGCGCCCTCAATCGGTGACCGTCGTGTCGGACCTTGTTTTTTCCAACCTGAGAGTATTTTTAGCTTCAGATCAATACTTTGATATGTAAGTCATAGATGGCGTCAAAGTAATATTTTGGTGTTGCAAGGCTATTCGCCGTTTTTATTAAAACCTGTCACTATATCACACTTATGTGGCTGTGATGCATATGTATATCCTCTTATCAGACCGGGTATCATGATAGGTACCTTTTGGGCTTCGTTTATTTGTATCCCAGCGTCACTTTGTTGGCGTTCTGCTTTCACTCAATGATATTGTTTGAGGAAATATTATGGAGTCGGACTCTGTAGAAGTGATGATCTGAAGTAAAATGATAGCATACGGTAGTGAGCGTTGGGGGATAAAATTTATCAGATATAAGACGCAGGGCGATTTTATTTTAGAAAAATGCATCTTATGTGGCATGAAATATGTTAATTTCAAGGTGTCATCATTCTTTGAATGTATGACTACTGATAAGCCTCGTCAGATCGAGATTTTCATATTTTCAGAAATATTTAAAATGTCAGCTGTATGCAACAGCTTTCTAAGATCAATTGTGAAAAGACTCCGAGCGAGTGAAACCTGAGAATCTTAGCGAAGATCTTTCTTTGTTGTTGAGGACTGGCGCTACAGATTCACAAAGAACTGTACCAAATAATAGAAACCATGCTAGTTGAGGACTATCAAGAGCGGCAACAACTAAAATGGATAGCACATGTTTCTCGAAGAGAAAATGACATTTATAAATATTTATTGCTGGTAATATTTTTTTTCTTCAAAAATCTATTTCTGGTAATATTTTTCCTTCAAAAATGTATTGCTGGTAATTTATTGTTGGTAATAATTTTTTACAATGTATTTCTGATATTAAAACCAATTTTTACACTTTCATAGTGTTTTGACCCCGTTTGGGGGTTAACTATTTGCCCATAGCCGGGACCCTAACAGGTGCTACCACCCCGGGTCATGGTGGACATGGGAACAATAGCAATTAAGAGGTGGTTCCACGCTCCTCAAATGATCAGAGGCCTTGCTGTTGGACGTAGTTTATCGTCTTACCCAGGACACCCCAACTTGTTATCATTAAAGTATATCTACAGTATCAGTGATTTTATTCATTGAGAATTGGATTGGAAAATAGGTTTATAATTTATCCTCTGGTTAATCATTGGTATATATTCAGTGAAATGAAATAAAGAAAAGCTCAAGTTTTATTGATAACAAAGTTTCTTTCTCTTTTTTTCTATTTCTCTCTTTCTCTTTTTTTCTATTTCTCTCTTTCTCTATTTCTCTCTTTCTCTCTTTTTCTATTTCTCTCTTTCTCTTTTTTTCTATTTCTCTCTTTCTCTTTTTTTCTATTTCTCTCTTTCTCTTTTTTCTATTTCTCTCTTTCTCTTTTTTCTATTTCTCTCTTTCTCTTTTTTCTATTTCTCTCTTTCTCTTTTTCTCTCTTTCTCTTTTTCTCTCTTTCTCTTTTTCTCTCTTTCTCTTTTTTCTCTTTCTCTTTTTTCTCTTTCTCTTTTTTCCTCTTTCTCTTTTTTTCTCTTTCTCTTTTTTTCTCTTTCTCTTTTTTTCTCTTTCTCTTTTTTTCTCTTTCTCTTTTTTTCTCTTTCTCTTTTTTTTTCTCTTTCTCTTTTTTTTTCTCTTTCTCTTTTTTTTTCTCTTTCTCTTTTTTTTTCTCTTTCTCTTTTTTTTTCTCTTTCTCTTTTTTTTCTCTTTCTCTTTTTTTTTCTCTTTCTCTTTTTTTTTCTCTTTCTCTTTTTTTTTCTCTTTCTCTTTTTTTTTCTCTTTCTCTTTTTTTTTCTCTTTCTCTTTTTTTTTCTCTTTCTCTTTTTTTTTCTCTTTCTCTTTTTTTTTCTCTTTCTCTTTTTTTTTCTCTTTTTTTTTCTCTTTTTTTTTCTCTTTTTTTTTCTCTTTTTTTTTCTCTTTTTTTTTCTCTTTTTTTTTCTCTTTTTTTTTCTCTTTTTTTTTCTCTTTTTTTTCTCTTTTTTTTCTCTTTTTTTTTCTCTTTTTTTTTCTCTTTTTTTTTCTCTTTTTTTTTCTCTTTTTTTTTCTCTTTTTTTTTCTCTTTTTTTTTCTCTTTTTTTTTCTCTTTTTTTTTCTCTTTTTTTTTCTCTTTTTTTTTCTCTTTTTTTTTCTCTTTTTTTTTCTCTTTCTTTTTCTCTTTCTTTTTCTCTTTCTCTTTTTTTCTCTTTCTCTTTTTTTCTCTCTCTCTCTTTTTCTCTCTCTCTCTTTTTTTTCTATTTCTCTCTCTCTCTCTCTCTTTTTCTATTTTTCTCTCTCTCTCTCTCTCTCTCTTTTTCTTTCTCTGGTGCGTCTTACGGCCACATCACATTGAAACACCGGTTCCTGTACGATCACAGAAGTTAAGGAACGTCGAGCCTGGTCACTACCTAGATGGGTGACCGCTTAAGAATACCAGGTGCTGTAAACTAGGATGTGTGGGTGGTGTAATGGATAATGATGCGGAATTATTAATCGGAGAGCAGTTCCAATTCCCATTGAGTTCGTTATATTCACTTACGCGTAAATATCCTTGGGTAGGGTATGAATCTATATCTTCTCCCACAAGCTATGGGTTAATTAGTATTTAGCTGACCTCAGTCAGCTTTTTATCGTTTTTTATTTTTATCGATATTGTTTTTAATTCTCACATTATAATAGTACTTTTGTGAAAAAACGATATGTTGTGTCATCTTGGATGTAAATTTACTGTAGAGAATTCGGAAATTAGTGCAATTTTAATATCTTTTCGCTTTAATAAATTACATTCTCTTTTAATGATATGAGTGTATTGTTTCTCAAAAGATGTTTTACCAATGTATTTTGGACTTTTTTCAATCCGTGCTCAAAAGTTATTTCGAGAAACAAAAATATGTAAAAAAAAAACAACCCCAAAAAACATGTAAAAACAAAAAAAAAACGAAATCGTGATTTATAAGCGTGTATTTTTTTCCCAACATACTCGCAAGATTTTTATATTGAGTTGACCAAAATATTGTTCGCTTTAATTAAGCAGAAAAATTTACTTAATAACCGAGCAAGCATTTTGGCCAACCCAATATTGGCTTTAACGATTCTTTTGCCACTTAACTCCCTGAAAATGCCATATTAAATATTTTTTAAAGCCAAAGTTACGTGAATTTCTAAAAGAATCTTACATTGAAATGTATAACCACCAAACCTGTACGGTTCTCGATAACAAAGAAATAAACGGAGTCAGTCCCTTGACATTGAATGGAAAATGATATATAACTTAGTGGAAAAAATATATCTCATCTGAACTAAATTACTTGGCACAGATCATGAGAAAAACGGAGAAGAGCTTTTCCTGTGGATTTTCCTCTTATCTATTAGGCATTTCCGTGGCACAAACTATTTTTTTTTTAATCTCTGAAATTTCCCTTGGGAGAACTGGATTATTCTAGGATGAGCTTCACTTTTCACAACGTGTAGACATGACTTGTTTTGGTAACTAAATAACAGAGTATCACTTATCTATTTATATTTGTGTGTTAGAGAGATTCGATACACAGTGTAGGTAAATTTATTTTCTCAGTTTTGTTACGAAATAAGATTTGTTGCGTCTAAATAAAAAAATTGATTTAAATATTTTAAATTCAGTTTTTTCGTTTATAGGGAGAAAAAGTTAATCTTGAACTATAGATCGATGAAAGACGAGGGAGCAAATAACTAAAGACAAACAAACAAAAGGAAAGGTTGAAGACAAACTGTAAAAGGTTTATAAGCCATTCAAAACAATAAATTGACTGCACGAATTTCAAAGGGTGATGGGATTGCGTGTGTACATGCTTGACTATAATTGCAACCTGAGAAAGAAACATACAAATTTTACCTATATAAAGTCAATGTTTGTGTCTACTGAAACCCTGAAGCCTAAATACACACAGGTTTCTCTCTATCATATATATATATATATATATAATATGTGTGTATATAAAACCAAATTACCTAAAATTCAGTAAAATATTACATTACTTAAAATATTTTCATAATTCTTAAAGAATACTGCTGAGTTAAAAATTATATAAAGGCGTTGTAATCGTCAAGTAACTTATACAGTTATGAGCCTTTTACTTAAAAATGCCAAAGAAATTTGAAAGATTTTTAATAAAGAGAATTATGTTGTGTTGACAGATATATCAATATGTCCGATTTTATCGATTTCAGCGATTAAAAAGAAAATCCAATAAATTTAAAGTTTTTTGGAAATACAACAGTATTGTAGGGTCAGTTGGGAACAGTCTGTAAGAAAAAAGCACCATGACGCATTTCACTCCGCCAGAAATTTGGAAACGGCATGTTGTACTGCTTGGCATTCGCGCCGGAAGCTCCAATAAGAACATTTCAGAGTGTCTGGGTGTCAATCTGAGGACAGTGCAGAGGATTCGAAAGAGTCGCATGAGTTTAATGGTGATTACGAAGGTGCGGCAGTTCGGAAAACTCACTCTGATTGTTTTGATAAAAGGTCTCCCGAATTTATTGGTGAGGGCCTCGGACTCGACACTGAGGCCTACATCAAATGCCTTGAGGAAATAGTGTTGCTGTGGGTCAAGAGCGTGGCTGCTGGAAGCTCCTATGTCTAGCAACAGGACTCTGCACCATGTCACAAGCAGGAGAACTCAGTCATGGCTGTCAGATAATTTCTGTGACTGTATCACCCTTTACACTTGACTACCTAACTCCCCAGATTGCACCCCTTGATTATTATGTGTGGGGCGCAGTTGAGCGCGAGACCAACAAAACTCCTTGTAACACAAAAAATGAGGTGACGGCAAGGATTATGGCAGCATTCACCAACTTAAACAAGGAGACCGTCCAGAAGAGTTGCAGAAGATTCCGAAGTCGTCTAGAGGCCATGGTTGAAGCCAATGGTGATTTTATTGAATAAATTTACTCTTTCGTATTTCAAGATATTTATGTGTAATTTTGGTAAATATATCTGTTAAAATGAGATGTCAGTGTTATTTTCATTTTTGTGTAATTCCGATGACAATTTATCCATCGCACCCTATCTGGAGGCCGTGATTGAAGCCAATGGTGATTTTATTGAATAAATATACTCTTTAGTATTTCAAGATATTTTTGCGTAATTTAGACAATTTATCTATCACACCGTTTATTTATACTAAAACTCTAAAATTCTGTGTGTTCCCGAGATGCCGCTTAAACGATACATAATGCCCAACCAATTTAGCAGTATATTGTACCTTATATCCCTACCAAGTGCAGTGCCAAATTTCTTTAAATTTAGACTAGGGGTTCTTTAGCTACAAATCTAGTGATGCTGACAAAGTTAACCTGGCAGTTCGTCTCGAAAAGGACCTACAATCGGTTGTGAACTGGGGGCAAGAATTGGTTGGTTAACTTTAACGCCTCTAAAACAAAACTGCTCTCTATTAACCACCACAGGGATCCATCCCTGCATCCCATTAGAATGTCTGAAGACCAACTTCTCGAGAGCTCCTCTCTGCGGCTGCTCGGTCTCAAGCTGTCTGCTGACCTGAGATGGAACAAACACATCGAGTCAATTGCTTCATCCACCGCAAGGAAAGTTGGTTCCCTGTGCCGAGCCAGGAAATTTTTCTCCCCGGAATCGATCCTCCAAATCTATAAATCAACCATTCGCCCTTGCATGGAGTATTGCTGCCATATATGGTCTGGAGCCCCTGCTGTTTGCCTCAGGGTTCTTGATAAAATCCAGAGACGGATATGCAATGTAATTGGCCCTGATCTGTCATCTCGTCTGCAATCGCTCTCTCACAGACGCGCCGTTGCCTCGCTCTGTCTTTTTTACAAATACTTTCACGGTAATTGCTCCGATGAGCTGCTTTCGCTGGTTCCCAGGCATCATGAATTTAAGCGTCCTACGAGGCTGGCATCCCTTCACCGTTGAAACTGCTAGATGTAGACGTCTCTTCTACTCCAATAGCTTCATGTCTCGCACATCTCGCCTGTGGAACTCCCTTCCTTATTCCTGTTTCCCTGACAAATATAATCTCCAACTATTTAAGTGTAACGTCAATCGTCATCTCCAGTTGCCTTGATCTATCCACTTCCCTTCTCCACTTCCTTTCATCTTTCATTCCTATCTGCTCTCGCTCCAACTCTTCTGTGACCCCCTTGCCTTGATCGACCCTCCGTCCTTCTCTATCTCCACATCCTCTCTTTTACCACTCCTATCTGCTCTTCCTCCAACCCTTCTGTAACCCCATGCGTGATAGTGGCCACCAGCCTTGCTTGGGGTCATACGCTTAAAAAAAAAAAAAAAAAAAATAAGGAAAGAAGGCTTAGAAAATTTAACAGTGACGACATATTAAAGAACAGAGGAAAGCAGTGAATAACTGACCTAACGAAGTTGTTTAAATGCTTGATAGAACCGCGATTAGAATAGATAGCAAAAAGAAAAACATTGCCAAGAGCTACACAGGGGAAGTTGTAATCAGCCACATTCTGAATGGACACAGCAAGTAGAAAGTCGAAAGGCAATGTAAAAAATGTAAAACAAATTATTATACTGACGTATAGTAAGGTAGGGAAAAAAAGAAAAGAAGGATTCTGAAATAAAACGTTAAAACCAAAACATTTTCAGGCCACGGAGATAACATTCTTGCACAGGGTAAATGAAGCAAAGAGCTTAACAAAAGGTTTTATTTGACCCGAACAAAATTATTTACGTTCTATTTTCGCTCAGCTATTTCAAGTAATCTAATCTATTTTACGTACAAACAACGAAGACGCGTATGTAATACAAACATAGTAACAAAAATAAAATAGATTTCTCTCACGAAAAATCAAATAAATGGAAGCAACTCTCCTGGCTTTTATTTCTTCTAAAATAGTATTTCGTCTTTCTAGATCTTTTTTGTTTGTCATGTTATAAACATAGATTTAAATAGCAACGTGTTTTTATTTATCTCTAGATAATAAACGATATGTAGCTTTATGACCTTTGACATTCGGTTTAGACTTATGATTTTAGTTCCTCTTCTGGACAGGCGATCATGTGAAATTATAAATGGATTTTAAAATGTAAATTTGTCAAATTTGCAAACCTGCTAGCATAACATACGTAGCGTATTGCTTAAATAGTTTATCGATTTCTCTTTAAGATCAGAAAACTGAAATTTACTGAGATCAGTCTACTTGCAGCTCTAGTATAGTGTGATATTGTGGGTGGTAGTATGTTTTATAGACGTTGGGAGCATCAAAATGTTGTGGGGGGGGTCACTCACATTATAGCAGCAGAAATTATCCGCCTGTTCACGGAGATAAAAGCATATTTGACAGGAAATAAAATGTACAGAAATAACAGGAAGGCATGGTAAATTGTATGTTTATTTCACACAATTGATATTTTTTGTGTGGATTGGTGTGTGTATTTTTGGGTTACAATTGTTTCATGGTACATGTAATGATAGGAAGAATTTACTTCGTATTATTACACGCCATATCATAGAGAGAAGGCGGACACGTGTTTCCCGTACGAAGGTTCGCGGTGAAGAGATTGAATTTAACGTCTTTTGGCAGGATGCCCTTGTTTCTGGAAGGAACAGTTTTTGTTGAATGCTGGGAACATTTTCAAACACCGTTTAAATATTACTGTTGCTTTTGTTTTTATAATTTTCATTATTGTATTATTTTCTTTATTTATAATAATAAAAATGTCCCTACAAATATATATATATATATATATATATATATATATATATAATGGGCGTGGTTAGAACGTTCGCTTTTCTGACCATGAGACCCGGGTTTAAATCACAGCATGGTCGATTTGTCAGGAAGGTGACTTCTTGATGCTATCGGTCTGGGTGAGGCAATCCTAGTGTGCATCACCTTTTGAAAACCATATCGCGGGTTGACGCAAGACTTGTGTGGGAAATTGGGTAGACATTGGGAGCCGTCGATGGTTGCGTGAGCACGAAGACATAAGTCATTGTGACCGAGTGCTGGCCTTGTTCAGACTGTTTATCACACCAGATAACGCGCTCTCTACCAGAAACTGTAAGTAACATCCGCTCAGCGTAGTTGCAGTATAATCCACAGGTGGGCTCTGTGGTAGTTGAACAAACACAAATGTGCCTGAACAGGCATCTGCAACAGGGATTGGTTAGCCGTTCTCTAAAACAAGTGGCCAGCCATTATATATATATATATATATATATATATATATATATATATATAATAAAAAGGCTTAAACACTAATATTAGTGTTTAAGCCTTTTTATTATATTGTTACTCTGTCCTGGACATTGAGTTCTACCTGAATTCTATCCTCTTGGAATTTTTTATATATATGTATGTATTTATATATATATGTATATGTAATATTTTATATATATATATATATATATATATATATATATATATATATATATATATATTAAATCGACCCCCCAGCAAAGCAATAATGCTACTAAGACGCATGGGCCTACTGGAATTGAAAGAGATGACTTTAGTAGAAACCGGAAACCCAATCCTAACCAGGAAACAAGGAATAAATCTCTGCTTTTGTTGAAAATATGGAAGAGAAGTATCAACCAGACAATAGGCTAACCTGTCATATGATAAAATATAGTTTTGGGCTATTTTGTTAAAATAAAATGATATTCTATTTAAAGTTTAGAAAATCAAAGTTGACTGGAATGCAAAATGCCGGAAGAGAATTCCACAAGCGAGAAGTGCGAGAGAAGAAACTGTTAGCACAATTTCGTAACCTTTGTGGCTCTCAGCAGTTTTTTTTCTCTTTGCTGAGGCTTCCATATTCCGCCATGCATTCCCCCAAGCTCGTCAAGTAAGTCGCTCGCTGATTAATCTACCCCTATATCTCTTGTCCTGAATATGACCCGTGAAGCTTAATTTTTCCAAGCCTTCTTTCCTCATTATGTGTTCAAGTAATTTCGGTTCTCGTTTCCTGATTCTCGGTACGTGTCTTCTTACTGTTTTATTTCCTTTAAGATTTCCTCGTTGCTTACTTGCTCCGTCCATGGAATTTTCAGTACCTTTTGTAGAACCACATTTTCCTTGTTTCCTTTTCATCTGTGGCGAGATTGTCTCTTATTCACTGCCATATAAGAGGATGGATGACGCATAGCAATTCGGCGCACTCTTTTTCTTTGTGTTTCTAACAAAGTTTTTCCTTTTCTCACCACCTTTGCTTGTATTTTGGGATGCTTCTTCCGCTAGTCCAATGTGGGTTTGGCTATCTGTCGTATATTCCATACTCTGTTAAACACACTTCCCAGATACATTTGCACCTGCTTGATGTTGATATTTTTGGGATCCGTCTACACAGGTTTTATTTATAATTTTATTTGAGTACCTGGTTTCCAAGCATTTAACAACACATTTTTTAAATGAAACAAAGATTATTTTCTGAAGGAAAATTAGAATCGGAAGCTCAATTGAAATAACATCTATATATTCTTTTTTAGAAATATACAATAACAATAAAATGTTCAATTTTCCTTGCAGTGAAGTTTGTTTTATAAAGTAATTAAATTTTTCTTAGTCTTGTGTGGACAGATTTACTTTGACAGTCAGCCTAATGTTTCTATCGGTGCGTAGACGAGGCCTGAGTAGGCGGCTGCTGGCTTATCCTTTCCATTATGTATGTGTGTATGCACGTGTAAATCAAGCTGGCCTCGGAAATTTTGAACCCTGAGAAGCAGTATGCTTTTATTTTTATATCCGTAAGGAAGATATAAAATCTAATTTCACAAAGAGGTGCGAACGTTTTGGATACAAGGTTTTCATTAGTTAGAAAATTTCACATTGGCTTGCGAAAGTCTTTTTCTCGAATTTGTGGGAGTGGTGAAAGCAGTTTTGGTTTTCTGAATGGTCTAAAATAACACGTGGTATGTCTAAAACTACGCCCGCCAAGTATTTTAGCAGTATTTGCCTAAGTATTTGTTTATCAAACGAACCTTCTGATGGGATTTTATTGGTTGAAATATATACGCTTTAATTCCAATATCTTCAATTAGTTATAAAAATTTGCTTTGGTTACTTTACGAACTGAAATTTTGTCTCTTAGGTGTTAAAATATTTGTGTACTGCTTGAATTTCGAATGTCTCTATCGTATAAAGAGCTGAAGACAACTGCAGCTTAAATTTCAAGCTGTATAGATTCGTCTACTTTGACCGTTATTCTTTCAATCCATCGAAATCTTGACTGATTTTAGGGTTCGCAACAATGAGCAACATCAGATATTAATTAGATATTAATTGATATTAACATCATAATAACATCATAATATTAATTAATATTAACATCAGATATTAATTGGTTGATGTTTTAAACTGAAGCTACTAATCAGCTTTCACTGTTTTCTAACTAGAACGTCTTTACTCTTCCTTCCAACAGAACAAAACTCTTTCCCCTTCTTCAGTCTTTCCATCCCTTTAAATTTAGTTCGATTCTTTTTAATCATTTCGCACCAAGTAAGGCAATAAAGCTACTAAAAAGCAAGGGATTGCCGACTGTGAGAGAAGATGAAAAGAAAGAAAACTTTGAGGAGAGAGAGAACATTAAAAGAAATCAGAAGATAACTACTGATATTGTCTATATTTCTGAGATGAGGTATTATGTACATTATTTACATTATTCGGACTATTGTCCTTATCTTTGTCGCCATATTTATTACAACGTTTCGGCCCTTTAGTATCTTTCTATATTTCTGAGATGAGGTATTATGTACACTATTTACATTATTCGGACTATTATCCTCATCTTTGTCACCATATTCATTACAACGTTTCGGCCCTTCAGTATCTGTCTATATTTCTGAGATGAGGTATTATGTACATTATTTACATTATTCAGACTATTGTCCTCATCTTTGTCGCCATATTTATTACAACGTTTCGGCCCTTTAGTATCTTTCTATATTTCTGAGATGAGGTATTATGTACACTATTTACATTATTCGGACTATTATCCTCATCTTTGTCACCATATTCATTACAACGTTTCGGCCCTTCAGTATCTGTCTATATTTCTGAGATGAGGTATTATGTACATTATTTACATTATTCAGACTATTGTCCTCATCTTTGTCGCCATATTTATTACAACGTTTCGGCCGTTGTACGCTCTGGCCTTCTTCAGGTGGTTGGAATGTCGAATTGAACCCATTATTTCGCATACTGGGGTAGACTGTTCTAGTTCCACGTGCCATGTTTAATCGATGTCAGTTATCAGTTATCTCCTGTTAATTTTTCTCTCAAGGACACATGGCACAGTGGAGAAAGGCGTTGGTTAGATCCAGTGACAGGATCCAAAGAGTGTGAGGTCAGAGAATATGTATAGAAAAAGCACATGGAAGCTACGTTACAGCTACGAAAGTGACTGAAACAGATATGCCAGGTCAGGACTGATAATATTACAGATTCTTCTTTTGAATTTTAATCAAAGCTCTCTAAATAGATAGCTGAAGCATCAGACCTGATTTGACAGCAATATTCAATGCATGGACGAATGGTAGATATAATATGTGTAAGGTAGATTCTGTCTAGAAACAATGTCTAGCACGGTACAGTGAACCTGTTAAGTTATTTTGAGTACATTATGTAACTAGTGAGCCAACCCAAATGACTTGACTCACTTTATAGTTCCCCAATTCAAGGTTAACCAATCAGGAGACGTGAAATATTCAATCCGTCGTGTATAAAGGCGACCATTTTGATTATTCTCTCCGAATATCCAGTGCCAACCTGTCAGGCCAAAGAACAAAAGGAAGAACTACGCTCTGCTACTTTATCGGGATATCCACTGCTAACCTGAACTACGCTTCCCTACTGTCTTCGAAATATTCACTGCCAACCTCTGGATTCTATACTCAAAGACTACCGTCATCATGGACAACAGAACCAACATTTCTAGCTGCAGAATTAGCAGGTTGTTAATATAATTTGAAGCTGCAAACAGCATCTGCAACTTGTTAACCAACTGGCTAATTCTTTAAACTGAAGTTAGGAAACAGTTTCCACTGTTTTGTGACTGGGGCAATGTATAGATTAGCCAAACAAAATATAAATAAAAATAAAAATAATTTCGATTGTGCTTTTCTTTCTGGAAAGATCAATTTTTGGGGAAATTAAAAAAGTCAATGAGATGATATTACCCGAACGAACATACCACATAAAGGCAAACTTTTGTATTAAATTTGGGAAAAAAACTTAAACAGTTATGAAGCAAGAAGCTTTTGATCGAATAGCAACAATGTTTTAAAGAAAGTAGTCATGTACTGAAGACTATCACTCAGTTGGCACACCAACCCCCTCTTTTTTTTTTTAAACGACATAACATCTTATGGGTCATTTAACACCGAAATTTTATTTTCTGGTGAGCTTCGGTAATTTTTTTCCAATAATGTATTGCTGGTGATATTTAATTTTTTTTTTAATATGAAAATGTAATGCTGGTATTTTTATATTTTCATGTTTTGTCCTCGGTTTAGGGTAGGGGATTACTATTTGCCCATGGCTTGGGCATCCAATCAAAGAGTAATAAATATTTAGTTTACATTTAATTTGAATAAAATGCTTGTTATGGTCCAGATTAGGACCAAGGAAGAACAAGACGAACACAAGAGTAGAAATAACGAAGATATATTACACGGAATAATAATACAAGATGGGGAAGGTATGACTGTCAGTCTGGTTTGGAGTGAACTACTATCGGCTCGACTCGATTCGTCCCTCTCTCTTGAGAGGCGTAGTATACATATTGTTAGGAAGAGTTCATTCTGTAGTTATAGATAACGACCCTTAACAATGCTTATTTCATCTTTTTTTTTTACATATTCAAAATGTTTTCCTTTCTCACATTTCTCAGTACTAGGGACTATAGCCTCCCACCCCCATTTCAATCTTAGAGGCATACAATCAAGGATCCCCCCCGGATATCACCAAATCTCTGCACGTCACTGTGTGACCCTAACAGGTCCTACCATCCTGGGTCAGGGTAGACCTGTGAACAACAGATATTAAGAGGTGGCTTACGCACCCCAAAGCCTCCCGATCAGAGGCACTGCTGCCGGATGTAGTTTATCGTCATGCCCAGGACGAGCCAACTTCAGATTGTTCCGAAAAAAGGTCCATGAAAATCGTCGTTTGAAGATGTTTCTTGAGAATGCTATTACAAGTTTGAAAACATGCACACATGCTGCTCCTCTATGAACATTGTGTCAAGTCCAATGGACTAAAACGGTCGCGGGTTCACGACGATATCACGTTGAAACCACGATTCCCATACGATCAACAGTTAAGCAACAACGAGCCTGGTCAGTACCTAGATGAGTAACCGCCTGGGAATACCAGGTGCTGCAAGCATAGATGTACGGTTGCTGTAATGGATAGACTTTCTCTTTATAAATAAATATTTATGGTGCAGCTTACGGCCACATCACGTTGAAACATCGGTTCTCGTACGATCACCAAATTTAAGCAACGTCCAGCCTGGTCACTACCTAGATGGGTGACCGCCCGGGAATACCAAACTTGGATGTGTAATGTCTCGAAATTGTTTATAGGAGAGCCGAGTTTCAATTTCCGCTGGGTTCGTTATATTCACTTACGTACAAATACCCTTCGGAAACGTATGAAACTACCCCCCCCCGATATGGGTTAAGCAGTAAAACTTGTATCATTAAACCATTATTATCCAAAAGAAAACACTTTTAGAATCTAAAAATATTTTCTGGCTTTAAATAACCTGCAAATGGTTGATAAGCCGTAAAAAAAACAAATCAATCTCTCAATTTAAACGAACGTTTCAATGGAGTGTACCATCGGCATGGCATTTTATTTTTTCTAAGGTGACCGCCCAAAACTTAAGTTATCGTTTACTTGACTCCGTTATACTTCAGACGCATTAAATCCAACCGGTTTACGAAACTTTCTTTAATCACACCTGTCACAGGTGACGATAAACTTCAGCCAGGTAAGAATAAAAAATAAGTGACAGTGTTTATGAATCAATTGGAAAAAAATAATAGTTTTCGGGTCAACTATCTTTTCTTCAGGTGCAAATAGATATATTTAAAGAGAAATTTAACATGTCATTATTAAAATCATAAAATAAGCACTAGAAAAGTATTCTTAGGTGTCACTCTTAGTTAAAGTAGAAACTATTACTCGAGAAATCATTTAGTGTAACAAGTGAATTCAATTCGCCGCTTGTGACAGTGAATGTTACTTTCTACAACGATAATAGTCATTAATCCAATTTTCTTTTTAATTATTGAAATCCTCGCAAGGCGAAAAAAGTCACGAAGACGCAAGAGGTTACCGAGTGTGATGGAAACTGAGAAAAGACAAAAGAACAGGATTCAAAGAACGAAGATGGCGACTAACGTTTTAAACTTTTGAAGATCGCAGTTGTCAGGAAAGCAAAAAGCCAGAACAGAGTTCCACGAGGAAGAAGTGCAAGAGAAGAAACTATTAGAACAGACCTTACAGTTACATTTTGCAATTTCAACAATAAAATGACAAGACTTCGCTGCTAATCTAGTAATACGCTTAAATTCGTGAAGGCCAGATGTCAAAAGAGTGTCCATTAGAATAACTGATATGAAACTATTTATGGAAAAGGCACAGGGAAAGCTACGTTATGGTAGTGGCAAACTGATTGAAGCCGAGATGCCAGGTCAGGACCCACGACATTGCGATGAACAACAGGTGGCTTTGTGCAGATTCCACGGGGATACATGCCAAGTTCACGTCATCGGTGAAGGGCCCTGGTGGCCGAAGGTCCGTTTCATGCTATGTCGTCTCATTTCTCGCAGGGTCCCACGATGAATACCACCGCCTAAACCGCTGTACACGTCAGTGAAGACTCGGATCGATGGGGCGGTCGTACGCGTTCCAGCAGGGCTGAGGACATTGCTACTCCTAACGTGAACCACGTGACCAAGGAGAGGTTACCGAGAATTCTCGCTGTTTCCTAATTTGAATCCACTGTACTACTATGTCTGGAGCCTCGTTGACTGTGATACCAGGCAGCGGTTCTACCATACCAAGTACTTGTTCAAGGCTTCCATCGTGGACGTGGCGACCTACATGAACAAGAACCATCGAGTCCAGGCATGCAGACGCTTCTGAGGCCTGATTGGAGTCGCCTTCCAAACTGAGGACGGTTTTATTGAATAATCATTTGTGTTTTTCTCTGCGAACAATATTTCTGAAAATTAATTTTTTTTTCTGTTGAATAACTTCGTTTTCTTTATATTATAATTTGTTCTCAATCACCTGACGCATCCTGTACATTTTTATAAGAGAAAGCAAAAGAATCATTTAGTTTAACTTTTTTTTCTTACATAAAATTCTAAAATACTTAATATGAAAAAAATAAAACGGAAACCAACGTCATCGTAAAGGCAATGAGCGGTGAAGCCATAAGTTTTCCAAGCTAATCGTGCGAAAGTGAATGTAACGAAGTCAGTCGGGGTTCTAACCTCATAGGAGAGTACACAGATCACAGACGGGCGATTATATCACTAGAAGAAGATTTCACCGCATACAGATGGACAATTCGTCCATATTGTAGTGGAGTCTTCCGACGACGTAAAATCATTTTACATTATATTCGTTTCCAAACGGCTCAAATACAACATTTCTTTGGAAGAAAAGAATCATTTTTATTTTCTGAACTCGACAATACAGGAAGATGATCTTCCATAAACCACAGCCGAACAGCCGGTGGCGAGACCGTTAGATACTTTACCGCTCACTGCCTTTACGATGACATTGGTTTCTGTTTCATTACCACTTAAATTCCATCACCTTTGTCCCTGACTCTCCCACGCTGTTACAGTATAAAATATACCAAGCATAGTGATATATTGTAAGAGCCTGGGCGCTAATTTATCGTGGCTGAACTAGCGATCATGCCACTTTCCAGGCATTTTCGTCTCAGTGGATTATTTTCTCTTTTAATTAAAGAACCCCAGCGATTATCCACATAAGCAGAGAGAGAGGCAGGAAGTCTAGGAAAAAAAAGGGGCCCGGCAGTCAGAAATAAGTAGGTGCCCAGCGGCCAGGGAGGAAGGTACCATCGGAAGTTAGGAAGGTAGCAGTCCAATTCTTGAAGCTGAAGGAAGAATCCCATGGTTAAGTGAGAAATCGCATTGTTGCTAATTTCCAACTAATGTCTTTAAAAGCAATTGTCGTTATTATTTTTTGTTGAATGCGATCACGGCTAAGGAGACGAATCTGTGAACATGGCGATTTGGGTGTATATGAAGATACAGCCGACCTTGGATATCCTCACATGTACAGTGAACGACGGACGTGCGGAGAACGACGTCAGATAGATGCCAAGCATGTCGCCAAACTTGTACAGAAACATCTGAACTTTCGATTGTATACAACCAGTTTCTCAGCTCGAGGGTTAAAAACGACTTCCAAGGAGTGTAGGCCACAGTGAGGATCATCCTTTCTCAAACCTCGTGGACTGGCGTTACAGAATAACAAAGAACTGTACCAAATAACAGGAACCACATCACTTTAGGACTTTCAAATGCAGTAACAACTAAAATGGATAGCACATGTAACTTGAAGAGAAAGTAATAGCATAAGCAACATACTGATATTCCACACTACCTCAAACAAGAGCCAAGGAAGGAAACACATCATTACTGGAAAGAGCAATAACAGTTACTGGACTTGAAAAACTGATTTTAACCGAATGTACCACTGGCTGCTTGGTTGATGAATGCTGAAGGTTTCCTTATAAGGAAACTGGTAATATTATGGTTACCACTTAAAATCACGCATATTCATTCCAGTCAATCACCCACTTCTCAGTTATCAATTCTTCGCGGGCCGTATACATTTCAATTTTATGTCCTTGAGCTTTATATATATATATATATATATATATATATATATATATATATATATATATATATTATGAAATGGACAAAGTCCGACAATTATTTTAAGACATTTTTGTTTTATATAAAAATGTCTTAAAATAATTATCGGACTTTGTCTATTTCATAATGTGTGACGTCATTTGTTTACATTTGGATACGCTTTGAGCGGATATGAATGTACTTCATGGAAGATTGAAGTTTTTTCAGTTATATATATATATATATATATATATATATATATATATATATATATATATATATAATGACCAATCTCTGTCATATGATAGATAGCTATATCCTCTTACTTGGAGTCTATGAACCACCTGGTGACTAATGACTGGAAAAATTGTATGGTTTGCTCCCCTCCCCATATGTGGAAACGAAGATTTCTCACGTATTCTGAATTAAATGTATTGATATGAGGTACTGTATATGTGCCATGATGAGTGAGAGATCGGTGCCCTTTCAATACATTTTCTTCATCGTAAATTCTCTTCTAATTAGACTGGCGTTTATTAGGTTTGACCACAATCGCGACCTGATAAATGCCAGTCTGGTTAGGTGATTATTTATTACTAAGAAGAAAATGTATTGAAATTAATTCCACTGATCTTATAATGAGGTACATAACACTTCATTAACACGACGCTTATCATGTCTCTCTGGCCAGGTGTACATTTTCCGAACGTCAAAGAATACCGCATTTGAACAACTTGAGGTGTCACGAGAGAATTGGATATTTTGCTGGAAATCAAACTATAAGCAATCTGTGTCCGCTTCTTGTCACTATTTCTGAATATTATTTCAGCTCTTCATAAAAGACAATGACTTTTCTCTTGAGAAAACGCTTCATGATTTCAAGGGCCCAATTACTTAGTCCTGTGTATGCCTGTAAACTACATCCATAGAGGTTGATATGTCACTAAAGAAAACCAAACCAAGTGCAACTCCTGGTGATAGGCTACACTATAATTCAATATTTAAATAATAAACGTCGTTACTGCCTTTCTGATGTGAAACTTGGCCCTTCTGTACAATTATTAAGCAAGTGCCTTATTTTATATTATCGGAGTTATCTCCTACTCAGTTTCCTTAATCCTTCAACAGGGGTCTCTCTACCCTGGTTACAAATACTGGCTGACCATTCGCCTCTCTCTCTTTTTCGACTTAGGTCTTGGGCCGCTACCTCGCGCGGAGGCGAGGTAAAATCTCTCTCTTTTTCACTTAGGCCAATATGTGACCTCTCACAGATACTGCGTTTCCCAAATTCTGGGAACGCGCTAAGAACAATACACGTACGTACGAACACTTACAACACACACACATAATTTCTCCATACAAACAATATGTAACTGTTCATGTCTTTGTTTAACTTGTTTTGTTATTAATATATATTTGTTTTCCCATATATATCGGTCTTGTTTGTTTTCTTTGTCTTCTTTGGACTTAATTAAACCCCAACATTCTCATGTAGTTGGACCGGCTAGCAGGAAATTTTAACCTTTTTTGATATCTCTTCACATCTTCACCCGCACGGTCCGCGACAATATGAACTATTATTAATATGAATATCAGAAAAATGTAGAGTTGAGATCTTTAGAGATTTAATAATTAATTGTATTGCTACATATTGTACGCTATAATATATATATATATAGTAGCGGCCATAATAAAAACTATTATGTAAATTTTTCTAATCTTTATTCGGTAAAAATTTCATTGCTAATCATGCATTACTTTTTAAGTAATACACATATTTATGTCTTTGTTATTTCCGTTCCTTATATTATGCTCGCTACTGTATATATATATATATATATATATATATATATATATATATATATATATATATATATATATGACAAACTGGAAAGGTTATTTGTGTGACGCGTTTCATCTGTTAGGATTTCATCGGATTGGGATTTGTTGACGTTGCCACGTCTACGCATGCGCACGAAGCTAGAGACGCAGGTAGTTTCCAGATTTTTGAAAGATCTATTTTTTTCTCAATCTAGCCAAATTCATTTGTATTCTTTTTTCTTTTTCTCACTATCACCTTTGTCTCTGATTCTCCCACATTGTGTCAGTATAACATATACCGAGCATGGTGATATATTGTAAGAGCCTGGACGCAAATTTATCGTTGCCGAACTAGCGATCAAGCCACTTTCCAGGCATTTTTGTCTCAGTGGATTATTTTCTCTTTTAATCAAAGTAGCATTCCCTATGTCAAAGTAGCGGTCCGTTTTGCCTTTTCCGCGTTCACTTTTTCACCGCCGTAACGTAGCTTCCCTTTGCGTCTTCTGTAAATATTTTCACGGTAACTTTTCGTTGTAACTGTAAGTTCCATGCCAACAGGTTCTTTTCTCTTATGGAACTCGCTTCCGGCTTTTAACTTTAAAAATTTAAATGCAATGTCAATCGTCATCTCCTGTTTCCTTGAGTTATGTTCTTTTTATTGCCCCCCCCCCCCGCCACCGTGTTTCTTTCAGTCTCAGTACCCCCTTGCATTCTTCGTCCTGGGTATGGCGATAAACTACATCCGCGCCCTGGGTAAGACGACCAACTCCGTCCAATAGCAAGGCCTCTGATCAGGGGTTTTTGAGGAGCGTGGAACCACCTCTTAATTGCTGGTGTTCACAGGTCATCCTTGACGCGGGTGGTAGCACCTGTTAGGGTCCCAGCTATGGGTAAATAGTTAACCCTCAAATTGGGATCAAAACACAATGACAGTGTAAAAATATGTTTTAATACCAGAAATACTTTATAAAAAAAATTATTACCAGCAATAAATTTTTGAAAAAAAAAAAAAATTACCAGCAATACCTTATTGAAAAAAATATTACCGGCTATACATTTTTTTAAAAAAAATATTACCAGCTATATATTTTTTGAAAAAAAATATTACCAGCTATACATTTTTTGAAAAAAAATATTACCAGCTATACCTTTTTGGAAAAAAATATTACCGGCTATACATTTTTTGAAAAAAAATATTACCAGCTATACATTTTTTGAAAAAAAATATTACCAGCTATACCTTTTTGGAAAAAAAATATTACCGGCTATACATTTTTTGAAAAAAAAAAATTCCAGCAATAAAAATCTTGTGGGCATTAAATAACTTACTATGGTTGATATGCTGTACCCCCCCCCAAAAAAAAACTTTCATCCTAGTGGTTTTTATTACCTTTCTTGGGGTCAAATGATGAAACCCCCGCACACAACTTTCCTTCTACTACTTATATGCACAATACTTCGGCGGATGTAGTCCCCAAATGCATACTCCGGTCAGCGCCATAAACTTTGACGGTTATATTCCAATATGCTCGATATTATCTTTTAGTTTCTGTTTGTATCCAAGGAGACCGCTTCCTACGTTACGCATCCGTGTCTGAAGTTGAACATAAGAATTTTCAACTCTCTATCTTCATTTATCCTGACAGCATGGCGCCATCCTATCGAATCGAGATTGCACCAAACGCCACAACGCGCTTTTTATATCTCACTAGCCGAATTACCCGCTGCGTGTCACATTTTTTTTGTAAGAAAATGATTTTACATCATTTTTATAATTTCTGGAGAAAAATAATGCATTTCAATATTACTCAATGATCTTGCCGATGTGACCTCCATCTTCTGACTTTCTCCTTCTATATTTTGGATAGGAATCATTCCCTTGTTCAAATTTAATTTAAATCAAAAGGAAAAAAATCAGCGGGAGGGGAGGGTTGTGAAGTCCCTTCCCTGGGACCCCCTTTGATCAAAATGAAATATACTTATCCAAGCACCCTGGGTAATATAGTTACAGAATATATATGGTTATTGGTGGGGGAGATCTCCTAGGAGGTGTTCCATAACAGATAGACAGAGGCTACAACTTATATAATGTAGTAACCCGTTGGTGTAATCCAAGCGAGTCCTATTAACACTATGTAGAATTTTAAATATTAAAACTGATTCAAAAAGATCATTAACTAATGGTATCTTAATTCCAATTGTATGATATATATATATATATATATATATATATATATATATATATATATATATATATAAATTTATCAAGCAACTCGAATTGGAACTCGGCTCTCCGATTAACAATTCCGAGTCATTAACGTCACACCACCCGCACATCCAAGCTTGAAACGCCTGGCGTTCCCAAGTGGTTACTCATCTACATACTGTCCAGGCTCGACGTTATTTAACTTCGGTGGAAGGAAGATTGTGTTGAGTCAGTTTTTCAAGTAGGGATTTAAAATCAGAATTTGGCACCCGGGTCTCTACTTTGTACACCAACCACCGATAAAATATGCAACTATCTTAACCACCAAGATAGCCCGCTTGAATGACGTTAAATGTACGATTATATAACGTGTGATTGTATTTTATATAAATACTTGAATGTATTCTTTATTTCAGACGCTTAAATTACACATTTGTTTTGGTTATAATAACGCTAACCCTTCAACGGCGGGAAAGGTTTTCACGAACGCAAACACAAACCCAGTAAAAAGAATTTGTGTTTTAAATTTGAAAAAAAAGTTTTTATGCGTACTTTCGTTTTGATTATATATATAAAAACAACTATAAAACTTATATTTTAACTCTTTTAAATAATAAAAATAAATGAAAAAATAGGAAAATAAACAAACGTCACGTTCATAAATTTAATATTTTTAACAGTTTGATAGCCTTGCAGCATTTTTCTTCCAGGTTTATTTGCAGGCAAACTACTCCAAGATATAAATGAAACCCAATAAATTGCAACATCATGAATCCTAGAGTTCATTGAAACTTGAATCCTGACTGGATGATACATGTATCGTTGCGACACTTAAACCATCAATTGATGGTATTTGTTGATCGCCATTGAAATATCAAAGGTCAAGAGAATATTTCTAATTTGAGAAATCTTTAAACAATTCACATTTAAAAGTAGAACAAAATCAAGATGAGGTCAGTGTACTTCTTTAGAAAATCTGAATTGATTTTTTTTTTAAATCTCTACTTCAAAATGGACTGTTTCCGTTACGCTTTGAGATGATTTATTTCAACTTGCCTCTTGACGAAATACAAAAGAAAAAAAGACAGTCGTTGCTTTGTAGTTTTTGATTCATTCGTCTATCATTCATATTTTTTTTATTTATTCGTGTCTTTCTTCGTTTGTCATGCCAGTATTCAGAGGAATTTTGTTATTTATATCCAACCCAGACTGTTTTAATTCACATTATGAAAGGATTTTTTTCTTTATTCTAAAAGATCGTATTTAAACACGATGCGACACACGAACCAACGACACATTTTATTGTAGGTCATCCAGAAGTTGCCTGGTGTATGAAGATATCAAAGGAAAATCATGATCCTGCCCCTCTTAATGTAACTGGTTGTAATTCTTGAATACGGATCCTGAGTCTGTTAATTCCCAGCTTCCAATAAACATATATATCGTTTAAAGCTTTCAAAAGAATGTGAAATCCCTTCCTATACATAGGGGGCAAAAATCAAATCTAGTCCTTTCTTAGATCATGAAATAGTAAATATGGTAGCCAAGGCTAGTGATGCCTGCGGAAAGCTGCCAGTAAGGGTTTGGAATGAGAGGGCGGATTTTGAAAACCAAAATTAGTTTACCGTGCAGTGGTCATCTCAGTAATATTGTATGGGTCCGACGCCGTATAGAAAGAATATCATATAGCGAGATACCTTCTACAAGAGATGTCTTTAAAATATCTGCGGTTTCACATAGAAAGACAAAGTTGGTTGGCTGATTTTGTTTAGTTGTATACCAACTTTCTTTCTTTCTTTTTTCTTTTTCTTTTTTTCTTTCTTAGTAACTCAGTTATGGTTTAAATGGCAGCATACACTAGTCTTTCTAGACTTTGGCCACCAATTTAAGAGAAGGAAAATCAGAATTTCAAAATCGTACATAAGGCAAAGGGGGTAGGACCATTCCTCAACCTTTCCCAAGAAGGTATAACAATTCATATATCTCCTAAATAAAATTGGGCATCTATGGAAAACTGTTTGCCTACGTCCTGAAGGGCCATGGCATTAAAAAACCTTAGTTTAGTACAACATGAAACCGAAAATTGTGTTGTGTCAATTTACAAGTCGTAATTCTGTCTTCAAAGTCGCGGAAATGCAATAATACGCAGTGTAATCAAAAAGTAACCGTACTATGCTATGGTAACGGAGCTAAAGTACGCAGTGACCTTGATTTCTGTCGCATATAAACACTAAGTTATAAGGTTCTGGCTAGTTTGTTAGTTTATTTATATATTTGGATGTATTTAGATCGATTTATTATACTTGTTATTTATTTGTTACACTGTATATAAAAAGAAACTGCAACAAACAAAACACAGATAAAACTAGAAAAGCAATAATTAAAATTTTCAAAAATAACGGATTCGAGATAGATATAAAAACTAACCTTAATGAAGTAGATTTTCTAGATGGTACCTTCAACCTAAGAAAAAGGCACACACAAAAAATACAGAAAACCCAATGATAAACCACAGTACATACACACATCCTCCAACCACCCGCCTCCTATAATCAAACAGATACCAAAATCAATTAACCGCAGGCTTTCCGACAATTCCTCCAATGTATCTATATTTAACAAAGAAAGACTACGAAACAGCCCTAAAAGATAGCGAATTCCCAGCAACACTCACATACTCACCACAGAACACAAAAAAGACCAACAGGAAAAGAAATATCATATGGTTCAACCCACCGTACAGCAAAAACGTAAAAACAAACATAGGAAAAATATTCTTCAAACTTTTACACAAACACTTCCCGGAATCAAGCACCCTACACAAAATATTCGACAAAAACACAGCAAAAATCAGCTACAGTTGCACCGAGAACATGGCACAAATAATAAAAAAGCACAACAGGAAAATTATTAACAAACCACACGAACAAATTAAACCCACGTGCAACTGCAGAATAAAAAACGAATGTCCCTTAAACGGTAATTGTTTACAAAACAACGTAATCTACCAAGCCACGATAAAATCAGCAGATAATGAAGAAAAGGTATACATAGGAGTAACCGAAGGACCCTGGAAACAAAGAAATTATGTACACAAAATGTCTTTCACAAATAGTAAATATGCGAACAGCACAATGCTTTCTAAGTATATCTGGGAAATAAAAAACAAAACGCACACCACACCAAAAATATCTTGGAAAATAAGGAAAAAATCATCAGCCTATCCTATCAAAAACTTGCAAACTTTGCTTGGAGGAAAAAATAGCTATCCTTACCTTCCCAGACCAAAATAAATTATTAAATAAAAGATCCGAGCTAATCTCAAAATGTAGACATGAAAACAAATTTTTACTACGTAACTTAAAATAGAAAAATAAATAAATATATAAACAAACAAAATGACAATAAAATAAGTAAATTAATCCAAACAATTTACCAAACCACACCTGTTAGAACAAGCGAAATAGAATAAAAAATAAGGAACAAAATCAATGAAGTAAATAATGAACAAATTATCAAACTATTATGAACAAAAAATTAAACTACAAAAATCAAAACAAAAAATCCGACGGAAAATAGTTATAACTGTTATATAACGATAAAAAATTAATAAATAATATACTGCGTTACTTAAAAATCGAAAACCAAAAAGAGAAATATATAGTGTAACAAATAAATAACAAGTAGAATAAATT
>OZ038499.1:102058268-102067062 GCA_964036315.1 Acanthosepion esculentum
GAAACACAGACACGTTTGACCCCCCTCCTCCCCCGCACCTCCATGGCCGATGTCCGTGCCCACCTGTCTGCGCGGTGTAATTACGTTTAGGGGGCCGTGATCATTTGTCATTTTCCTTTTTGTTTTTTTCACTTTACACTCGTTCTTTAGTCTTCTCTCTTTTTTCCCCCTTCTCCTTATTTCTTTTGACTGTTGCCGTTTATTTTTTATTTTTTTTCGCGATTTGTTCCAATGTAGACATGCCATCGATTTTTATTTTAGGGTGTTCGAGTTTTTTATTTATTTATTTTTTTTGATAGAGAAGTTGTATTTCGTTTTTTTTTTCCATAAATAATTGATATTAATACTTATATGATATATATATGCTCACACACACACGTCTACTTTATATAGTTACACTGGGCTATTATTTCATTTTTGAATTTGGTTTGGTGGTATCATAAGTATTAATTGTACGAGGTTAGATTTATAATTAAATTTATTTGTTATTGTTAGAATTCATGAGGATGTGTCTGTATGCATACGCACACGTGCACATCTATGCACGCACATATATAGACATACGTACGCGCACATGTATACACATAAACTTGCGTACATGTACACTTATCTGTTCTTTATTAATAAACTAGTGTTTAAATGGTGAAGTTATATATTTTTTCTATATTTAGAGTATTAATTATGTTTGGTTGGGTTAATAGGATTTGTTGTTTATGTGTGATATATATACACGCTCACGCACGCTGCACATACGCATATATATGCAATTGTTAAATAGTATATATGTATTAAAATAAGTGTATGCATATATCATATGCTATCGTTTATTTAATATTTCACTTTTATTTAATGATTAGTAGTTTTTTGCCTCGTATTATATTGAGGTATTAATTATGAGGTGTTAGGTTTGTTTCGTATTTGTGTGTGTGTATATATTTATATGTGCATGTATGCACATGCGTATAGGTTTGTATGTTTAATATTTATTCGTTTATTTATTTAAAGTTTATATTATATTTATTTATGTTTATTACTTTATTTTTAAATATTGCTTAGATAGCAAAGTAAGTATTTATTTATATGACTACATTTACTCATTATTTCAGTTTTGTTGTTGACGAGTTTATTTTGGTTTTTAAAATTAATTATTGCTAATTTTTCCTCTAAGCATAATTTACAAATTTAATGTTAATACTGTATAGGGTTGCTCTTATAATTGCCCATTTGATTTTGGTGGGGATATTTTCTTTTTGGCACCATATGTATTTTGATAGGGTTGTATTGTTTGTATTTTTCTATCGAATGATATTTTGTGGTTATATCTTTTAAAAGTTGTTTTTCTGTAGCGCCCGTGTAAATTTTTTAGTCTCTGTTAATGTTATGATAGCATTATATATTATGTTATTGGTTAATCATTTATTGTTGAGTGAGAAACTTTCTTTTTTTATTGTGCTTAGTTATTCTTCTTCTCCATTTTATCCATTCTGATTTTATTTTCGTTGAGTTTTTGATAATTTGCTGTTTTTAGGGAAGTGTTTGTCAATTATTTTGAATGTTCTCCCTATTTTTGTTTTTATTGTACTGTTAAGTGGGGATGTTGAACTAAATTATATTTCTTTTCTGTTTTTGTTTGAATTATTTTCGTTTTTGTATTCTAGTTTTTATGAATGTTCGCCGTTTCTTAGGGCTGATTCATGTTTTTTTTTATTTTCATTGAATATTTTTAGACTAGATGTTGTTGAAATTCTTATTATTTATAGATATTTTTGTTCATGCATATTGGGTTGTTGTTTGGTTTTTTGTATGGTTTCTAGGTTTTGTTGATTAGGTTGAATGTTATATCTAAGAAATTTATTTTAATCGGATTTTATATCTATTGTAAATGTGAGGGTTTTGAAGGGTTTTTAAAAATTATTTCTTGTTTTATTTATTCTGTAGTTCTGCCGTTGCAGTTTCTTAGAATTAATAGACCGTCATCCCTGTATAGACCTATAATTTTTTGTTAATGATATTTGTCAATTTATTATGTATATGCCTACGAGTAAGCATAAATGAACCATCATAGCTACCCACGTCACGTCAGTTATTATTATCATTACTGTTATTATTATGGTCCTTTTTTGTCCATATTTTTTATTGTAGTATAATATTGGCTTTCGGTAGTGTTTAATTATATTTATGTCCTGATTGGGGATAGTCATGTATTGTTTTGCTAAGTTATTTAGTATATACTTATTAATAGATGGGTAGAAGTCTTTTATGTCTAATTGTGTGAAGGAGCAGTTTTATTTATTACTATTGTTATTAAACCAATTGATTATTGCTTTAGCATTTTTCCATTGTTTCATGTTTAGTATTCTTTTTAGTCTTGAACATATTTTTCTAATATTTGTCTGCTTATTTTTCCAATATTGCTTTTTCTGGGGGTTTAGTAATCTGCATGTTGGTTTGGTCGTGAAATTGTCCTTATAGTTTTTTAATTTAATAAATGGTTCTACTTTCTCACATGTGATGTTCTGCTAATTGTTTTATTCGATTGTCTAATTTTAGTTTACTGTTTTTTTTAGCTTCTTTCTTTATATCACTTTCTGTTCCGTTATTAGTGGTTTTATTTAATTTAGTGACTTCTTTGTCTACTAGTTTATTCTAATTGTTGGTTTCTATTTTATAGATTATCCTAGATTTATTTGTTTTTTTTTTTAGTTGTCATTTTTTGATCTTTTTTTCAAGTCTTTTTGGGAAATTATTGTTGAATTTTCTTATTTCCAAATTACTGATTATGTTTGTCATTTTCAAAAGCAATGAAGTCGTTTTTGTTGTGACGAGCATTTTATTGATGTAAATCCATATTATTGATATTATCAGTGTTGTTGTGGTTGTCATCATTATTTTTGTTGAGGAAATAAAATACTTCCATCTTATGCGTCTTGTAAAGTGTTCTACTTGTTCTGTAAATTTGATTTTTTTATTTTAATCATGTAGGTTTAAATGGTTGATATATTTTTTAAGGAGTAGTTAAATTGTATGAATTCCATGTTGATGTGAGATAGTGTTTCTTTTTCTTTTTTTCGATAATATAATAGCAGAATTGAATGCTAGGAAAACTGATCAAACAGAAATATGCAAAAATGCTTAACTGATAATATTTTTTCATGGGCTAAGCCAATAGCGATGTCAAAGATAGTATGGAGCCAAAAATACTGACAGTCAATGGGATATTGAGAGAAAAGATATTTAAGGCAAGAAGTCTTCGTAATAAAGTGCTCGATATCAAAGATAGAACATTAATAAGATTAATGTGAGTAAAAGTTTGTCACTTTGCTGATTTGTGTTACCTTCACCAATCCGTATCCAGAATTTTGTAGGCGAACCTGATACTTTTCGGGTGTATCAGCAATTTACTGTTTATATTTTTTGATTTTTTTCCCTTTTTTATACACTTAACACTGTAAATTTCATGTTATTTTTTTGTGCGCGTGAAGCCATGCGCCCGTCTCTGTGGATGTTCGTCTGCGCGGATGTGAATACGTGTAGGGTGTCGTGATCATTTGTCCTTTTAGTTTTTCTTCAGTTTAAACTCGCTCTTTAGCTGTCTCTTTTTTTTCCTTTTTACTCTTTTCTTCCGATCCTGTACCTAGCAAAGGTTTTTTTTTTTAACTTTGTGCAAATCTTTCTGATTTTGTGTTTTGAATATCTTTTTTATATGGATTGTCCTAGCAAACTATCGAACGTTAATTGAAATCGGAGCTGGGGGGAGGATAAATCTGCTGAAGATTAGAACGTGAGGAAAAAACGGAAAATATTTGTTAGACTATTTGCTTTGGAGACTAAAAAAAAAAATTCAGTTTTAATTTCTGGGATGAGAAACTCTCATTATTTACATTTTTTGCATGCGCGCTACACTTTTCATATTTATCGTTATCCCAAAATTTCGTCCTATCTGCCCTCTGGCTTTCATCAGGTACTTACCGATCCGGAATTAAACCATTTTCTCGTTCCGCTTGCTATGTTTCGGGGGTGGGGGATACCTTGTCTAGTTTTTATTTTAGTACTGATCAATTATAGACCCCCCCCCGTTTGCACTGAATCTAAGTACGCACTGCCGAGCCGAGGGATTAATCTTGCATTTATAATGAGAAAACCAAAGCTTTAATATATCAGGTTATTGTTTCGTGGTTAGCGGAACGATAACAATCTATTCCCGCAGATTAAATAAAATTTTCTGAAGATTACCTAGATCGACAACACCTGCCGGAGAGCACAATCACCGAAACATTGTGATAACGACAAAGATGAGGACAATACTCCACACGTAACTTTCCCAACGCCGTAATGTAGCTTCCCTGTGCTTTTCTGGAAATATTTTCATGGTAATTGAACATCTGGTCTGCTGCTTCTGCTATGTATTTGGAGATTCATGATAAAATCCAAAGAGTCTGCAATGTTATTGGTCCTGACCTGGCATCTCGGCTTCAAACACTTTCCTACCACTGTAATGTAGCTTCCCTGTGCCTTTTTTTTCTATAAATATTTTCATGGTAGTTGTTCTGATGAGCTTTCCTCTTTGGTAACTAGATTTTATATTTTTAAAGCGTACTACTAAATTGGCGGCATGACCTCATCATTTTCGCATTTTTCGCTTATGGCAGCCTCTTCCAGCTTCGTGCTTTCCAGAAACTTTAGTCTTAAAAAGTTTAAATGCAGTGTCAATTGTTCTCTTTTTTTTTCTTACTTGTTCTCTACACTATTTGCATTATTCAAACTATTGTCCTCATCTTTGTCGCCATATTTATTACGTTTCAGCCCTTCGGTATCTGTCTATATTTCTGAGATGAGGTATTATGTACACTATTTACATTATTCGGACTATTGTCCTCATCTTTGTCGCCATATTTATTACAACGTTTCGGCCCTTCAGTATCTGTCTATATTTCTGAGATGAGGACAAACTGTCTTCTCTTGCTTAAGGCGGTAACAAGTCTAGGAGAAGAAAAACTTTAATATCTGTCTGTATTTCTGAGATGAGGTATTTTGTACACTATTTACATTATTCGGACTATTGTCCTCATCTTTGTTGCCATATTTATCACAACGTTTCGGCCGTTGTACGCTCCGGCTTTCTTCAGGTGGTTGGAATGTTGAACTGAACCCTTTATTTCGCTCACTGGGGTAGACTGTTCTAGTTCCACGTGCCATGTTTAATGGATATCAGTTATCTCCTGTTAATTCCCCTCTCCAAGTTCTCCTGTGCCTTAAGCGGGTATTGAACTCACACTCTGTCACTGAATCTAACCAACGCATGTATCCACTGTGCCATGTGTCCTTGAGGAAAACTTTGAATTCAAAACCAGTCTGAAGAGAGTTGAGCTCCGTCAGGCGATATTACCCTAGACACACCATTGTTGCAATGGCTGCAGTACGCGTGGCACCTCTACGAACCTAATGGATTACAGAACGCACGCACAAGCGAATTATTCCTTAAGCGTCGAATTACAAAATATCGATTTCTCTGGAGAAAGATAGTTTTCAAGTGTTCTTTTATTCCTCTTCAAGTCAGCCGCTCGTCACCTCATTCGACAATGTATTTATAGATATTTAAAGTGTATTTATTTTTAAAAGAAGAGCCAAACACAGACCGACATCGAGTAAACAACCAGCCATGACGGACCCACCTGTTACGCGTATCTCATGACTTCTTTTGCAAAAGTCCTACCATGTTTCGCAGCCGGGCAATGACACCGTGAGCCCGAAAACTCTATTTCACGTCCTATATAGCGCTACCGTGTAAATTTTAAGCCAAAACACATGAACAGATCAAGAGACAAATAAAAGCAAAACGCGTTAAGCGTTATAAATGCCGAAAGAATTTCTGTCCTTCGCAAACATTCCCGTCATCTGCAGTTAATGGGATGATTAAAAAATTAAAAAATATAGGTAGAAAAAATTCCAGTTTTGGTTAGAAATTATATTCCTGCTTAGAATGTTGATGACAGTGTTACTATTTATCTAGAGCTCCTTGATAAAATCCAAATAAGAATCGGTAATCGTATTGGTCCTGTTCTGGCATCTCGGTTTCAGTCACTTCCTCACTGCCATAAGGTTGCCTCCATATGCCTTTTTTAAAAATAAATACTTTCATGGTAATTGTTCGGATGAATTCTTCGCTATTGTACCTAGACTTTATGAATTTATAATCTGCAAAAATTTAAATGCAATGTCAATCGCTATCTACTGCCCTCCTGATTACTCTTTCCTCTTTCTGCTCATTATTAACGTTTCTGTTCCTAATTCTTCCACACCAAGTAACCCTTTGCGTCTTAGTGGCGCTACTGCCTTGCTTGGCGTAAATTCGATATATTATATATATATATATATATATATATATATATATATATATGCACGTATGGATAAAAAGAAGACAATTGGAAAATAGATTTTTTAGTCACTGCCGACGCTTTTCGTCAATCCAACTTCATCAAGGCAAATTTAAAAGCGAAATGTTTTTAATTACATTAAATTCAAATATAAAGGAAACGCTCCTGTGTTAGCCTCTTTCTGGATGTTGGTAAATTTTTTTATTTTTCTATTTTTTTTACTAAGAATTGGTTTTAGTTTTCCATGTCGACATATTAAATTTCTCAGAATAATTTTGATAAGACAATTGGAAAATATATTTCTTAAATTCAAATATAAAGGGAACGCTCCTGTGAAATATATTTCCGAATTGTCTTCTTTTTATCCAAGCTGTCTTATCAGAATTATATATATATATTTCCTCAGAGAAAGATAAAAAAGAATTCCCAATTCATTTTAAAATGTACTGGAAAAAACTTATCACACATATAGATTAACAAATAATACTGTATAATTTCTGGAAGCAATAATTTAGTAAATGCTACCTATAAAAAATCTAAAATAAAACCGGCATCTGATCTTGAAAATAACCTCCAAAAAGTTGCTAAGTGGGCCAAGAAATGGCTTGTATATTTTAACGCCTCCAAAACGAAACTGCTATTTTTGTTTAGTCATCTTAGAAAACAATTTTTGCCTTTCATCAACATGGCTGTTCTAGCCTCTAGGCGAGCAAACCATTGCGCCTTCTTGGTCTTACGTCTTCTATTGACATGAAGTGGAAGGATTATATTGAAGCAATTGCTAGGTCTGCTGCTAGGAAAGTTGGTTCACTGTGTCGTGTTAAACAACTTTACTACAATCCATCTTGCACGTTTGTAAATTTACCATTCGTCTGTGCATTGCTGCCACATTGCTATATTTCTAGAAATTCTTGATAAAATCCAAAGAAAGCTTTGGATTTTATCAAGCATTTCTAATGTTATTTGTCCTCGACTTCAATCACTTTCTCATCGCTATAACGCGGCTTCCCTGTGCTTGTTCTAAAAATATTTTCATGGCAATTGTTCTAATGAGATCTCCTTCTTGGTACCTCAACTGCATGAAGTTAAGCATACTAGTAGATTGGCAATTAGGTCTCATCATTTTACTGTTCAAATATCTTGACATAACTATTAGTTCTATTCTAATAGTTACTTTTCTTGCCCTTCTCACCTCTGGAAATCTCTTTCAGTTTTTTACTTTCCTACATGGCTTCCCTCTGTCTTTTCTACAAATATTTTCATGGCAATTGTTCCAATGGGCTTTCGTTTTTGATACATAGACTTACATGAATTTAAGATTTGCTATTACATTGGCAAATTGGTCTAATCGTTTTTACTATTGAAATATCTAGATATAAACCGTAAGTTCTTTACTAATAGTTTCTTTTCTCGCACTTCTCATCTATGGAAATCTCTTCCTGTTTCCTGCTTCCTTGTCATCTATGATCTTTAAAATTTAAGTAGAATGCCAATGGCTGCTCGTTTGAATCGTTTAACTTTATTTCTTTCATTTTTTTTTTTTCGTGACTTTTTTTTTATTATAACACTGACAAAGTTATTCTACGATAATCGTCAAAAAGTAGCTGGCTAATCAAGAAAGTTTTATCGAACTGCTAACGAAGGGTCTGTAATGTAATTCTAAACTGACATCTCTAGTTCATGCCTTTTCTAATCGACGTGACGTGGTTTCCATCTCTTTTCTACAGCTATTTTCATGGTAATTGTTCTGATGACCCCCCCATACACTTGGTACCCCGAGCGCATGAATCTAAGCATACTGCTAGATTGACAATTAGGTTTCATCGTTTTACTGTTGAATTAGCTAGATGGAGTGACAGAACTAATTTCAACTCGGCACCTCAAAAGGGTAATTTGCAGTTCAAGCCCCGCGCTCAGTTTCTAATAAAAGTTTCCCGTATAGTTCCATTTAGGTGTAAATGTAGATGCTTTATTCGAAAATAACAAAGAAATGTTGATAAAATCTACTGTTTTGGAGTTATCGACAATAAAAGTTCGGACTCATTCGCGTCGCGGTGGGTGAATTTGAAATTAATTCTGCACCCCTAGGTGTAAGCGTATCTTCTGTTGTAATAGTTTGTTTTCTCGCACTTCTTGCTTGTGGATCTCTCTTCTGGTTTTTTCTTGCTTTCCTGACACTTACAGACTTCAAAAATTGAAATGCAATGCCAATCGACATCTCTTCCCCTTAACCCTGTTCTTTTATTGTCACATTCCTCATTAACGTCTGATTTCCTTTCACTTTCAGTAACTTTAGCATCTTAATAGAATTATCGCGTTGCTTTGGTTGAACGACTAAAAAAAAATAACCCTCGTCTATTCGTAGCACTTGCTTTAATTTCTTCTGACCATTGACACTTCTCCCTGAATTTTAATGCATT
>OZ038499.1:102067262-102132262 GCA_964036315.1 Acanthosepion esculentum
CTGTTCTGCCCTTTTAGACAAGCTTCTTAGATAGATTGATCTGTTTGCCTTCTTTCCCTCTATATGACTTGTGAGGGTTAAATTATCCCGAGTCATCTTTCTTATTCTGTTCCACTTTAAAATGTCTCTTTCTGGTTGGAAATGTTTTTTTCGGTTTCCATTTTTCTTAAAACTTTGTCGTTGCTCACATGTCCCATCCATGGTATTCTCAGCATCCTTCTGTAGAACCACATCTCTGTTGCTTCAAGTCTCTTCATCCGTGAATAAATTGTCCAGCATTCACTGTTATATTGGTGAACTGATATTCCTTCGCAGCGATAAGTAAACATCGCTTAAAATTAAATTGTAATAATTTTTTTTTTTTTTTTAATATTTTGTTACAATTTTCAGATTTATTTTCATTCCACAATTATTAGATCGGAGGAAAATTTACGCGTAATATTTTTACTTTCCATCAGCATGGCTGATGCTAACCTTCAGGAGAGCGACCCATTGCACCTGTTCAGGCAACCGTTTTCCGCTGATATGAACTGAAACGATTATAATGATTCAATTGCTAGGTCTCCTCCTAGGAAAATCGGTTCACTGTGTCGGGCTAGACAATTTTTCTCGCCAAAATTTATTTTACACATTTACAAGTCTACCTTTCGTCCGTCCGTGTTTGAGTGTATTATAAATCTATCATTCTTTCATGCCCTGAATATTGCTGTTGCATCTGATCTGGCGTTTCTGTCAAGTATTTTGAGATTCTTTATAAACGCCAAAGGAGAATCTGCAATTTTATCGGTCCTGACTTGTCATCTTGGCTTCAATCATTTTTATACCCCGTAACATAACTTCACTGTCTTTTCTATAAATATTTTCATGGTAATTGTTCGGATTAACTATCCTCTTCGGTAGCCCGACTTTATGAATTTAAAGGCAGTACTAGATTGGCAGCTAGGTTTCATCATTTTGGAGTTGAAATTGGCAGATGTAACCATAAGTTCTATGTTAACAGTTTCTTCTCTCGCGTTTCTCGCTTGTGGAATCCTCTTCCAGCTTATTACTTTCCAGTCAACTTTGATCTTTAAGTTTAAATGTTATGTCAATCGTCATTTGTCTCCTTGAATCCTGTTCTTGTATTGCTCTTTCTCCTTAATAATGTGTTTTTTTTTCACAGATTCTTTTACACTTAGTAACCCCTTGCATCTTAGTGGCTTTATCGCCTTGCCTGGAATGATTAAAAGAGATTGCCTAAACAACGCGTATTGAGTAATATCTTCTCATTGGTTTATAATTTTGAGTACTCTTGACTCTTTTCGTCCTTTGTTCAGGTGTCCTTGATGAACCCGTACTGTTCTTATCCTATCTTCGATCTGATCCTGTTGCGCACTCTATTCATCAAAATTCGGATGATGAGTTTTCTTATATGGCTCATGAAGCTGAATGTCCGATGGAGTTCACATTCGTTTGCACCTGTGTTCTTAGGCAGTGCGATGGAACTAGACCTGCTTAGGTTTTCCGATATGTCATCGCTGTTGGAGATTTCATTTCTTATTTCTGTGATCTTGTCTATACCGAAATCATCTAAGGCTACCACCATTTTCTATTATAATTCCGTCTGGCCTTGCCGCTTTGTTTCTGTTCAATTTTCAACTTCTACTTCGGTTTTTAATATTTTCGGAGACTGAGGATACCTTGTGGGCAACGACGAAGTTTTAGAAAAAAAGATGGAAACGAAAAGGAAACTTATACTTAACATTAGGAAGAGGCAGTTGAAATTTCTGGGGCACGTAACTAGGAAGGATGGCTTGGATAATCTGACACTCACAGGACAGGAAAGCGCGTAAAGTACTTGATAAGCTTGAGTAAATGGATGGTAGAACAGGGTTTGGGAGAAATGACAAAAAATCAAAACTCATTAAGATGTGGAGGGCTATGATCGCCTACGTCCTGAAGAGACATAGCAGATAAAAGAATATACTTTTCGCAAAATTAATGATTACATATAAACACTCAACTAAAAGAAATTCTGCGACAAGAAACACCAACATTTGAATTTATAATGTCATTTTATTTTTTCATCTTTTGGATATCCATTATTTCATTTTCCTTCCACTGATCTGAAAAAGAATAAACAAAAAGTATTTGTTAGTCAGCATCGAATAAAGAATGGTAAAAAATCTTAAGGAAACGGGAATCACTGGAAGAAAACTTATGCTGCTTAGGAATCATTAAAAAAATCATTTCAGGATATTCATGAAAACTTGATCATAGCATTTTTATTTCCATTATTCGGACTATTGTCCTCATCTTTGTCACCATATTTATCATAACGTTTCGGCCTTTCAGTATCTGTCTATATTTCTGAGATGAGGTATTATGTACACTATTTACATTATTCGGACTGTTGTTCTTATCTTTGTTGCCATATTTATTACATTGTTTCGGCCCTTCAGTATCAGTCTATATCTCTGAGATGAGGTATTATGTACATTATTTCCATTATTCGGACTATTGTCCTCATCTTTGTCGCCATATTTATTACAACGTTTCGGCCCTTCAGTATCTGTCTATATTTCTGAGATGAGGTATTATATACATTATTTACATTATTCAGACTATTGTCCTCATCTTTGTCGCAATATTTATTACAACATTTAGGCCTTTCAGTATCTGACTATATTTCTGAGATGAGGTATTATGTACACTATTTACATTATTCGAACTATTGTCCTCATCTTTGTTGCCATATTTATTACAACGTTTCTCCCGTTGTACGCTCCGGCCTTCTTCAGGTGATTGGAATGTTGAACTGAACCCTTTATTTCGCTCAATGGGTTAGACTGTTCTAGTTCCACGTGCCATGTTTAATGGATGTCAGTTATCAGTTAATTGGGAAAAGTTGTCAATTTAAGTTCTTTTCATTTGTACCCCCTTACTTCTTAAAATAACGACCAGCATTCATATTTATGATTGCTATTGCAATATTTTGTTAAAGTTGTTGAGCTAAAATATTTAACAATTCGATAACGGAATTTTAACGGATATTTTATTGTCGTAGAACTCACTATAAGCTTACTCAATCATTAATTTAAGAACTAAGATTCATCAGAAAATTCAAATAGTAAGTGTATTTACTTGACCCCCCCACTGAGTCAGGTTGTGACACAATTTCGGTTTTTAACGTGGGGACCCGAGTGTTTTCACTCGGGCCGCTGGTCTAAGCTGGTCTTAGCTGGTCATAGCTTGTCTAAGCTGGTCAGAGCTGGTCTAAGCTAGTCATAGCTGGTCTTGGCCAGAGCCGGTCCAAGCTAGTCGTAGCCGTGATACTACCAGCAAAGGGACTAATCCCTGTGCCAGGTAAGTATCCGAGTGCGTTTCACACCCTCCAAAGAGGGGTTTACACGCTGAAAAAAAAATTCAAATAGTAAGGCTGTGAAATTTTCATGGGTTAAAACTATAACAGTATTATTATTATTATTATTTATAATAATAATATTAATAATAATAAAAATGAATGATTGACTTGACTCTTCCAATATTTTTAAACAGAAGAGCGTGATTTAAGAAAAAAAATGGTACGGTATTTGACTATGTTCAACAATATTTCGACACTATATACGTTGATGTTCCATTGAAGATTCGTTGGTATCACATTGTTGTGTCCGACATCATAGCTGTGGTCATTGAATCTTTTATTTAATTTTTCCGTAGTGAAACCCATTTGCAGAACATTTTATTACGAACGGCGGTAAATTCGACGACCACCTTAAAGTGGATATTCTGAAAAATATTTAGAATCTACCGACCTTGCGACCCTTAAAAGGCATGAGGATAGTTGCGTATACAATTTACTTCCTTTCCGCCCCTAGGGAATGAACAGAGTGACAGTAGGATGTCATAAGATTAATACTAAGCTGTTTCATTAATTCCTCTTAGTAACTAATTAACTAACGCAAAATTCCAAGAGGATCACGATCCCCATCATATTACGCACGTTTCAATTGCATACTATTCAAACTGGCTGAGTTTCATTCATTTTGATACATCAATGTGTCAAAACGAAGACTGTTTTTCATGATCAGCCATTCGGGGCTTTGACTGTTCGCTCTTTTCTGGGACTTATACTAATTATTGTCGTTATAAATACGACAGAAGAGCGCGATTTAAAGAAGAAAAAAAACGGGTGATTGACAATCTTCAACAATATCCTTCAAGTTATGCTTAAAAATTGTATTCAACTATAAAAAAAAATATCCACAAAACACAAGTCACTGGTCTTGAGAAAACGACTGTGCCTTAGATGGTCAGGACATGTAGCAAGAATGGAAGAGTCAGTTTTCCCGCCAAGTCTTATTCAGTGAGGGAACAGAACACGGGGTTGCCCTCTTTGAAAATATAAGGAATAACTCAAAACAATACCGAAAGCCACTGGACTTGAGTCTAAATCGTTTGAAAGGGAAAGCCAAGACCGTACCAAATGGCGGTGTTCCCTCATCGTCATCAGTACCTGTTATAATGCGCTTCGTAGCGGTTATTATATAAGTATTTCTTGGGTTACTTGCTGTGACACTTGTATTAATTATTAGGTTGGTGCAAAAACAACGTCGTTTTCTCACATGAAGTTGAACATCAAAAAACGACATTATTTTTTGCACCAACCTAATAGTTTGAAGATTGGCTCCAAGCGGCGGCTTCTTACCTCTGACCTGGAGCTCTTTATTCGTAGTTATGGACGAGTTCATATAGTCACCGGGGTGTACTATTTACCCCAAAACACCGCCCTTTTTGAGATCAATACTTTTTATAAATATTTTATGTTTTATTAGTACCTTCCCCTCGTCTTCCCGGAGAATTCGCCAACGTACTTGACTTTGTAGCCTTTCCGTCTCTGATTCATTTCCAGTTCTTCAGTACGCTTTCTTTTTCTGGAATTTATTCTCGTAGGTTCCACGACTTGTTGCAGTGCAGGCACATCGAAAACATTATCTAGCATTTTTATCGGTTCTTCCAATGTTTTAGGTCTTTTATCGATTAACCTCTTTTTCAGCTGATTATGGTGACTTTGAAGTTAAAATCTTTCCCCTTTTACCATGTATATCATCTTCCCGATTCTTGCTGATATTCTGCCTTCTTCCCATGTTTCTTTGCCATCCTTTTATGCTCTGAGGAACACTTTATAGTGGACCTTGTATCTTTTGTTGTCATTTTTGTTATCCGTTCGTGTTTTTTCAACTTGGTAATAACTTGTCGAACACTGATTTTACTTTTCTAGCAACCATTAATTCCGCTGACAACATGACTGATGTTGTATTGGGGGTTAATGTGTTACACGGTAAACTCTTGAAAAATTTCGAAGTGTATCTTCACTTACTTGCTTTCTTCAATGCTCTTTTGAACGTTCCCACAAACCATTCCGCATGTCCGTTCGACCTTGAGTGATACGGCAGGGTCGTAATATGTTCAATGAAGAACATCTTACAAAAGTCTTCGAATTCTTTACCCGTGAATTGAGTTCCATTATCAGAGACAATGGTATCTGGTATGTCGTATCTCGCAAACAGTTCATGTAAGAAAATCACTGTCACTTCTAAATTTCCATTTAGTGCAACTATCAACTACCACAAGATAATGTGATCCATTCATAGGACATTTTATTGTTGTTGCTGTTTCTGTGGTTGAATTTCAACTATCGAAGCAACAAGTACATTTTTTTCGTACAGTATGAACTTCCACAATCCTCGCTACTGTTATAAGTCGTAAGAGTTCCGAATCCTCGTCAGTTTCGACTCCTTCGTCGATATTGTTATAAGGCGCTTCGTAGCGGTTATAAGTAATGCTTCGGTCGTGACGCCTGTGTTAATAATTAGTCTGAAGGCTGACTCCAAACGGCACCTTCTGACCTGGAGCGCTTTATAGCTATGGTCTGGTTTATATAGTCACATTGACTCCACAACAGAACCAAAAACTTTGAAGCCACCCGAAGAGAAAAAGAAGTCAAATGACAAGAGAGAAAGACTAAACAAAATAAACCTAGTCCTCCACCAACATTATTATGCATTCAATGCGATTGGCTCTTCCATGCAAGAATTGGTCTACTTAGTCATCAACGCCATCACCATAAAGGAAGCGATCAGAAAATAAATTAAATCCTTGGATACGAGATAAAGCCAATAATAATAATAAAGAGCGTTGTCGGGCCTATCGACAAAATAAGATATTCCAAACAGACCTCTAAGAAGTTTTACAGGAAAATTCGAAAAACAATTATAAGATACAAAAAGTCATCATTTATTGAAGAAGTGCAAAAGGTTTTCGAGAATATTTGGAGCAACCCAAAGGAATATAATCCCAATACAGAGACCAAACGAGAACATCTCAAAAATGGTGATTCTCAGGAAATGGTAAGTTACCCAAATTTTGGCTCTGTCATCAATCCATGAAACTCTTGCGGAAACTTTATCAATACTAATTTATAACCCCAATGAAATTCCAGAACGGATCGCTGAATGTATTACATATCTCCTACCAAAAACGAGTGGACAGATGATTCAAACAGTTATAGGCCAATAACATGTCTGTCCACCACATACAAATTGATCACGTCTATCCTGATGAACTGTACTTACTAATTTCTCGGTGAAAACAATATTCTTACTCTGGAACAGAAGGGATGTCGAATAGTTTGATATGCTTGCAGAGATCAACTACTAATAAATAAAATGATACTGGAAATTGCAGGAAAACAGGTAGAAATCTCAGTATATGTTGGATAGTTACTTTAAAGCCTGTGATAGTGTGCCACGCTTTTGGATCCTTAAGGGTTTTGAAATGTGTAATTTCTCCTTGGTGATAGTAAAGTTCCTTAAATAGGGCTTGGGTGCGTGGAAACCACTTCCAATTGTTTGAATATCGGACGAGATATCTTTCAAGGAGATTCTCTGTCGCTCCTACTGTCTGTCCTTACTCTCCTTTTCGCGTGAACTAAACTATGGATACAGAGTAAAGAAGAAAGTGTTTAATAACCTATTCTACATGGATGATATCAAACTATTTGCCAAATACGACAATGAGTTAAAGCGTATTCTCAATACAGTAAAATGTTTCAATGATGACATTGGTATGGACTTCAGATTAGATATATGTGCAAAAGTCACATTACAGAAACACACTCAATAGATCTAGATTTTATCACAAAGATTATGGAACTGGAATAAGACGCCTATAAATACCTAGTAGTCTGAGAAGGAGATGGAATTCAGTATACTAAGCAAATAATACTACAGATTGAATTCACAAAACGGAATATGCCATAAATACTTTGGCTGTCCCTGTGGTACAATAAAGTTTAGACATCCTTAATTTGTCCATAACTGACATTAAGCGAATGTGTAATCGTACACTTTTTGAGTAAGTTCACGTTTACTTATCATCTCCCAGTTGCGCCTCTGTCTTTGGACAGAGTGCGCTCAAGGGCTTCTCTGTCAAAGGACAGGGGGGCAACTGAGAAAATAATACTGAGAGGTGCCATCCCTGGGGAACAGCTGCCCGGGGCCGCGCCCTTTCATTGCACCAGAGGGAGGGATCGGTGCTCGCACCGAGGCCAGCGCAACAGACGGTTGCGGGGGCTGAGGGCAATTTTTTGTTCCTGTCCCGGGCGTACGCGCTCGGGTCCCCACCTAAAAATAGACCTTGTGTCACCTCTCGTCCAAGTGGAGAGACCGAGTAAATACCGTGTAATCGTACAACATCCTTCTCAGTCGTCCAAGACTTCCAACACAGCGGCTGATCGATTAAGATCGCTTCGATCTCAGACCTGCTCTATCCCACGTTGTGATTCAAGTTTGATCATAAGGCAGCCAAGATCGAATCGTCGCAGGTATCTTCGTATTGGGCTGGTACGAGCAGGACGAAGACGCACAGGGAAATAATAACATTCGAATAAATTGAACAAAAGAAATACTGTTTTAATATCAGTCCTTCGTACAATAATTACACAATATTAGAGTTCGCATGCAATTGTCAGCCCAATCCGCATCTAAATCGAGAGTGATATTGTTGTTGACTGAGTAAAGTTTGGTTTGCTGTTTTGGTAAAGTTTGGCACAAGTCTGGGGGTTCTCTTCGGCAGGCAATCACATGGAGGTATCACGACCGGTGGTTGGGGAGAACTCTCTGCTGTCTCTCCCCTGTCTCCGTCTCCGTCTTCGCGCATTCGTATTTATTGTCATTCGCTCAAACTGGCGCGAGGCACGGCGCATAGGAGGATTTCGGTAAATCCCCTTTGTTGTCAGCTTTCTTCATAATTCTGGATAATTCCCTTCTTCCACTCTCTCTTATTATTACCTCTCCTCGGTGAGCGTGGGTGGCTTATATACCTCCTCCTGGTATTTCAACTCGACTTTCGACCAAGAGAAATCAGCTCCAATTTCGTTGTTTTCGGAAATGAAGGTTTCGCTTGACAGCTTGCATTTTCAGCTGCGTAGAACATGTCAATCCTCATTGCCTCTGAGTCTGGGTCATTTTCCATTGTTCAAACCCTCGACACGCTAATTCCAGGTGTCGTCTATATGTGAATTAAATCGTCAATCTTTTCCGACAGATTTTATATATTAACCATTCTTATTCCAAAGTCTTTCAGTATATCGCTCCTTCTATCCATAAGATAACTTATGTTTTACTGTGGTAACAACAAATAGTATCACAAATGGATGTCAACACGAGAAAGCTTCTCACTTGCCATCGCCTGTATGTGTCCATATCCGAAAGAGGCAGAGGATTAGTTCAACTAGAACTGTTTTACAAAATCATAAGTCTTCAAAGATACCTGGAAACTACAAAAGACTGGGTGATCATCTATGTCAAAGAACATGAAAGAAATAAGAAACTTTATTCAATAATAAATGAATCTCAAGTGGGTGAAGAAGTGCAAATAAACCATAATGCAACTACTGCAGCTGCAAAGAACCTAAAAAGAAAGCAAATGCAATGTACCAAATGCAGAAACGATAAGCCTCTCCATGGTTAATACTCTGCCCGTACAAAACAAGCTGATGTAGACAAATCCCGTACCCAACAGGGGTTACAAAGTGTAGGGTTCTAGAAATTACCAAGTAGAAATATTTAAAAATTGTGTTGACCCCAATTGTAGACTCTGTGACTAATATCCAGAAACAATTGACCATCTTGTATCAAATTGCGATGTTGGTACCCACTGGATATAATATTCGACGGGATAGAGTGGGCCAATATGTGCACTGGAAAATATACAGCTTTTACGGGAAGGAAACTGGTATAAACCCGTTTACAGAGATAGGAAGTGTTCCAGTTTTTTCGATACACACAGACAGAACAATCAAAAAATCGTCCAGACATCGAGCCCAAAGACCACAAGAACAGAATATGCTTTCTTACTGACATGTTAGTCCCTGCAGATTGTAATGAATCTTTGAAGAGCTTCAAAAAACGTATCAGAATACAAGAATCTTGAAGTGGAAGTCTGAAACATGTGGCATATAAGAACATAAATAATTTCAGTTGTAGTTGGAGCCCTTGGATTAACTGGAAACTGTTCCGATAGCCATTGAAGGGATTTCTGGTAGCCCATACCTTAAAGAAATATAAAACATTGTACTCACAAGTACATCTCACACATTTCGAAGAGCTTTATCTATAGGAAATGTGTGTTGTTGTTTACAAAAAATGATCAGTGGAAGATATGTAGGGACATTATTATTATTATTATTATTATAAATAAATAAAAAGAACATATAAAATAGTAATGAATATTATAAATAAAATAACATAAAACAATAATATTTAAACTCTTTTTAAAATAATAAAAATACTCTCAGCATGCAACAAAAAATGTTCTTGCCGGAAATATGGACGTTAACTTCAATCTCTTCGCCAATAACCCTCAAGCAAGCAACACGTGTGTAACTTATCACATTAAATCTCCCATGAAACAATTGTAACCTAAAAATATAAATTGATTGTATGAAATTAACATACAATTTACCATGCTTTCCTGTGATTTTTTTACGTTTTATTTCCTGTCAAGTATGTTTTTATCTCCGTAAACACGAGGCTAATTTCTGCTGTTATGATGTGAGTGTCCTTACAGATGTCATGAAGCCATTACAAACCTAGAGTTTTTGGTTGGGACCCGAAAGGAAATGTGTATACAACAGAAACCCATGGCAACAATAACAATAGCGACATTATTAATAATATCAGTAATAATAATAATAATTCTTACCGAGTTTACGTGCAACATACTTGCCACTCCTCATTTCCACATAGTCCATGATGGAGATTAGTGCAAAATTGTCGACGACTGTCGTAACATTGACCCTTAACTTGTGTACATTCGGGAGTTTGAGCTGGAAAAAAATAAAAATAAAGGTTAATTTCTATAATTAATCTTTTGGCAGCAATTACTGTATTTTCCGACTTACAAGACGCACTTTTTTCCTAAAAAAAAAAAAAAAAAAAAAAAAATTTAAATTACAAAAAAATAGCTTGACTGACAGGTACGTGAATTTGTATGTCGATTCATTACACTATGTTAGCTATCTATCTAATTCAGCCTTTTATATGATGTAACCTGAGTACTTAGCTATTAATAGTATTTCCAAAACTATAAACCTTCCTGGAGCCGAGCCACAAGATTAAACATGCTCTGTTTACTAGCAGCGGTGGGAACCTTTTCTGCTTATGACTAGTATGTCATTACCATACAAACAAAATCGGACGAATGATTAATGTAAACAATACGTGGTACCAGTATGTGAGGGATGCATGGTGAATGTGTTGTTTTATGAGAATGACTTTTTTATTCTCAGAAATTTCTTTTCGGTATTAAGGTGCATCTTGTAAGTTTGAAAATACGGTATATAGTTAAGTTTTGACATGGCAGTTGGTCTAACTCACAGACGGTGTAAAACTGTAATAAAAATTGGAACTGTGAATAAAAATACAATCACTCTTCACTTAGCGACTCATAGGCATACTATGTATAATTCAATTGTGTGTGTGTGTGTGTGTGTGTGTGTAAACAAAAATATTTTAATTAAGTTATAATAATTTCTGACTAATCTGACACTTTTCTTTATTATTTTATCAGATTTTGTATCTTGTAAGTCATTAGGTCGTTAAACAGGAAAGTCGTTAAATGAGGCATGGCTGAACAAAGTTTCCACTGAACATTTATTTTTTTAAAGCAAAGACTAAAGAACTGAGGTGAGGTTTTCCATTTCATAACGTAAAATAAGCCCTTGTTAAGTTAGACGTCCAAAAGAAAACCTGATATGATAGAAAAGAAAGATTACTGGGACTTTCTGCTTTTTATTATATGCAAAAAGGACAGCTTACAGCGATATTGATACTGAGCTATGCTCCTTTGTCATATGAAATGACTATATATCCGTCGTATCATTTTCTCTGATAATAACACCTGGCTCCGCTTTTTCGAGAGCACTCATCTACTCAGGCATAGGTTTCTTTAACACTCATACATCCGACTTTCTTGGTTTATACTGCAACTATTTTGAGTTTCTGGGAGACAGTACATAATTTGGAGTGATCAACAGTTTCAACAAGACGATTAAACACTGGATCGTAATGATTTGCGACCTGGTATGGTTTTCAAAACGAGTTTTTTTTTTTTTTTTTTTTTTTTCGATTCGATTAAATGAAAGTCTAGTAAAACAAAAAACATTATCACCATTTCAACGAACAGTTCAGGTTTCGGTAGACAAACGCATATTTTTCTGGATATTATTTTATGTAACTGTTATCTCGGGTCAATAACTAAAAATGGCTTCAAGAGATTGAATCCTGTTGGTCTTGAAGTGAACTGTCTTTTGTCAGATCTCGTAGATTGGTTTCTACAGAATCACAAAGAACTTTACCAAATAATAGAAACCACATCACCCGAAGACTTTTAACATTAGCAGCAACTAAGATGGATCGCATATATCAATCGAAGAGGAAATAATGGCATAATCAAGATATTGACTTTCCACGCTGTTTTGTTTCTTGAATGTCGAATAGTTCCTTATAAGGAAACTGGTATTCTAACCAATACCATTTTAAATCGGGCTAATATTTTAAAAAGTATCTTACCTATTTGAGATGACACCGAAGATACTGCCAGGAGAACTAAGAAGGCGAAAACGAAAACTCTCATCGCACGGTTGGACATTGTGGAGGTTTGATATCAGTTGTTGTAATTACACTGTTCTACTCCAACAAAACGAATTCGCGGATTTATATTAGCCACTGCGAATGAACAGCAGCCGATAACACAGAATTATCAGTCAAGATATTAGTCCTAAATGGAAATTATCAGTTTTGTTTTTCAAGATAAGATTAACTAAGGAAGTAAAAATATATTTTACGTTTCTTTTCATTTTCAACATTAAAAAAACAAACAAACAAAAAAACTTCATAATATCGCGAAACTCTGCAAGCCTTTCGCTACTGTATAGCTATTTCCATGTAACGTGTTCATGCGAATTTCATTCTTTAGTTCCACCTTCACGGCCAAGACCCACCATACCACGCACTTTGCAGCGAACCACTCTAATTTCCTTCGTATTCCATTGGAGAGATATAATTTTCACACGAACAGCTTCTTACCACGAATGGCTGCTTTGTAGAACCAACTCCCAAGAGGATGCTTCCCCTATTACTATAATCTTAACGTGTTCAAGTCTAAGGTTAAACGTTATCTTCTCCATATATAGCTATAAATTGTGCCTCTTAATCTGTAACCCTCTATCTCGAGTGGCTCTTGGGCCTTGTACAGAGTAAAAAAATCACTTGTTTCGCTTTGTTAATTACAAATTTGTACTGCTATCGGATCCAGCATAAAAAAGACGTCGAAAAATTATTTTCCACCCCACAACCCCTTTCCCACAGACAAAATGTTGCAAGCAACACGCTACTCTATCGTTATTTCCATGGAACGGGTTCTGACGAAGAAGATTCTTTAGTTCCACCTGTTGTAACCTTCACAACTAAGGCCAGCCATGACACGCATATTGTAGCTAACCACCTTCATTCCCTTTATATTCTACTGTAGAGATGTAAGTTCCACTCGAACAGCTTCTCGCGAACCTCTACTTTGTGAAATCGACTACAAAGAGGATGCTGCCTCGATTACAACAATCTTAACTTGTTCAAGGCTAGGCTTAACCGTTATCTCTCTCATATATCCCCAGAAATGGTACCTCTTACCCTGTAAACCTATATCTCGAGTTACTCTTGAGCCTTGTAAAACGTGGACACTTGTAAAAATGAGTTCTTCATTTATGGGCCTTGCGTGCCATTCTTTACTTTATACCGTGTTCCGAGGGCGGTCATGGTTCTCCCCCAACTTTCTGTTTGTTTTGTTTTGTTTTACGGCATATCAACCTCAAAGGGTCATTTAATGCCGATGGCTTTTTAAAAAAAATATTATTGTTTTATTAGAAAACCATTTCTGTTTCTCCCTTTTTTTTCTTTTTTCCCTTTAAACGTATAACTTTTAAATTTTCTGATAGAGGCCGATTTTCTTGAAATACGAAAAAATGATTTGGGGGCTGCTTTGTTCAAATATATCTTTTAATATTCTTTTCTTTTTCTTTGTAGAGATTTTTTTCTTGTTTCTGTGAAATCAATGCAGTCTGTTAGAATGTGTTTAATTGTGAATGGGGTTTGACATGGTATACAGAAAGGTTGATCTTCTCCTTTCAGGAGATATGAGTGGGTTAAAAATGTATGGCCTATTCTTATTCTTGCAAGTGTAACTTCTTCCTTTCTGTTTAGCTTGGTATTATGTTTCTGTTTTTGTCCTTTGATAGCTCTGAGTAAGGTTTTATTTTTGTTATTCCTCTTAATCACTGTTCTGCCAACTATTTGCATAAGCTCTTTCTTTAGGTAGGTTATTCGCAGCCCTCTACTGTCTCTCGGGCCTTCAATCTGTCTGTTAGTATCAAATTCTCCAAGCCCTCTTTCCTAATTAGCTATCCTTGAAATTTCAACAGTCTTTTTTTTTAATTCTAAGTATGTGTATTTTTGTTTTCATTTTCCTTAAAACTTCCTCGTTACTCATCTACTAAATCCATGGTATTCTCAGTATCCTTCTGTAGAACCATATTTTTGTTGCCTCAAGTCTCTTCTTCCTCTCTGGGGAGTGTTCAGCATTCATTGCCATATAGGAGGATCGATATTACATAACAGTTCGGCACTATTTCCTTTATTTACATTATTTTGACTATTGTCCTCATCTTTGTCGCCATATTTATTACAACGTTTCGGCCGTTGTACGCTCCGGCATCTTCAGGTGGTTGGAATGTCGAACTGAACCCTTTATTTTGCTCACTGGGGTAGACTGTTCTAGTTCCACGTGCATGTTTAGTGGATGTCAGTTGTCAGTTATCTCCTGTTAATTTTCCCTCTGAAAGTTCTGCACTGTCTTAACCCGGTATTGAACTCACACACTTTGGGTCCTGTCACTGGTTAAGGCAGAGGAGCACTTTCAGAGGGAAATTAACAGGAGATAACTGATAACTGACATTCATTAAACATGCACGTGGAACTAGAGCAGTCTACCCCAGTGAGCGAAATAAAGGGTTCACTTCGACATTCCAACCACCTGAAGAAGGCCGGAGCGTACAACGACTGAAACGGCTAAATATGGCGACAAAGATGAGGGCAATAGTCCGAATAATGTAAATAGTGTACATAATACCTCATCTCAGAAATATAGACAGATACTGAAAGGCCGAAACGCTGTAATAAATATGGCAACAAAGATGAGGACAATAGTCCGAATAATGTAAATAGTGTACATAATGCCTCATCTCAGAAATATAGACAGATACTCTTTGTTTTGTTTCTATCGAAATTTTCTTGTTTCTTAATATTTATCTTAGCATTTGAGAGTCATCTTTCCTTATTTCAATGCGCCTTTGGATTTCGGTGCCGCATTTTCTGACCTCTTTTAAAACATTTTCTAAATATTTAAATTTTGTACTTGATTGATTTCGGTGTTTTCAATTCGTAATTCGCATCCTGGGCTGTTGTTCCTTTCTTCTGAAAAGTATACATTCTGTTTTCTTTCAACCAATGTCTATTCTTTTCTTCTCTCTTTCCTTCATTAACTTCTGTGGGAGTTCTTGTAATTTCATCTCTGTGTCTGCGATAAAAACTGTGACATCTGCATATTTCATGTGGCCACCCATAATGAATCCTGCTAGGTCTAAATGCCTCAGAATCGCCGCTGCACTGTGAGAAGAAACAGCCTTGTCTTACGCCATTTTCTTTTTTCTGTGTGTATTTGTTGAATTCATTTTTCTATTCGTGTACAGGGAGTTTGATGCCAGTATACGTTCTGGATTATTCCAATCTTTCCGAAATCAATCAAGCTTACCTAACATTTCAAATAGTTCTTTGGGTCGTCGAAAAATACTATTGACTTAAAAAAAAATTGAAATATTTCTGTTTGTGTTGTAATTGTTTTGAAGAACTATCTATAGCTAAAATACTCTTAAGATTCATCAATAGTATCTTGGTGGAAGGCGCCTTGGAATATGATAAAGTTTAGCGAGTTAGTTTGATTGGCCATGAGTCGTGAGCTAGATAATCGCTGAGTACTTCATACTTGTCTTGTGGCAAACTAAAATTAATAAATGTATGTATGGCTGACTGCTCGTATCTGAGCATGTCCGTTAGAGTGACTATCTAATATCAACTGTAACGCCTGCTCAGGCATACTTGTGATTCTTTAACACCCATAGAGCCAACCATTTTGGCTGATACTGCAACTATGCTTTGTTACAGGTTCTGGGAGAGATTGCATAATCTAGTATGATCAGCAGTTTGAACAAGACTAGTATACTCAAATTCACGGTCACGATGACTTATGACTCCCTGCTAGCGCAACTATCGACGAGTTCCGAACCGTTCTCTTTGTCGAATTTCAGTCAAAAAGTTTGAGCTAACCCGTAGTATAATTTTTAGGCATTTTCTAACAGATCCCCACCGATATTATAAAGATACCACCTCTTTGACAAATCGACAATGGTGAGATTCGAACCCCGGTCTCTTAGGCGGAATGTTAACGTTCTAATCAGGCGTTTATTAAGCTTAGTAAATAACAGGATATAGATATCACTAGATACAGATAACTATCCTTTTGTTACCTTTTTCTAATCAGTATCTGTTTTTGTAATGTTGTGAATTGCTACACTAATGTGGGACGCTCAGTGACTGCTACAGAATGGGCATGAATGGCCTGTTATACATAAAATTATGGCTAAGTTCCAACCTGCTTTCCGTTAGAAATCTGTTCGCGTAAATTTGATGACTGATGTCGCATAAATGTTATTTTTCGGCTAGAATGAAGGAACTCTTTAATTCATTGACTACTTTCAGGAATATTTTTAAATATTTAGCAATCGAAGATTAAAGTTTAATACGACATAATTTAATAGTTGGAGGTATGGGTAGTGTAAAGACTATTGTTGCGGAAAATGGAATCGGCCGAGTTCGTCAATGAAATTCCGACCGAGTCTGTTTCGTTCACTTAGTTCTCACGCCATTGAGAGAGAAAAGAAGAAGCATGAATCCGTCTTCCTCCAGCTATGGATTAAATAGTAGGGAAAACTGGGGTCTTAAGCTTTGGTGGAGCAACCAATCAAGGAGGACAACCCTGAATCCCAAACCAGACTTGCTCAGTACACATCCGCATACGATGTCCCACTCACCTTAAGGGGTTACGGGACTTGTGATCATAGCGGACTGCTCGGGGCTTAACTGTTGGTATAAAGGAGAAACGAAACGGCGAACGGAATTAAAACTCCGGCTGCGACAGTTTCATTTACTTCGCAGTAATGCCCTTGGGAAAGGCATGCATCTATTAAAACACTTGCTAGCACGTTGATCCCGGAAAAATGCACAGTTGCTACAAATATTGATGGGGCCTCCCTGGATCTTTCGGACAAAAGAGATAGAATAAAATCCCTGGCTAATATGGTGCCGGGTGTAGCGTAACGATCGTTGTCGCTGAAAAGGGTGTCTAGTTAAAACGTTGACTTTCGTACTATAACCCTCAAGAAAGGCAAGAATCAATTTTTTTCTCTCTCATCACCCAACTAGTTAAATATCGGAATAGACTAGACTCTATCTTTGGATAGAAGCCAGTCTTTCTATCTCAATAATTTATGGTAGATATTATTTAACATAACCTCTTTGGGTTATTTAATGCCAAAATCTAATTATTTTGTGCACATTTTTTTTGATAATTATGGTTTAGTGACACAAGTTTGACTAATTAACCGAGTACGTGGAGAGGTGGATTTATATATTTCTCAAGGATATTTGCGCATAAGTGAATATAACGAACCCAACTGGAATTGGAACTCTGCTCTCCGACTAACAATCCGAGCCTTTATCTATTACACCACCCGCACATCCAAGCTTACACCACCTGGTATTCGCAAGCGGTCACCTATCCAATACTGACCAGGTTCAACGTTGCTTAACTTCGGTGATCGTACACAGGAACTGGTGGTTCAAACTGATGTAGCCATAAGCCCTATCTCAAGGAGTCATGGCAATTCAAAGATAAAGAAAAGGACGTGGGGAGAGTCATAATCGCTTGTCGTGAAGGAAGACACATTAAAAAAGTGTGTTGTGCAACACAAGAAGCAACTTTTATTTGACTCTTTTACTTACCTGACACACGCCAGGTAAGTTTTTTATCATCTCCAGTTATGTCTGTTTTGGGGGCAAAGTGCGACTCAATTGTGTGTCTGTCCGCCGACAGAAACGCAGCCGAGGAAAATAAATACTTTGAGGTGCCAGGTCCCGGGGAACAGCTACCCGAGGTTGCACCCCCACTTGCATTAGAGTGGGGATCCGTAGTCGCTACCGAGGCCAACGAAATCGACGGTTGCCAGGGGCTGGGCAATTTTTGTCCTTTGCCCGGGTGTACGCACACTGGTTCCATACAGTAAACCCGACCTTGTGTCACATCACGTCTCAGTGGGGGAGACAAGGTAAATATTACTTATTATTTTACTCTTCCGAGGTTCTGTCGGGGGAGGGGCTATCATCTCAGTTGTGGCTCTGTCTGCCGGAAGAGACGCAGCTGAGGAAAATAAAATACTTGTGAGGTGCCCGGTCCAGGAGAACATCTGTCCAAGAGTGCATCGCCATTGCACTACAGAGGGGAAATCAGTAGCCATAGCCATACCAGCACAATCGATGGTTGCGGGGGCTGGGTAACGTTTGTCGCTGGCCAGAGTGTACGCGCTCGGATTCCCCACATTAAACCCGACCTTGTGTCATATCCCGTCTCAGTGGGTAAATACAACTTTTATTTTGCTTTTCACATTCGCAGTTATATTAAATCAAACGAACGCTTTAATCCACTAGGCTATTGTTCGTAAATTTGGTGACATAGTGGCCGAGTTCAATCCCTGGGCCGGGCAGTGCCTACTTGGAATTGGCGAGCAATAACTCCTTAGTGCTAAAAATAAGAACGAGACGATATCCCGAGACATGGGCAGTGAAACGAGAACAGTCTACATCCATAGATTAAATAAAGGGCTTATTTTAGAATTCCACGTAGCATACCGAGATCGACATACACCTGATGTTGGTCGGAGAGCACGACAGCTGAAACGTTGTGATAACAAAACAAAGATGAGGACAATAGTCCGAATATAAATAACTCTTCACCCCAGAAATTCAGACAGACATTCCTATTCTTTGTCTCTCTAAATAAAGTTCTTTTTCGTTATTCGTTAGGTAAGTTACATGTCTTCTGTCTATATTTCTGAGATGAGGTATTATGTACACTATTTACATTATTCGGACTATTGTCCTCATCTTTGTTGCCATATTTATTACAACGTTTCGGCCGTTGTAAGCTCTGGCCTTCTTCAGGTGGTTGGAATGTCGAACTGAACCCTTTATTTCGCTCACTGGGGTAGACTGTTCTAGTTCCACGTGCCATGTTTAATGGATGTCAGTTGTCAGTTATCTCCTGTTAATTCCCTTCTGCAAATTCTCCACTGCCTTAACCAGATATTGAACTCACATTCTTCGGGTCCTGTCACTGCGACAAAGATGAGGACAATAGTACGAATAATGTAAAGAGTGTTACACGTCTTGTCTTCACTATGTCCTGTGAGTGTCAAATTCTCCAAGCTCTCATTATGTATCCTCTTTTTTGTGTCCCGAAAATGTCAACCGTCTTTTGTTAATTCTATGTACTTTTAGTTTCCATTTTCGTTAAAACTTAAAATATATTCAGTTCATGATATCCTCAGCATTCTTGTGTACAGCCATATTTCTGTTACCTTTTCAAATGGCACTATTCACTGCCATATAGGTGAACCGATATGGGAACCTCGAGGCGTTGTAATGGTTAGCAAGGTTATATGGCTAGAACAATTACGACTGAGTAGTGAATTTGGTCCTCACTGGTTGCCCTACTTTCGGCCTTGTGCCACATCTAAGCTACGCTTGGAAAATCACTATAGGAGAACCGATACAACATCAGTTCAGCACAATTTTCTTAACGAAATTTTAATAGCGAGAGATGTCTTTCAGATTATGGCTGTCATTATCACCGTCTTTGCCCTTTGCCCTCTCGTGTGAAGTATTCATCACCTTTTGATAACTGTACTGATAAAATGTCCCGACACCACTCTCTCCGCTTTCTTTCCCCTATCGACATGCAATTTGAGATTAAATTTATTATTTTATAAAAAATATATTAAAATAACGGCTTTTATACAATGTTCACACAATTTTGTTCTTTCATCCCGATCGAGGGACGTTAGTTAGCAGGGAAAGCATGAACGATTTAATATTGAAGCGGACACAAACATACACATATTTATTTCATTCTGATCTGAGGAAGTCTATCTAGGGATGTCGAAATGCGTAATTAAATCAACAAAGCAGCTTTCCACTTGGTCAAAATTATCAAACTTTGCCTGGATTCAATATAATATTTACACACATATATTATTTACACACACCCACACACACACACATATATATATATATATATATATATATATATATATATATATATAAAATTTCAGACAGGTTTCGTTAAATAATTTAGACACGTTTTGTCTACTTATTTCCGATAAGATCCTATTTATTCTGAGTACTTTCGACATAGCATAATGTCATTACCCTGATGATGACGACATTATACTATGTCGAAAGTACTCGGAATAAATTACAATATGAGCCAACACGGTGTTTTCTTCTCGTCTTTTAACAACCACACCAAAAAGCTTATCCGTGAATATGAAAGTATCTTATCGGAAATAAGTAGACAAACGTGTCTAAGTTATTTAACGAAACCTGTTTGAATGAAAACATGCTGCCGAAATAAATAAATACATACATACATATATATATATATATATATATATATATATATATATATATATGAGAAGAGGTTATAGTAGCTCCAACGAGAGTAAAGTGTGTATATTAAAAAGAGAAACCGCAAATGTTTTTGGTTGTAATGTGAATTTTTTAAAGCATAATATTTAAAAAAATATCCACATTACAACCAAAAACGTTTGCGGTTTCTTTTCTTTTTACTATATATATATATAGCCAACTACAATGCGAATATCACAGGTCGCTCAACGTAGCGCCCTCGGCAGGCCTCGCAGTCACAAGAGGAGCGTGCCACCTGCTTGGCTGGGAAAGCTACTTACAGGGCTTCGATGCGATCAAGGCTCAAGAATGCACAACAGTCGAGAATGAACGCACAGGCTGCAGCAACCGCCTTTGCATCTCGGGCAATGCCTGCAACGCTGCAGCGACTTCTGCTGTCAGATACTCAGAGGGCCCACAGACAAGGGCAAACAGACTTTCAAGGGCTGCTGCAAACATGGCCGCTGTGCGCTTATCTCAAACTCCCCAAGCTCGCCGCATAGGCCTTGACGGCGACATTCAGCGTCTTGCGGCCGCCTGTGGCATTACCTGTCCCAGTAGCTCTTTTTTGTCTTTCTTGGCTTTCAGTTACGACCACGGCATTAACTTAACTACGCGTAACGACATCAATGTAGGGTCCATGACCTGCGTTTGCCAATTCTGCAACGCCCGCAAATGGGCCGGGGAGCCTGCTGGACTGTGCTGCTCCTGCGGCAAAGTTCGACTGCCACCTCTGTATGAACCACCTACCCCGTTGAGGGGACTAATAGCCGGCTCCAATCCCGACTCCAACCACTTCCTTAAAACAATTAGGCAATACAACAACTCCTTTCAAATTACCTCATTTGGGGCTCAGGTGGTTCGAGAAGAGGGTTGGATGCCCACTTTCAACGTACAGGGGCAGGTATACCACCACATTGGGTCTCTGCTGCCTGAGGAGACCCCTACGCCTAAATTCCTTCAACTGTACTTTATTGCAGACTACAACCTACAGGCCGAAACCCGGATTGGTATTTTGCCGCCGTCGGGAAGAGTTCCTCGCAGGGACGTCATACTACTACTTCAGGCCATGCTTTACGAGGTTAACAGCTACATTCGCATTTTCAAATATGCTTTGGAAAATGTTCCCTTTTCTTCCTTCAGCATTGTAATTGACGCCGACAAGCGGCTTCACGATGAAGACGAACACCGCTACAATGCTCCTGCGTGCAGCGAAGTGGCCGCTATTATACATGGGGAGCAAGGACGGCACTCGCGATTTTGTCCTCAAATCAAGAGGCGGCGCTCTTCGCAGGATTTCAGAGACCCATCGATCATATGATGCATTGCAGTACCCTTTACTTTTCCCTTATGGTGACGATGGCTACCACTTCGGCATTCCCCCTCATACTCCGGGTGGTCAACCTACAACGTCTTCCAAAGCCTTATCGTGCAAGGCCTTCTACTCATACCGTTTCATGGTTAGGGATGGAGACTTCAACCTGCTTCATAGATGCAAGGAGCTTTTCCACCAGTTTGCGGTTGACATGGCCGCTAAGATAGAATCGGACAGGCTTTGTTTTATACGGAATCATCCGAAACAGCTGCGCTCAGACTCCTACGTACACTTACGCGACAGCCTTCGAAATGAAGTCAATCCCCGCGACCTAGGGAAGCTGTGCATTCAGCCCTCTACCTACACTGGGGGGCACGTTACATGCATGAACGCACGCAGGACGCTATGGCATACGTTAGGCAATATGGGCGGCCAGACTTATTTATAATGTTTACCTGCAACCCCAAATGAGTTGAGATAAATTCCTACCCGGACAGGATTACACTCACAGACATGACATTACCGCCCGCTTATTCCGCTTAAAACTGGGAAAACTTATGGAAGGGGCGAGTCCTACAGTGAAAACGCAACCACTATTTTACATTACTAGAATTAAAAATCTAGCAGTCTTCGGGTAAGCACGGAGCAGCAACACAGCAGCCACCTATTGCAACCGGTTGCCCTTGATCTCATTGATTTTGCTACCAGTGAGATTCCCGGCCTATCAGTGACCTCAACAACTGCGGATACGTGCGTAAGTTCAATAATTCAAACCCCAAAGCAATTTAATTGCATAAAACCCTGAGCAACGCTGGGCTTTACTGCTAGTATATATATATATATATATATATATATATATATATATATATATATGCAGTTACCTTTATTTTAAACATATTTCATTAAATATGGCAGACAAGGAAGATTTAATTTAAGTTTTTACAGCATCCTTACGTTTCTCCGTTTTGTGGGAATGAAGGAGTGCAAAAAGTTTACATAATTTTCATTGTCCCAAGCGTTTTTAAACACTTCTTTAGCCATTTTCAAAGGGTTATGATTTTTTAAATTTTATTTTTATTTATTTAATAAATTTTATATTTATTTTTGTGTTTTGAATAGGAGCGTTTATTTCAAGCGTCTACTCAAAGAAGTGGTAGTATGTCCAATAAAGCCAATTGATTTGTGACATAAAGCACAGTCTTGTACGCCTCACGTGTCACTTATCTGATCAAAGTGCTATATAAAAAACATCGATCAACACATAATTTACAAGAACCCTCAAGAAAAATTATGGTCGAAAACACTAAAATTCTATATAAATCACATTACCGGAAACATCTCGCTATTAGACAGTCCCTGTATATTAAACATCTCTCACCTAATATCAAGCTCACCTTATTTAAAAGTGGAAATGGAGTGTTAAAAGTTTTTTTTTTTTTAAATAGGAAGATACGCGAATTTCAGCCTCGCTCAACACGCAACAAATGTTTAAAACTTACTTGTCATGATTAATATTTGTGTATTTAAGCAGCAAATTATCTTTTAGGCATGTCTGATTAAATAAATTACAAACATTATATCTGCTTATTTTTAGCATAATCCTTTCATGTTCATGAATATATATATATATATATATATATATATATGAATAAAATCCTTATATAAAATGTTCCTGTTAAACCTACTCAAAACACAGTTAACTGAATCAAAAATGAAATCACTGAACTCCACATATTAGATGTACTAATTAATTATTGTTTCTTGATATTCCCTTTCGGCAATGACTTTTATCAACAAAAATTCAGTTTATCGACGGGCTCCCCTCTCGACAGCGTTTTAGCTTGTGCTTATTTTTGTAGAGTTTCTAGAAAGTAGAACTTTCAGAAATATTTTACTCCAAATTTTTATTTTCGGTACACACATAATACACTAATAAGATATTCCAATGACATTAATTCCAGACCTGGTAAATAGATTTATCTACCAACAAGAATGAGTTTATAAACACTTATTCTCACCGCTTTAATTACATCAGATCTGGAGGATTTTATTTAAGAGCACTAAGAATCTGTAGACCCCAATATTTATACGAAGAAGAAATATATATTTGAAACTGCTTTTAAAAAGTCTAATATCCTTAATTCATACGAGATGCCAGAAAAAGCATACAAAATATGTTTTAAGTTAGGGAAGGTTACTGAATAGAATAATCCCACGAAGGTTGGTAATGCACATTAATACTAAGGACAAGAACAACACGTATAAGATTCGCCAGCGTCGCGTAGAAGTAGTCACTGCCAGAAGTGAGTCAAGTGAATTCCACAATGAATCTCCAACTGCAGGATATCTACCAACCGCCCCACGCAGTCAGATGTGGCACAAAGCCGAATTTAATATGGGGTATCCGAGTCCGTAGACTCGACCAAAAATTTCCCATAGACCCCGTATAAGGGTCGGGTAGCTGTTTCCCGAGACGAGAGACTCAGCTCTTTGACATACTCTCGTCTGGGGAGAGAGGCAGAGAGTTTAATCAGCACAGCTGGAGACGAATCTCCAGATGCAGACCAACATACAGTATTTACTATTGTATTTATGTGAATGGGGACATACCCATTATCGTCAGTCAGTTATGTGCCATGCGTGACACGCGCTTAGGCGATCATGCCTCTTTCGATACATGACTGACGAGGCAGATTTTTCCCCGTAGTAGGTTGCCATTTCTTTCTACAGTAAACCAGTTGCCACCCAAGGTTATAGAACCTTATCTGTTTTGCTATTTACCCATAGCCGGGGGTGGGTAGTAGCATAAAAGGCCTCGTACCTTTCCCAAGGGTAATAGTATGTAAGTGAATGTATACAATAGCAAAAATGATAACCACAACAACGCTGGTGGTAGTAGTAGTAGTAGTAATAGTCGTAATAAAATTATTAATAAAGCAGTAATGATAAATTCGATAAAAATAGACATATTATATTAACTACCGATTCCATAACATTTACTATTCAAAATAATATATCCAATCTTAATACTAAATTAATTACAACTACATCCAAAACGTTTATGGAAATAAGAACCAAAAACGACCTTAATTACAATAATTCTGTAGCAGGTGAATTTAAGATAAAATATAACAATTGTTACCTAAAATACAGTGACTCACCTTATTTTTTATTTTTTTATTTTTTACTAAATGTTCTCTTCTCCGATGAAACGAAAGTTGAGCTAAATTCAAAGGATAAGCGATCTAAAATCCGAAGAAGCTTTGAAAGCTCTTTGAATTTAGCAGTAAGTACTGTCAAGCATCCGTTCAGTATAATGTTCTGGGGGGATGCTTTTCTTTTCATGGAACTGGTTTCTTAAAACCTATTGAAAAGACCCTCAGGAGCGAGCAGTACAAGAGAATTTTAGAGTCTTGTCTGCTCCTTTCTGCTGAAAGGATGCAAATCGACCCCACCAAGCTCATTTTTATGCAGGATAATGCTCCCTGTCACAAATCAAAATTGATGAAGGAATACTTTGATGAGAAGCAGGTGAGTGTTATGATATGGCCGCTCCAATCTTCTGACCTCAACTCCATAGAAAACTTATGGAGCATTATAAAGTACAGGCTCTCGAGAAAACAGTTGAGCAACAAAGAGGATTTGATTGTGAATTTCATATCCGAATGGAATTCAATGCTTGGAGATGAGATTTGGAAGAACCTAATCAAGTCAATGCCAAAAAGGGTTGAAAAGGTTATTCAAAATAAAGGAGGACCCATAGATTATTAAATATTTCGAACTATATTACCTATTATAAATAAATTATACCTCTATTATTCTTTATTTAAAGCTGTTCGGTTATGTTTCTATTGATTAGTAGTTGCTGGAAATAAGTGAGTCACTTTTTTTGCACAGAGTTTTTCCCTAAATCTCATTTATATCCAAAATTATAATTATCAATAGAATACCTTAGGGTGAGCAAACTTTTTTTTACTAGGTGGTCGGGAAGGGGTCTTTATATTAGTAAGATTAAAAATGAGTTTGACCCCAAAAAACAATAAGCGAAAAACTTTTTAAGTAAAAAAGATCAGGTGAGTCACTTTTATCGAACAGCACTGTATATTCGTACAAATTCCAAAAACTACAAAATAGAGCATATTTATGATCATAAAAAAGACCTCCATCATAATTTATCCAGTGCATTAGTTATACACAGAAATAATTTCAATCGCAATTTCGACCACAAAAATGCTGCCCTTTAGAGAGAAGTTAACAAAGTTCTCGAATGTGCATTAATATTCATTCGCTAAAATATACGCCTTGAAGTTTTTTTGAAATATTTGCTTTCTTAAAATAAATGTTCCTTTCTCAAACCAACATTATGTACGACCGGGAAAAAACATTAAAAAATAATTTAAAAGAAATGTTTAACACATTGCTTTTTTTAAATGTCAATTATTTCACTTTCGTTTTGATATAATCAAAAATTTACATTTATTTTCCTTCATAGTTTCTTTTCCTTTCCGTAACGTCGATACATTAAGGAATATTTTAGAATGTTCTCTGATTCAAATTTGAACGCATAACATTTTTCCCGGCATACATTTTTATGTGTTTATAAATACGGTTTTTTCTCCCTAAAATTGCCTTTGTAGCTCAGAGACTGAAACGTGTCAGAATAAATGGTTATCCTTTTGTCGTTTCTTTTATTTACCGTTCACAAAATCCCTATATAAATATCTGAACAAATATATTTATATCTAAATATATACACACTCATACGAATGCTTATAGATGCTTCTCTGCATGTAGTTAAGGGTTGCATGATTGAACAACACGTCGTGAATTGGGTTTCGTTTGAAAGCCTAGTGCCGCTTAATCCTGCATTGACAATTCTTGTCATTCATTTTTCATTTTTCATCGATGTGTCGTATCTCTTCAGGTGGTGGCCAATCATAGATTTTCACAACTTCCTGTGCGTTATAGCTCTTTTCCAATATCCGTTCATTTAGTATCCTTCTCAATCTCTATTCTGCCCTCCATTTACGCAAATAATATTAGGTTACTCGGTGTTTCTCTTACCTTGTGAGTGTCGTGTCTTGTGAGTGTCACATTTTCCAAGCCTCCTTTTATATATCCTAGAAATGTCATCTGTGTTTTTTTCTTATTCTAAGTGTCCTTTTTTGTTTCCATTTTAAGTTTCCTTAAAATCTTTCTCGTTGCTCGTCCATGGTATTCTCAGCATCCTTCTGTAGAACCACATCTCTGTTGTCTCTTCATCTGTGAAGAAATTGTCTTACATTCACTGTTATATTGGTGAATTCATATTACTTAGCAGCGATAAGAAAACATCGCTTACATGTCACATCCATGTTATTCTCAGCATCTTTCTGTAGAACCACATTTCTGTTGCCTCGAGTTTCCTCGTATATGAGCAATTTTTCCAGCATTCACTTCCATATTGGACGACTGATATTGCATAGCACTTCAGCATTCTTTTCTTTTTAACGAAACGTTGATATTTCTTCATACCTTGTCTAGCTTTTGAAAGGCATCTTTTTGCGCCTTAGAATTTGTCATATGTTCTGTCGTCTGTTATACACTTGCCTGATACTTAAACTTTTGTACTTGATTTTGACATCTTCAATTCATATCTCACACTTTGGTCTGCTTTTTTCTTGCTTACGACCATACATTTTATCTTTTTACAGTTTTCATCCTTCCTTTTCTCTTTCCTTTATTATTTAGTTCCCGCAGTTTTCATTCACACAATGTCATCTGCGTAGCTTATAGTATTAAGATTGTGTTCATCGATAATAAATCCTGGTAGGACCTCCAGTTCCTTTAGGATAGCCTCGTTGTGAAAGTTGAAGAAACCTAATAAGATGACACACCCTTGCTTAACGCCGCTTTTTATATTTTGTGTACTTACTCAATTTAGTTTCTGTTCGTATACAGGCGGTTTGCCCCCAATATAAATTCTGGATTATTCTAATATCTTTCCCAAATAAGTGCTACATAATTTTGAAGTGACTATTTTTCATTAATAGCCCAGCTTATTTTAAAAGCAGCTCCAAAAAGTAGCAAGTAGCGAAGTTCAAAGTTAATCGGCGTTAGTTTTTTTAAGAAAAAAAAAGTAGTTCATTCTGACATTTTCCATTATACAGGGTGATCGTAAATACGCCTACACATCTTCTACAGCATACCCCGGAAAAAGAAGTCGAGGAGACTAATATCCAGTGAGCTAGGAACCCATTCCACATGTTCACGTTTCCCAATTCAGTAAAGGAAATTATTTTTGACCTAACCTTTCAATTTGGTACATTAATTGATCTCCCAATATGGTGATAAAATGTCTCACCAGTTACGTTACCATCGAAGAAAAACTGTGCCAACATCCGAGCTTTGTCCAATCCACACCACACATCAGTTGCGTTCCTTGCTGTTTGGAAGGGTCCATTCAACGCCGATTGCTTTGCAATCCGTACCGAACATTCAGTTGGTTAATCACACCGTTCGCATAAATCAGTGATTACTGAAGTGGGCAGTACTGGCCCTCCGTCGGGGCGTTGGGGAGGGGGGAGATTCAGGAGGTGGAGGCGTAGTGAGAAAAAGTCGGCAGCCAGGCATGGTCACATCTGAACCATAATATACACCACACACAGTGTACCTTGCCTTCACTTCGCAGTGTATCCAATTTATATAAGTATGGGAAATACTAAGACACTCATTTGACATGCAATATTACCACCAAGAAAACCAAATCAAAGTTTGACTATACATTTGTATAGTAATTTGGTACGTAAAAGGGGGGGGAGAGAACCACTGATGTAATTCAAAGCTGCGTCACTGAACAACACAAGGTCTTTTTGAAGCGGTGGTTTTAATCAAAATTCACGCATCCAGACTTTATAGTCACTCTGAATAAATACAAATATTTTCTGTTCTTTAAAAAAAACAAAAAAAAAACATGAAAAATTCATTTTCAAAACATTTTCCATTTAACCTTTTCGAGACTTCTAGACATCTATATACAGAGTTTTCTATTATTGCTTGGATATACGAAGGTCGTTCAAAAAGTCCTAGGCCTCACCCAGAAAGAAGAGCCATCTTTTTGCTTTGGCAACACACTACCATTTCTTGTAGAACTAGAAAAAATAATTCAGATTTATCCAAATTCCTGTTCAGATTGGCTGCATACAAATGTGAGAGTTGTACGACAAAAATGTATGAACATAACAGAAGCCCGAGCAGTTATAAAATATCTCTGAAAGAAAAGGTGTGACACCCAAGGAAATCCATGAGGACATGGTATAGACGCTTGCTGGGGGCTCCTCTTTCTATGCAACTGTAGAGAAGTGGGCTGTGTAATTCAAGCGGGGCAGGGACAGCACAGATGACTCTCGGTCAGGTCGTCCAAAAACCTCGGTCACAGATGAACAAGTTGATGCCATTCATCGTATGGTTTTGAACAGACGTCTTACTGTCCAGCAGATAGCTAAAGCCATAGGCATTAGTTCAGGTCCAGTCCATAGTGTTTTAACTGAGATCTTGGAGATGAGCAAGCTGTCTGCAAGACAGGCCCTAAGAATTCAGAGCAGAAGCTGAAAAGGGTTGACATTTACAGAATATTTCTGACACGATTCCTGCTTCTTAAACTCAAATCCTATCTGCGTGGTCGCCGTTTTGGAAACAATGATGAAGCCAGGAAGCCACCTCCTCCTATGATGGGATTGCTATGCTTAAGCATCTTTCGACCAAGAGCATTGATGTCAAGAGGGACTATATTGAAAAATAGCCAAAAACTCTTTTGTTTATTCAGCTTCCTCTGGGTGATGCTTAGAACTTTTTGAACTACTCTCGTATATAATATATATATATATAATATATATATATATATATATATATATATATATATATAGTAGAGCTGTTTTGAATGTAATGTAAACTATATTTCCCCGTGTTTTTTATACAATTACAGACCATAATATCGCTATAGTATGAAATCCCAGATGAATGTTTTTCACTTTACAAGACTGAACAGGAAAGTATAGGCAAAGTGATTTGTTAAGTTTCTGTTTTTCATCCTAAGGGTGAGTAAAACATTAATTTTATTTTGATTTTGAAATTTTGGAAAACTTCGTCCCTTGAAATATTTTAAATGGGATCATGTTGCCTCATAATAGTCTTTTTTTTTTGTTATATAGCCTTAGTCTTGAAAAGGTTATCGTCAAATTCTGATTTTCTTATAAAACCAACAAAAAAACAAAACAAACTACTCTGTATTTTCATTCTGTTAAACAAGTTTATTAAACAACGTATTTTGTGCTGTTTACCGATTTTATTTATGCCGAAAAGAAATATAATTTACAATTAAGGCAAATTCATGTGTCATTTTAAGATACTGTTTTATTGAATGTTTCACACGATATTATAGAAAATATTCGTTTTTATTTCAAAATATGTGCAGTCCATTTGAGTTTGTATTGTATGAAATATAACACGTCGCACGTCGGGAGCAATGCAGTCGATAACGACAGTTTTGTTGATGTCAAAACTATGTAAATGAATCGAGTTATGACATGTATTTTTGTCTGTTGCCATAGTTACTGATAGATTCGAGCTCAAAACGTATCTCTTGCGCCCGCAAGAGTTCTACCGTATAGACTTGTGCAAAATCCTACTTCAGATATAGTACGACCTCTGAATTTTTTGTATGATTTTAAACCTCTTCATAAAAATTACCTGTGTATAATGCTTGATATGTCCCGGAAAGGGATATATTTGATCGAAGTAGCTAAGTGGTTTTGGCTACTGTAACCAAGTAGTACACGGTACCAGTAATCAACTGGTACTCGTCGTAGTCGCAGGTAATATGCGTAGGCAATAGGTGTAGACCAAGAGGATAGCTGATGTCATAGTCCAATGGGCGTCGTCAATCCTCTTCTCCCTTGGTCTCTCCGTCAGTCTGTATTTATGACTGGCATCAGCCAATCATATTCCAGTGAGGGGGAACACAGGTGTATGCATATTCCATTATGTCAATGCCATCCTCTATATATATATATATATATATATATTTTTTGCGTAAAAAGCTGATCATAAAAACTAGCATTATACTCGGGTATATACGGTAAATAACGTCTCCATCATTGAAATCAATCAATAAGTATCAATTCCCTGTATTCGATTTTATTTAATAAACATTCAAGTCGTTCTTAAATCTTCGTCTCGTTAAACAAATAGTTTAACATAAGAGCTTGGTCTTTTATTCTTGCCAACGGAAACATCCAGATATTTGTTTCTCTATTTTTCGTTTTTTTTATTAAATATTATTATTATTTTTTTAATTTTTTATTTAATCATGTCACCCCAAGCAAGGCGATAATGCCACTAGAAGGCAGGAGTGAAAAAGAATGAGAAGACTTTAGTGGGGAGTAGTGATTAAAGGACAATAAAAGAACAGGATTCAAGAAGGCAGATGGCGATTGACGTTATATTTAATTTTGAAGATTGAAGTTATTAGGGAAGCAAGAATGCGGAACAGTTCCACAGGTGGGAAGTGCGAGAAAAGAAACTGCTAGAGTAAAAGTGACGGTGGCATTTAGCTTGTTTAACAGTAAAACGTTGTTTTGTAGATTTTCATCCTTCCGTATAATTAAAAAAAAAAAAAATCAACAAAAGAAATAAAAAAAAATTTCTCGAAATATAAAATAAAAAGATGGTTGATTATTAAATTTTATCTGGAGAAATAGAAAAGATGACGAAACAGTTACAATAAATAGTCTTTGTAATATATGTCAGTCCTAAAGATAGTGATTTCAAGGAAAAGGGGGTGGAGAATGAATACGGCTAGGATTCGGGGGTTGTTTCCAGCAGGTGCCAAGTCACACTTTGCTGTTCATCGGAAGAATTTCTTCGATTTCGTCTCTGTAGAAAATAAAATAAAAACAAATGTCAAGCAATGACGACAGACAGACAGACATACAAACATCAATAAATATTATATATAAATTTCAAACATGATACATAATAAGAATACACAAACCGTGGTACGCGAGGCACATGCGTCTCTTTTTTTTTAAATACTGAAATTCTCCCAAGACAAGGTTTGATCGATTGGTTCAGTTTGTTTTTACGGTTTATCGCCCCTTTTGCAGCAAATATTTTGGGATTGTAATAATTATTTGACGATAATGATATTTTTCTGATACAAGTCTAACTCTGGGGGCCGGGTGGGGGGAGAAGAGGTGCATTCATACATTTCTCGAGGGTATTTGCACATAAGTGGATATAACGAACCCGACTGGAATTTAAACTCGATTATCGTTATCGATTACACCACCTACACATCCAAGCTTACTGTACCTGGTATTCTCAAGTGGTCACCTATTTAGGTACTGATCAAGTTCAGTGTTACCTAAGTTCCGGGACCGGACGAGAACCGGAGGTTCAGCGTGATATGGTCATAAGCCCCTTCTACCTCAAGACAAGGTTTAGAATTACTTAGGCTAATAAAAATGGTTGATACGTGTGATACAAATTAAAGATAAGGTAAGAAGTTTCCTTTTATTTTGTAGGCTCTTATGAGTTCCACTTAAAGTCTGGATTCAAATTTTGAACCAATAGTGGTTCAAAGTATGGATCTTAATTGAGAGTTCAACCATTCATCGTGACTGGAGAAAACTCATTGGTGATGGTGATACTAACTTGGTTTTTGAGGTATTGGAAGTTTCAAGCCAGTTATCTCCCCATTGAGCTATTAGAGCTAAGTCAGGGTAGCTCAGCTGCAAGGTGCCGATCATCTTGATTCCGGAAGAGTGCGTTCAAAAACGGTGTTATCATCTGCATAAACGTGCGCACCAATGGCCCTAGAACGTTGCTTTTATTTTATTTATTATTTTATTGTACATTTAAGGAGAGGGGAAACAAAATTTAAAAATTTTATGGGTATGTCCCGTCTCTCCAATGAAAAGACAGGTCAAAGATAAAGCAGAAAAGTGAAAAAAAAATGTAGGTTCGAGGTTCAGGGTGTGTGTGTGTTATTCATACTTGTTCAGATAAGCTGTCATTTTTAGACCTGTTACCATTACTTCCGGTTAAGTATATAAATTTAAGATACAATGAAATGATCATTATATATATATATATATATATATATATATTGAATTGATTTAAAATATGGTTTCTTCGCTACACAGTAATAACCATGTTTCAAAAACTGAAGCTAAAATCTTCAAATTTAATTATATAATTAAATTAAAAGCCTTAGTTCTGTTTCATCTTCAAACGAATTTTGGAATAACTTATTTTTAAATTTACCGAGTATTAAACGCACATATAAATTCACATACATACATATATATATATATATATATATATATATATATATATAACAATTTTAGGATTTTTAATAGTATTTTTGTATATACTTTAGGATTGTCTTAAAGGAGCCCTTAGTATGATTAAATCATTTATATATATATATATATATATATATATATATATATATTATATTGATCCTATATTACAATACTTATTATATTCAATGGGCCATAAGACATAGCAATATTAAAATTAAAAATCTGATATCTAATATGGATATATAATGTAATATATAGATTTTTTTATGAAAAATTCTATTAACTATATTTTAAAGTAAATATTGTACAATACCTGCATGTTATAGTTCATTCATTTAGGCATACCCATAATATTTTGAAAATCTTGTTTCTCTTCAATGAATCTTCAATAAAATACCATTCTGTTTTCAAAAGTAAATCATTTTCATCAAAAATTACCCACTATCGCTTGATAATGGGATAAATTTAAAGTTCCGAAACAGAAATTTCCGTATCGTGACGTAAAATATTTTAAAAAAATATTCAAATATATAATTCAGTGATTGAAAAGTAACTCGTTTTTTATGTATGATGGACTCTCCTATCTTGTAAAAAGTTTAGTTGGACGGGAGAGTCCATGATACATGAAATAGGGAGTTACTCTTCAATCACCCTGTATATATATCCCAGGCGGGTCAAAAATATAGGAACAAATAAGTTGAAAATGCAATTGTCGTCATTAATAATATTTAGTGTAACTTTATCGGCTTCACAGTCCTGTGATTTTCGGAAGTTAAATTGAAATGGAGAGACGTGTGGCCATGCCATGTTTCGCATAATCTTATGGCTGGCTGATGTTAAATTGTTGGCAACCCTCTCTCTAGAACATTTCAGGCCAAATGGGTTAAATACTTTCAGCATCCTAGCTTATTAGGAATTAGTCAAACCAAAAAAGGCATGAACCTTACTAATTATTAAATTCAGAGTTTGGTCTCAAACTTTTAGCCCCTCTTTTTCACACACACACACACACACACACACACACACACACACACACAAGCTCTTTGAATTGTGTATCGACCACTTTTTAATATAACCGTTTCCTGGTCTGATTTAACTCTGACCAATAAGTGTTATATATATATATATATATATATATATATATATATATATATTACACACTACAGTTAAAAAGTTTGAGGCGACCCTTGGTAATTTAAGTTGACTCAAATACTTTAAATAAGAGAAAATTATACATGGTTAATAGTGAGACAATTTTTTATTAGAAATTTTAAAAAGAAAAAAAGCATTTTATAATTTTGCTCTCCTCCTAATATCCAGCTTTTGAGTATGTTTGATAATTGATTCTATTTTTTTTTCAATGTCTCTGAGATCTCTTTTTCATTTTCTTTTTTACAATTCCCTCAAATTCATCCCATTTGTGAATAATATGCAGTTCCAAATACAGAGAACAACAGAAAAAAACGACAAAACTTTCATTAAAAATTATTAATATGATGTCATTGTAATAAATTTAATAAGTTTAACAATTCATATTTCTGAATGAAATTCAACTGGAAATTAAATGACAGACGTTAAATTATCAAAGAATTAAAGAACGAATAATAAACTAACAATGCCAGTTTAACATAAGCATATCATTGTTCCATGATTACAACTTAGCTTTAATTTGAAACGCCCCTTTAATGCAAACATTGCCCTGCAGGAAACAGTTTTATTTTTTTCTTTCTTTTAGAATAGAATTAGAAATTGTTATTACATTAAAGGCCTCTCCATTCAGGTAGAGTTGAACCGGGCTAAGAATTTATACCAATTTTAGTATTTAGTACATTGTAGTTTTCAAAGATGAAGTTCATTTTAAAAACAACAACAAAACAAGAAAAAATACAAATAACAATCATTTGCTTAGGAAAATTGCTATTTATTGAAATAGCATAAAATATGGATGCCTCCTTTTTGTGCACTTAGTTTTATTGATTTTTAGGTAATTTTTTTCAAAGTAATAATAATATTTTTATTACACATACTTGTTTGTTCCTCACAGTTATTTCAAAATACGTAATGGTAGCAAATTAGCGTGCATCTATTTATTTATTTAGTCGTGTGACAATTTTCCAGCCATACAGATTACATTTTACAATGACACAACCACGTAGTAGTTTTCACTTATCAAGGAGTTGCCAATCATCAGGGATATTTGTCTATAAAATAATTCTAATGTGATGTAAATATGTTGTGTTATTTAAATTTAGTTAATAATGAGTTTATTATTTTTCACACACACCATGTTTGGAATATAATATGCAAGTGTTTGTTTATATACGCGGATTGATATAAAAAGGCGTCCTTAACAAATATTGAATTTCCTATTAAAAATGCTGTAAAAAAAAAAACGGCCCTAGCTTTAGAATCCCTTGTCTAATTTTAATGAAATTTGGCACTACATTCGGCAGGGGTTCAAGGTACAACACTTTCTTATATTAGTTGTGGTACTATACAGGGTGTCCACTTTAAAAAAATTTATAACTTTATTTGTATTTGCGATAGAAATAATTTGTAAAAAGGATTAGAAAAAAGTAAATCTATATTTTTTTTAAGGTTTTATTGAAATTTTATTTAAGTTTCCACATGTCCTCCATCATTAGCAATACAAAGGGTAATACGATTTTGCATTTCACGGAAAACATTTGCCAACTGATTTACAGTAATGCCTATACTTAAAACTAGGTACATTAAACTTTATAACATTTTTTACAGATTATTTCTATCGCAAATACAAATAAAGTTATAAATTTTTAAAGTGCACACGAACTTTATGGACACCCTGTATTTCGTTTTAGCCGGATCCCGGGAACACGCATATATACAAGATTAGAGTTTTAGTAGTATTATAACATATAAAGATTATGCTTATAATAGAATAACAACAACGATGGCAGCAGCAGCAAATAATAACAATAACAGCAGATATCTCCCTGGACACGCATTTAAACGGAATGTAGCTCAAGAAAAAATTTAAAGTTGGTATCCCACATGGGATTAAGGATAAAAAAATGACTCAAACCTTCTCAGTAGTCCTCAGGCACAAGGGATTAATCCTCGCCGTCTGCCTGAAAAAGGGACCTCTTCTTGGGACTCAAGCAAATTTTACTTTATTCTATTTATTATTATTTTAAATCATAAAGACGTACGTTAATGAACAATCGATCTATCTAATCGACTTTTAATGACTTTGTAAATCTCCTTCAGTTTATTAAATAAGAACGTAAGTCTTTTGATCGAATGGAAATTTTCACTTACATTTTTTCTGGGTCCGGCAAACGTTTATTAAATCCTACTTTTCCATTTAGCCAATAGGTAGTCATGGTACCTTTCCCCTGTAAAATAAAAATACAGTTACTGAGTTTTGTAAAACAATTAGATGTCGTAAGATGATACAATCTCAAATCTAAATTGTTTATATATATATATATATATATATATATATATATATAACGTAAATCATTCATACGAAAAACAAATAATGAAGTTAATTATATGGCAAGAATCACTCTCGCAAACAATATTCAATAATAAAATACAATCAACCTCGAATCCTACCTGATGATGGTCGTATTAAACTATTGAAATCCGAGCTAGTAGCAAAAATATGACCTGATAAAACCGGAATTTATAAACAAGGATCATACCATTCATTAACGGATTCGAGGTTGATTGTATTTTATTATTAAATATTGTTTGCGAGAGTGATTCTTGCCATATAATTAACTTCATTATTTGTTTTTTGTATGAATGATTTACGTTATATAAATTGAACACGCACCACATAATTGATAAATATATATATATATATATATATATATATATATATATATATATATATTAAGACAGTTTTATGTTTATACATTCTGTTTTATAGATACAAATATTTAAGTAAATGCTCTGTTTATAATAAACAGTATTAACAACATTTACCGGCCTGAATGTCCGAGAATGTCGGAGGACGCATATTTTCTATGAAAATTTCTCGGACATTCAGGCCGGTAAATGTTGTTAATACTGTTTATTATAAACAGAGCATTTACTTAAATATTTGTATCTATAAAAAAGAATGTATAAATATAAAAATGTCTTAAAATAACTGTCGGACTTTGTCCATTTCATAATGTGTGACGTCATTTGATTACATTTGGATACGCATCGAACAGATATGAATGTATGTGAGAAAATCATGGAAAATTGTAGTTTAAAACAGTAAAATCGACCTTGCTAACTGAAACGCTCCTCTGTGGTGAAATTGGTAAAAGCACGTCAGGCTATATGACGGTTCCGTATAGGATACAGGTTCGATTCCTGTCGGAGGACGCATATTTTCTGTGAACATTTCTCGGACATTCAGTTTATTATAAACAGAGCATTTACTTAAATATTTGTAGCTATAAAAAAAGAATGTATAAACATAGAAATGTCTTAAAATAACTGTCGGACTTTGTCCATTTCATTATATATATATATATATATATATATATATATATATATATATAAAGAAAATATTTTAGATTGTAATATTTGGGTGGGGGATCGATAATAATGATTTATTGATACAAGTCCTACTCCGTCCTGGGTATGACGATAAACTACGCCCAACAGCAAGGGCTCTGATCAGGAGGTTGTGAGGAGCGTGGAACCACCTCTTAATTGCTGGTGTTCCCAGGTCCACCCTGACCCGGAGTGGTAGCACCTGTTAGGGTCCCAGCTATGGGCAAATAGTTAACCCCGAAACTGAGGTAAAAAGCATTATGAAAGTGTAAAAATAGGTTTTAATACTAGAAATACTTTGTAAAAAAATTATCAGAAATAAATTTTTGAAGAAAAAAAACTATTAACAGCAATACGTTTTTGAAAATAATATTACCAGCTATGCATTTTTGATGAAAAAAATATTAACAGAAATAGATTTTTGACAAAACAAAATATTACCAAGAAAGAAAAAATTGTCCGCATTGAGTAGCCCATTGAGGTTGATATGCCGTAAAACAAACCAAACCAAACAATTCGTGTTACTTAACCTATTGTTGGGGGAGAAGAGGTGGATTCAAACCTTTCCCAACGGTTGTTGCACGTGAGTGAATATAACTAACTCTACTCGAATTGGAACTCGGTTCTCCGATTTCAAATTCCGGGCCATTATCGATTACACCACCCGCACTTCCAAGCTTACAGCACCTAGTATTCTCAAGGCGTCACCCATCTAAATACTGACTAGGCTTGACGTTGCTTAACAGGTGATCATACGAGAACCCATGTCCTTAATTTCTAGAAGTATTTATCGGTATTCCGATGTACGTTCGGATCACCGAAGGAGAATAATATTTTCATCATTGAAAAAACAACAAAAAAAAACGTAAGCAAAAATAAAGCAATTTCACATCGACGTCGAGAATTTTACAGAAAATTGAAATGTGAAAATTTTTCATGAGAAAAATGATTATTGCTGTTTTTTTATTTTTTATTTTTTGATTGAGATATATTGAAGAAAACAAAACGAAAATAGTTATTAGTTAAAGTTTTTAAAAATTTTATTTTATCATTGATTTGATTTCCGGGTTGTCAATATAAAAATGAAACCCGACGGCATTCTTGTTTATTTAATTTTTATTAAGCCAATGCAAATACAGAATACAAATGCTATAATTTGAAGTAATGATTAAAATTTTAGGAATAAAATTGTTTCTTTCTCTTTCAGAAAACAAATCGTTTTGCACTTTTTGGTTAAAGAACTCAAGAACAAAATCGATTCAGATAGAGAAATATTATAGATATAAAAGGAGAAACTGAAAAGTTATCAGCTCTACTAAGACGCCATTGTCCCCCGCCCCACTAACTAAACAAACCCAAAACAACTTTTAACTCATTATAGTGAGAGGCAGTGAGTCACTTACCTGACTAGCTTATATATACAGGGTGTCCATAAAGTTCGTGTGCACTTAAAAAAAAAATTTATAACTTTATTTGTATTTGCGATAGAAATAATCTGTAAAAGATGTTATAAAATTTAATGTACCTAGTTTTAAGTATAGCTAAAATAACTCATGTGATTTCAGGCATTACTGTAAATCAGTTGGCAAATGTTTTCCGTGAACTGCAAAATCGTATTACCCTTTGTATTGCTAATGATGGAGGACATGTGGAAACTTAAATAAAATTTCAATAAAACCTTAAAAAATATAGATTTACTTCTTTCTAATCCTTTTTACAAATTATTTCTATCGCAAATACAAATAAAGTTATAAATATTTTAAAGTGCACAGGAACTTTATGGACACCCTATATATATATATATATATATATATATATATATATATATATATATATATATATATATAATCTCATTTCACCCGAAGCAAGGTGGAAATGCCTCTCGTGAGCAGGGGGTTACAGGGAGTGAATGTAAAAGAAGACTGAGCATAGGGAGGTTTGAGAAAAAGACAAACTTTGAATTTGGTTCAAGAAGATAGAAAATGGCGATTGACGTTGCATTTGAAGATTGTAATTATCAGGGAAGCAAGTAAACGGAAGGAAGTTTTACAGGCAGGAAGTGTGAGAAAAGAAACTGCTGGAGTAGAAGTAGCGGTTGCATTTAACTAGTTCAACAGTAAGCGGGTGGGACCTATATGCCAGTCTAGTAGAAGGGACTGGATGGTAGAACAGGGAGTAATGATAATGACAATATTAGCCGTTTCCCTATAAGGAAACATTTGGCATTTATTGATCAAGCAGCCAATTCTGTTTTCGGCTGAAATTTATAAAATCTTTGTCTTCAAACAACTTTTCATGAAAAAAGGTTTCTCAAGTTCAGTAGTTGTTATGGCTCTTTCCACTATTGATGGGGGTTTGCTTCCTATTTATTTGTAGTGTGGAATAATCTTAAGTCATTATTCTCACTTCAAGTTACATGTGCTATCCATTTTAGTTTTTGCCACTGTTGGTAGTCTTTAAGTGATGTAATTTGTTATTTGGTACAGTTTGTGAATCTGTAGCGCCAGTCCACGATGTTCAAAGTAGGGGGATTTTTGCCAAGTCATCAGGCTTCACTCGCTCAAAGCATTGATCTGAGAAAGCGGGGTTGAGTACAGCTGACTGTTTAGATATTTCTGAACTGGTTTGGCGCCATGCATGCCATCCCTGCCATCCGTATGAAAGTCTCGATCTGCCGAAGCTATTTAAGAACATGACTCGAGTTTTCAGGTTGATGTTTTGGTTTTGTAGCAACTTGTGGTATAGAGCGAAACTAATTCTGCCCACTATATTCGATTCGTGGAAGGGATAATAAAAAGACAAACATTGTTAAGTGCTACAAAAGACAGGGAGTTGTGGAAGGCCATGATCGCCCATACCCTCAAGTTACCTGGAACATAAAAGAAAGGGAAGATTTAATAAGATTTTGGGAAGTGGGTCGGGCCGAGAACTTTTCAGCAAGTTTCTGCTGATCGATAACACGTAAGTTAGTCATTTTTTTTTCATCGGTTTAACAATCCGAAAGTAACGGTTATGAAACCATATCCCGTTGAAACACCGGTTTACGTACGATCATCAAAGTTAAGCAACGTCGAGCTTGATCAGTATCTAGATGGGTGACCGTTTGGAAATACCAGGTGCTGTAAGCTTGGGTGTGCAGGTGATGTAATAGATAATGCCGCGGAATTGTTAATCGGAGATCCAAGTTCCAATTCCACTCGGGTTCGTTATATTCACTTACGCGCAAATACCCTTGGGAAGTTATGAATCCACCTCGTCTCCTCCCAGCTATGGATTAATTAGTAAGACTTATATCAGTAAATCATTATCTCACTCAAAAATTCTTACAATCTAAAATATATTTTCTGGCTTTAAATAAGCCACAAAAGGTTGATAAGCCGTAAAAACAGATGAATCGAATCATCTTTTGTGGTTAAAAATCGCCTCCTTTTTTTATTTATTTATTCATTCATTACTCATTATTTATTAATCCACAAGTATCCAGTCATGATTCCAACCTCGTTTTTGTACGTACGAGATACGCATGCGTATATGTAAATGCTTTGTGTCCTGATACTGAGAGCTCCCAATATTCAAAGTTATGCAACCATATAAAGGTCAACGTGGAAATCAGGCAACACAAGAATCATTAGAAATATTCTATAAAGGGCCAGATTTAGATGAAGAGGGGCCCTAGGCTATTCCCCTTGGGAGTTAGTTTCAATAGCCTCATTCTCACGAGTAGAGGAAAATGGGGGATTGTTAAATTATTTTGTTTTTAATAAACCCAGGTAGTATCAGAGACGAAAGATTAAATGCGAATCGAAATGTGTTATTGTTAACGGAAAATAATTTCCATGCCTGAGGATGACTGTGTGTACAGTTGAAAGTACTTGCAGATTAAAAAAAGACCTTATACAGCTTGTAGTTATTAAAAACAAGGATCATAACATTCATCGAGTGGTTCGTAGGTTAACGCAAATTTTAAATTTTGTTTGCGAAGAGTTTTCGCCATTTTATATCATTAACTTTACTAAGCTACTTTTTGCATGAATGATTCATTGTAATATAAATTGAACTGCACCGCACACACACACACACACACACACACACACACACACACACACACACATATATATATATATTGTCGGAGTTAACTCCTCCTTAATTTCCTAATTTCCAAATTGTTCACTAGGGCACGCTCTCCCGACACTATATAAACGCGACGATAAACCTGCCTCGTTCCGGTTTAATTTGCATTTCAGCAGACACATTTAAAATGTGATCTCTCGAAGAGATTTGCGTTATGTCCACTCGTGGGAAAACGCCATGAAACACACACACACGCACACACATGTACGTACGAACATACATCAAAATACGAATTCTTTACGTTCACACACAAATGTTAATGTCTTTGTCTATTGTAAATTTTGTTGTTTAATACACATACTTGTTTTACATATATCTCGATCTTGTTTGTTTTCTTTACATATCTTTGGTTGGACTCAACTTGAGCACGTCATATTCTTGTAGTGGACTTTATAATATTCTATCAGGAGTTACAGACGTGTTCCTAATTTAACGACACGTAAACCCACAGTCCGTTACAATATATATATATATATATATATATATATATATATATTTGAATTGGACAAAGTCCGACAATTTATTTAAAGACATTTATGATATGTTTAACGTTCTTAAATACTTGTATCTATAAAAAGAACGTTAAACATATCATAAATGTCTTTAAATATATATATATATATATATATATATATATATACTTAAACATGAAAACAATAAACAAAAACTAAAAATTCTTTATTACTAGACATATTAAAAACGGGCGAATGTCTAGTAATATCAAGCTTCATACGTTTATTGCTGTGATAAAATTTTGTACCTTCAAAAATATCTTTAAATATATATATATGAACTTGAATATGGATATTTTAATCGTCAGAAAGAATTGATTTCAACTTCAATTCGAGAGATATTATTTAAAATCAAAAAATTCGAACGAATATGCATTGATAACAGGAAATGAAATAAACTAACCTTTATGGGAGTCTCGCCACGTAAAGAAACAACATATCCTCCGATCTTCATTAAGGCGTCTCTGGTTGATTCACTGATGTGAATTCGTAGTCCTTTCAAATCAAAAGTAAAATACGAGTTTGTTATTATTGTTGTTTATATTTCAAATTCATTGCCATAAAGACAGACGACAGGTGGCCTAACGGTACAGAGAATGGAATGAACGAATCTAGTTCAAACTCTGTCTGGGGCTGTTTACACTCACTTTGCACTAGTGTCTTTGGTAATATGCATAAATCCACACCCCAAAACTACGGGTAAATAACAAAGCAACCCATTTCACCCTGTTATATCGGGTGTCGGGCTTGCACTCCGGTCCTGGTAATAAAATCATAGTAACTGCTAACAATATCAATTCTAGAGCAGGACTCACAAACATTATCGGAATTAAATACGGCGGGAGTATTTTTTTAATCTAAAATTATTAAAATATTCATCTGCTACGCTTTTATATTGTAGCTTATAAAAGTGTATCTAGAAGCCAGAAATCTAGAAGCCAGAAATCTAGAAGCCAGAAATCTAGAAGCCAGAAATCTAGAAGCCAGAAATCTAGAAGCCAGAAATCTAGAAGCCAGAAATCTAGAAGCCAGAAATCTAGAAGCCAGAAATCTAGAAGCCAGAAATCTAGAAGCCAGAAATCTAGAAGCCAGAAATCTAGAAGCCAGAAATCTAGAAGCCAAGAAAAATAGGCGTGAGGGGCATAGCTACCTCTTTCTCCTGCACCGTAGAATCCCAAATGTGAATGAATGAAGCATCTCGCCTTTTATGTTCCAGTCTTTCCTCGATACACTGTTCCCACAAACTGTTCATCTTAAAAAAGATCGCGTTTCTTGCATCTAAACTTCGTCAGTATTTACTTCTCCCTACTCGACTATTTACATGTTTTTGACACACACACACACACACACACACGGTCGTCTATTGCCCGGTTCACACTCCTTCCTTGCTTTTAAAAAAGAATAGAAGTTTACGTCTTGTTCACTGTTTAGGATTAGGTTCCAGGTTCCTTCTAAAGTTTATTTCACTAATGTCTCCGCTTGAACCCCGAAATGTTATTTATTGATTATTTAATTTTTCTCCTCAATAGGAGTAGATAGATTTGTCTATCGTCCTGCTCACACTCCTCCCCAGTCTTTTGAACAAGAGTAGAAATTTATCCCTTGTTCTAGGTTTAGGTTTGGGTTTCCAGTTCCTTTTTAAAGTTTTATTTCATTATCTTTCACTCCCCGTAATCCGTTGCTTCTTATATCGCCTTGCTTGGGGCGAATTGATTATAATAGATAAATGTATATATTCTGTACCTTTAGGAAGCAAATGTATTTTTTAAGGTAGATATTAATAACAAAGATATTTTGAGTCGATTAATTTTTATGATAGACTTTTTCAAATTATGATTACTCCTTCTCGGATGAGGAGGGAATTCCATCAGAAATTATATGAAGCACATTTCTGAAGAAAAGTACAAGAAATATGGTCCTAGCTAGAGTGAAAGTAATAACTCCAGCCAACCCCAGCGAATGTCAGTCCTTCCCTTAGAATGGGACACGCTAAACTCGGGTTAACTTCACGCTTATTTAGTCTTTTAAATTTAGGTTTTCTCTTCGTTTTCACCTGTATATATTTTCATCTCTTCAACCTCATCTGGATATATTTTCATCTCTTCGTTTTCACCTGGATATATTTCATATACAATTGTAAATATTAAATGTTGTTTTAGCACTGGTCTGTTGGTTTCATCGTATAAATGTGGTATTTTGCTACTTGGGAATGAAGAATGAAAGTAATTTGTTTTTAGCATCGTTTTTAATAACCAGAAAAGACATGCGATTTAGTGTAATTGATCTTGGCATAGAATGAAATATCAGGGTTCGAATTCTAGTTGGTTTCGTTATATTCACTTAAGCGCAAATAGTCTTGGGAAAGGTATGGATTCATACTTCTTCCCCACCCTAGCCATGGATTGAATAGCTGGACAGATTGGGTCCTATAGCTTTGGTTGGCAACCAGTCTACCGCAGTAATCTGCGGGAAAAATCTTCTGCCTCGTCAGTCGTGAATTGAAAGAGAAATGATCGTGTATCACGTATGGCACCTGGCTGTCTGTAATAAAAGTAGGGTAATATCGTGTAAGCGAACATCACCCATATCTCGTTTCACCTGGTTCCGTATGTGTAAATTTGACAAAAATGATGTTTTGCATAATTATTGACAAAATATCTGTTAAAATGGCATCTAAATTTTCGTGCAATCTAATAATTATTATTTTTTTTTTTTTAAAGCTAAAAATATCTATTTCGGAAAATAACGTGCAGCGTATTAATTTATTTTGAAAATTTTTCTTAAGTAAAAAAAAAAAATAATAGAATGGTGATTACACACACACACACACACACACACACACACACACACAGAGCTCCAAAATGTTAGAAAGTTTTTGCCGCCAGAATCTATCTTACACATTTATAAGTCTACTATTTGTTTCTGCATTGAATATTGCTGTTACATTTGCTTTGGTGCTTCTGCTATGTTAAGAGATACTTGATAAAAAACAAAGAATCAGCTATATTATTAGTCATGATTGGTATTTCTTAAATAATTGTCGGACTTTGTCCATTTCATAACGTGTAACGTCATTTGTTTACATTTGGATACGCATTGCGCAGATATGAATGAATGAGAGTTTAAAAACAGTAAAATCGACCTTGCTAACCGAACGCTCCTCTGTGGCCCAATCGTTTAAGATACGTCACGCTATATGACGGTTCCGTATAGGATACAGGTTCGATTCTTGTCGGAGGACGCATATTTTCTATGACAATTTCTCAGACATTCATGTCGGTAAATGTTATTAATACTGTTTATTATAAAAACAGAGCATTTACTTAAATATTTGTATCTATAAAAAGAACGTATAAACATAAAAAATGTCTTAAATAATTGTCGGACTTTGTCCGATTCATTATATATATATATATATATATATATATATATATATATAAGCAAATATATGGATATAGATCCGACAGTATGAGGAAAAATATGAAAAAACAAAATCCGAATATGCAAGTTTAATGTTTCAATGTCGACGTCAGACGTTTCGGTCTAGTAGACCTTCTTCAGGACGTAGTTATTAGAACATAATTAAACGATATTCAAGTCAACATAAAAATTTTTATGTCTATCGTCTTTTCATGTTGACTTGGATATCGTTTAATTGTTTTAATAACTATGCCCTGAAGAAGGTCTACTAGACCGAAACGTCTGACGTCGACATTGAAACATTAAAACAGTAAACTTGCATATTCGGATTTTGTTTTTTCATATTTTTCCTCATATATATATATATATATGTGTGTGTGTGTGTGTATAATGTAATTGTTCTGATGAGTTTTCCACTAGATTGGCGGCAAGATCTCATTATTTTACAATTGAAATGGCGCGATGTAACCCTAAGTTTTATGCCAACAGTTTCTACTATCTTACCTTTCGCTTGTGGAACTCTTCCGGATTCTTGCATTCCAGTCAAGTTTGATCTTCAAAAATTTAAATGCAGTGTCAATCATTATCTTCCGTCTTAATTCCTGTTCTGTTATTATTCTTTTTTTTTTCTTAATGCTTTCTTTTTTCTCATATTCTCTCACATTTAGGAACACATTGCAGCTTAGTGGCTTTATTATCTTACTTGAGGGTGAAATGATTAACAAAATGTAATGCCTGCTATTTATTTCAACGGAAACTGTAATTGATACAAGTTGCTCCAAAATACTATTGGATAAAGCAAGAGCTCAGTTTAAAAAGGCAATTTTTCCACATCGTTATCGTCGTTGTCTATACATTCTCACTAGCAATGAAAAAGAGATTGAATGCCAGCAATGACAATATCATTTTCAGGAAAATATTTGTTGATGTCATCGTTCAAACTACAACAAATACAGCAAACACTATAAAGCAATTCGATACAGCAAGTTTTCAGCTAGAAAACATTTTGTCCACATTGTAACAACCACTGACTATACATTTTCACCAGCGATGAACAAGAGGCTGAACGTTGCGCGTAACAGTAACTATGGCGTCGTTATTAGGAAAATGTCCGCTGACTCCAGCTTTCAACGGAGAGTATGAACACCTTCAGCCTCGTAGTTGTTCGGTCGGTCCAGACACGCTTGCATTCGATGTTCTTTCTGTTTTTGTGCAGAATCTATCTGACGCAAACTTTGTGATATCCCAACATAATCAGAATCATTTCCAGAGTTTTAAGGACGGCATTCTGTTCCGGACTCGGTTCTCAAACCGTAATTCCAAATTTGCGCAGATGTTGATTGAAGTGCTCTTCATTTCGTTGACAGACAGTTGTACAGGGCTGCTCGGAAAGTGGCTTATCACACACGTCGCTTATCCACCTTCTAGCTGTGTTCACATCCACTGATTGGTCTCCGTAAGTTTTCAGTAAGCGTTAATGAATGTCAATTGGTACAACTTCTTCCTCATAGAGGATTTTATTGAAGCATCTGCTTCGTACACATTTTCATGCCAGACACCATTTTGCCAGACTGTCGCTCAACTGCAATCTGTAAGAATCCCCACCCCCAAAAAGAATGAGTTGTTGGTGTGGGGATTCAATCAACTTCAACTGTCATGCTACCAACACCCTAACTCTGAATATCGTGGCCAAATATAATGAAATAGTCGGCATTAATTTCGAATCAATGGGCTATTTAATGCCAACAATATTTTAGGATAGGCTTGTATGAATAGAATATGTATTCTTTGCAACCCCCCAAAAGAAAAGTTTGTAGATCAGGTTTCATTGGCGTATTCTGTAAAGAGGGGTTTTGTCGAGGGTTTTGTGTTATAACTATATATAGTTAGACTATAAAAAATCAAAACAAAAAATCGAACGAAAAAAATAGCTCTAAATGTTATATAACGATAAAAAATAATAAAAAAATAAAAAATAATATACTGCGTTACTTAAAAATCGAAAACCAAAAAGAGAAAATATACAGTGTAACAAATAAATAACAAGTAAAATAAATTGATCTAAATACATCCAAATATATAAATAAACTAACAACCGATACCGATAAACTAGCCGTTAGAAAAAATAAAGATAATCAATCCAAATAAATACATGAAGTAATAAACAAATTAAAAACTGTTCCCACCAAAATAATAGTTAGAACAAACAACCCCCAAATTGAACAAATAGCTTTAATTATCTTCCCAAACAAAAACAAAACTATTAAATAAGCTATATAAACAAATTTTTACTACGTTAATAAAAACACCGATCAAAATATAAAATAAAAACATAAATAAATAAATACATAAATAAATATACAAGATAAAAAAAAATTAAATTAAATAAAAACAAGCAAAATAAATTGACCCAGATAAATAAATAAACAAATAAACGACTTCCGGTAAAATAACCGCCAAAATAGACTACCCACAATGCACCACTGACCCGTATATAAATAGCCGAGAAAAATAACAGCACTTATGGCCTGACGATTGCATCTAGCATGAAACAGATTGTCGCCTCTAAGTGTTGACTTCTATGTTCACTTTTATATTTACACACGCTCTATCTCTGATATTGAGCACTTTATCCCATAAATATAGCACATTTTAAGACTATATTTCTCCATATATATATATATATATATATATATATATATATATATATGGTTTATTTGAATATCTTTTTTTTATTTATGCAGGTTTGGTTGGAAGCCAACTAAAGTTATGTTTTGTTTAAGATTATTTAAATTCTTTTTCCGAGGCGAACCATTTTTCTAGTTTTCTGCGAAGTTTTGAACATAAATTATTTAATATCTTCTGAGCACACTCGACTTTCATAAGCCACTATCAAATAAGGTTTTGATGGTTGACAGGATTTGTTTTTATAAGTCTATTTCTTTGGGAGTTCTCAAACGCTGCGTCTTGAAGAAAGAAAGATAGAGACAAAATGTTACACACCAATGTGTGAAGACGTGACACTTGAAATGTTAAAGAAACGCAATACATACCTATAGACCTAGTGATATCCAGCCACAAATACTATTTGATCATGGCCTATGAAAGCCGAAAGCGAAGAGCAGACATTGGACAATTTAGGTTCAATCATTCCTTGAAAACTAGAAAATAAACTTAAAAACTCTTAAAGAATTTTTGATCTTCAACCAAACATATAAACAGTATGTATATAGAAATAAACCCTCCAGGGTGACTGAATTTCACGGTTTAATGGTCGCTTAAAGCCTGGATCAGGAATGTATCTATAGACATTATCCCCGACATTGATATACTCTTTCACCATAAATATAGTAAATTTTGAACAATAACATCAATCAGCTAAGTGACACATTTTATTTGCATTAATTATATATGAATTCTATGGGAAGGTGGAAAAAGATTTCCTTATAATTGTTCTTGAGATATATATAAGTATATATCGTTTTCCCATATCTCTCGTATCTATGTAGATTGCGTTCAAGTTTGAAACACTGTCGCCGCTTGGTGTTGACATCAGTGTCCACTTTTATATTTTCATACACTCTATCAGATATTGAGATTCTGGGTATGACGATAAACTACATCCGGCAGCAAGGCAACCTATCGAGAGATTGGAGGTTTTGAGGAGCGTGGAATTCTCTTAATTGCATATGTTCCCAGGTTCACCCTGAATTGGGGTGGTAGCATTTGTTAGGGTCCCAGCTATGGGGGAAATAGTGCCCCCCCCAAAAAAAACATGAAAGTATAAAAATACATTTTTATAGTAAAAATACCAGCAATGCGTTTTTAGATAAAAATGGAATAATAATATCGATGTATAGTAAAATGATCAGCAGTACATTTTATCTGTAGTTGAAGGCATAAAATTGTGTTCAAAATATTTAGGTTTCGGCATTAACTAACTCATAGAGATTGATATGCCGCTAAACAAACAAAAACAATCTGATATTGAGCACTTATACCCATAAATATAGCATACCTTAAAACTATATATTTAACTACCACTTATATTAATAACATTAATTAGAAAGGCGGTGTCGCCTGCCATTAGTGTTGTAGATAGTTCGTATCACACTGGGGGCTCTCTGCTTGTGATTTTCTGCCACACGAAGAAAGCCTGGTAAATATATGATATCCAGTTGATTATGCCTAATTTCTAGTGCACACGATCACTAGTCCCGTAAACCCAGAAGGTCGTAGGGGCACCACATGTATTGCAGCAGCGGTGTGTCTTGGGCAAAATAGCCTATTGGAGCCCAACCTTCTCCAGTCTGGCTTGAATTCAGCTTTTCTTCGCCCTAGCCAAACAAGGCTATAAGGTCCAGTCTGTCTTGTAAGCGCTATGGGGAGAAGAGATAGATTCATACCTTTCTCAAGGTTATTTGCGCGTTAGTGAATGTAACGAACTCGACTGGAAGTCGAACTCGGCTCTCCGATTTCTCCTTCCGAACTGCTGTTCATTATACAACCGCGCATCTTTATTACAATGCACGTAAATAATTGTTTAGCCTGGATATTAAATATTATTGTTTATGTATGAGTCAGAGTTGATAATGATCAATTTTGAAAGTCCACATTCTTTAAATGATTTTATCTGCGTATAAATGTTGGCATGTTGTACAAAACACAACCGCACCACAGGGGAAAAAAATAGAAAAAGAAAGACTGAAGATTAATGTACCTTTTCCACTTGACTCCATTCTCGAGGCCGTATTTACAGTGTCACCAAACACACAATACCTCGGCATTGTCAAACCAACCACGCCTGTCGAAAAAAATAAAAAAAATGTAGACGAAAGAGCAATAAATTATGAACTTCAGTCAAGATGTGAGTAGCCCTCATCTGTCAAAGAAGGCAATAGTTCATTTCATGAAGTTAAGCGTAGTAGATTGGCAAATAGGTTTCATCGTTTTCCCTTTGAAATTGCTAAAAACAACCGTAGGTTCTATCATAATAGTTTCTTTTTTTGTATTTCTCGCAAATTCTAGATTCTAGATAGAAAAAAAATGATTAAAAGCAACGTCAATCGTCAGCTTCTATGTCGATGAAACAAAATGCTCTTTCATTGTCCTGTTTCTTTTATTCTATTGTCTTTCATTCTGAGTAATGACTACCGTCTTGCTTAGGGGAAAATTACTTAAAATAAGGACACGGGCGCTACTGCCTGACAAAGAATGGTAATTATAGAATATTCGAATGTGTGTGTGTATATATATATATATATATATATATATATATATAAGTGAACATAGAAGTCAACACTTAGAGGCGACAGTCTGTTTCATGCTAGATGCAATCGTCAGGCATCTAGCATGAAACAGACTGTCGCCTCTAAATGTTGACTTCTATGTTCACTTTTATATTTACACACGCCCTCTCTCTGATACTGAGCACTTTATCCCATAAATATAGCACACTTTAAGACTATATATATATATATATATATATATATATACACACATTTTCTTTCAACTGTCGCGGTAGACAAGGCTTTCTTAAAACACACACACACAGATATATATATATATATATATATATATATATATATATGTATATATATATATATAAATAAAATTATTAGCTCTAAATTTACATTGAGCTCTCAGGATTTCATCCTCCTTGGGACTACCCATACGGTAGTCCCAAGGAGGATGAAATCCTGAGAGCTCAATGTAAATTCAAAGCTAATAATTTAAAGAAAAACAGACCACTTTAAAGCTCCATGTAATAATTTATTTCACCATAGCCCTTTTAAACGACGCTGGAGCATCAGACTTTACTTCCAAAAGGTGAAACGAAAATATATATATATATATATATATATATAGACCGTCTGAAGTTATTATGCAAATAACATAAATCTTGAAATTGCTTTGAAAAGATTTTTGCAAATTTTAAACGATTAATTTAGATATCAAATCTTGTGTTAAACTTTTGTGCAGTTTTAATATGTTTTATTAATGTTATTGGATTTATTATAGAAACTGCAGTTATTATGTGAAACTCGAAAATCACTTTCTACTTCAATAACAAGGTAATAAAATCACCAACAATTGATCGACACCTAGAATAGAACAAATAACAAACATATAGTTCCTCTAAAGTTTTACACTCTTGTCAATCCATCATCCATTTATTTTGTTAATTTTTTGTACTTTAGAAGGTTTAATTTCCGACACGGTGGTTTTAATTGCATCCCATAGACCTGCTTTACTTTAATGTTGTTTCTCACCTTCATATAATTTCATCTTCACAATTGACCATAGATTTTCGATGTAATTCAGATCGAGACTTGGTAGCCATGACATTATCTGCTCTCCTGTAAACCTTTTATGCTAAAAAATCAGTGGTAAATCCTTAGATATATGAGAAGGAGCATTGTTGTGTATAAATACACAATTCACTTTGAAACTGTGAGGCTAGGACTTTTACCATTCAAAGAAAGTCTTAGCTATGGAATCCCAATAGTTATCACTGTTGTGTTTAACTCTTTCATTGACTTTGAATAATGGTTTGGTCGACAATTCCAGCTCATAGCATCACACTGCTGCCTTTTTTAGCCACAGACAGATCTGTATTGGATAAAATCCATCCTTTGACCAGGTCCATCGAGGTTCGTACTTTAAAAAATCCATTTTCATGTATTTTTTGGCCCAATTTTGATGTTTTAAAATAATTGTTTTACTTAGATATTTTTTGACAGATCCCAATTTGCGAAGTATTCTACACTATTTGTCCTTCTTGATTTCCTCATTTCCAGCCTTTCCAACGACCCGAGCACTGGTCAAAAGTGATTGTTTCGCTATAACTTGTTTTAGTTTACGTTCATCTCAAGGAGACGCGTTCTTAAAGCCTTTTCCTTTGCTTCTAGTTCTCAACTTAGTTATATTTTCAACAATCCTTTTTGTTGTCCGATGATCTCTGCGAAACTTTAATTCCCCAAATTTATGGTCAATAAACCACTTCTCGGTCTCATTCGCAATATTGTTGTTCTTTCTTGTCTTGAAGTCAGAACGTTTCTGTATCCCTTTTGCGTGTTAACACCATTCTCACTTTGAACCTTTTTGCTTGATTGCTGCGGCTTTGACTAGTTTTGTCTTGCATATATATTGTTCGCTTAGTGTTCTTTGCCTCCTTTTCTTCCTTTTATTATTGTTTAAAGCAAGCAAACTTTGCAAGTAACGTTATTAATATCAAGAAATAAAGTATTATTTAGCAAATACACTAAAATAAAAAAATAAAATCTTTTGAACTTATTCGTTTACACACACACACACACACACACACACACACACACACGCACACACACTTTTTTGTGTCTGGAGTCTTGTGTTTAATCCACTGTGTACACTGCCATGCAAAAACTAAGGTTCGTACTTCAAATTTATTCTTAACTACCACGTATGATTAGTAGTTTAGACGAAGCATTCGTAATTACAGTGGGTTTACAAAACTGAAATTATTTATTATTCAAATCTCTCTCTCTCTCTCTGGGATCTCCTGACGAGAACGGTTGCCGGAGAGTCTGTCTACGAAACGTGAGTCGAGATGCTGAAAATAACATCAATCAGCTAAGAGACAAATTTTATATTTGTATTAATCATATATATATATATATATATATATATATATATGTATGTATGTATGTAAGGCTCAAAAACTAATATTCCATGGTTGTAATTTATTACATTGGAATCGTAATCACTATCCAATCCAATTCATCACACCTACAAATTCAATTTGAATTTGTAGGTCTGATGAATTGGATCGTGGTTACGATTCCAATGTAATAAATTATAACCATGGAATATTAGTGTTTGAGTTTTTATATTATATTCTTGCACTGTCCGAGACATTGAGTTCTACCTGGATTCTATCCTCTTGGAAATTTATATATATATATATATATATCTATATATATATATATATATAGACCACTGACCAGCATATATAAATAGTTGTGCCTAAACATAAAACACCTGGCCTGAAGATGGTGTTTAAGAATGAAATAAACCGTCGCCGCTGGATGTTGACTTCAATGTCCACTTATATAGTGGAGTCTCAGTTATCGACGAGGGTAATGCACTCGTCAAGCCGAATTCAACATTTCGTCTGAGGTGTTTGAGTTCGCGTCTCATTAATGTTTCTGACAAATTCATGAGACTATTTTCTTTCCCACACACCCCAGTCGCCAACATTGCTTCAAATAACAGGTCAGATTGGGTTCGTTAGTCTAGAAAATTAACTCTGTCACGGGCCTGTGTGGCAGGATAAGGTACATTACTCTCTAGGTCAGGCAGATATGTTGGAAGAATGGGTACTCTAGTGGACAGAAAAAATGGCTGATATCAAATGGTAAAATTAACTTGTAAACACTAAATAAAGGTAGATTGCAAAGTGTAACATTTGATAAGGACAACAGATATTCTAATCGTAGCAGAAAATAATCCAACCATTTTTACGGGTACTGATATATATATATATATATAAAATGCATTTGGGTAACAACCTTTCTTTCAAACACATTTCGTTGAATATGACAGATAAGGAAAATTTGAATTTTTTTTTTATTGAGTTTTTAGTAGAATTCTTAAATTTGTCCGTTTAGTGAAAGTAAGGGAGTGTAAAAATTGTCCGTAGTGTCTTTTTTTCGAAGCGCTTTTGGCCACTTCTTTAAACATTTTCAATGGCTTTGTTGTTAAGTGTCGTTAATGTCTTGTTCGTCTTTTTAGGATGTAGTATTGCATTGTCTATAAAACAGTAGCGTTTATTTCGAGCGCTGCGAAAGGAAAGAGGCTGGAATTTGAGTATGCGTCCTTCTATTTGAAAAAAAAATTAGCACGTTATTTCCGCTGTTAAATAAGGTGACATTAATAGGGTGCCACATGTTTTATATAGAATACTTCTCTCACTGCTGTTAAATAATAGTTTAGCAGTCTGTTATTTTTTAGTGGAAGTGTATCTCTCCGACATCCGGAGCCGAGATACACTTGGGGTCAGATGGGGGCCATAATAGGAAAGTTGATTTGATTGGCGTGGGAAAGAGATAGAAAGTTTTCAGAGGGTTGTTTCTTACGCGTCAAATGATGTAGACGTGTTCACTTTCGAATCAGAGACGGCTTCCCAGTAAGGTGTGTGTGTGTGTGTGGTGGTGGTGGTGGGGGGGCGACTCCCACTGGATAGTTAGATAATTTACATGTCGGTATGATCAATAAAAATAGTTGTTAACATTCCCTGTGTTTGGAGTTTTTCATTGGTTTAAAAAAAATAAAAAACGATTAGCGTTCGCCGACCGCGAGAAGTATGCAACAACAGCTAGATGTTTTCGGTTACGAGATTTATGAAGAAAGATTGTGTTATGAACCACAAATTTTCATTATGGGTTCTTGTACATTGTAGGTGGCTAAATGTATTTTCAATTGTGCGTGTGTGTATTTCTCATCGGAAAATTTATAGTTTTTAAAAAAGAAAAGCAGTCAAGAATGTCCACTCAAATACGTATATAAATATAGCGTCGTTTAAGGTAATAAAAGTAACAACGCATTATAAATAAAAATAAGAAAATATCAAGATCCATTAACGCCTTAGAAATTACATTGTTTACGTTTCGGATACGAAAATAATGTTAGCAGATACGGGCTTCGATGGATCCGAATAAGTGATGTGCATTTCTTAAATGGGGTAATTGAACTTTGCTTGACTGTATGCTTTCCATGACTTAGCTGATTTAATAAGCACGCCGAACTAAACAGCGTCTTCCCTTATAAGGGAGACGCAGTTTGAGTCATACCGAAAAACACATATTCTTTATTAAGACTGTCGAGATGTACAAGGTGGCAAACGTAAAAAAGGAATGTGTACTTTAAACACGTTTATCCATTAAGATATAACGTTTAACATAATGAAATAATACCGGATTCGAAATTACAAAAAAAAAATAAATAAATAAAAAAATAAAAAATTATCCATTAATTCCTTTTATTTGCGTGAAAAATTGGTTTCGTGAAAATGTTCCATTAGACATCGTATCTTTTTTTTGTTTGTTTTTGTTTTTAACCATGAACTACCAGGCGCACACAATTATGAATGCTAGTTTTCATACACACACACACACACTATATATATATATATATATATATATATATATGTATGTATTAAAAAAAAGAACAGTAAGATATGTAATCCGGTGTTCTTATTGATATTTTTACAAAACAGTGCTCAATGTAAATTTACAGAGCATAAATATTATAAATTAACTGATTTAAAAATATGGTTTCATCGCTACACAGGAATTACCATGTTTCAAAAACAAAACAAAATCTTCAAATTCAATTATATTAAATTAAAAGCATTAGTTCTGTTTCATCTTCAAGCGAATTTTGGATTCCAAAATTCGCTTGAAGATGAAACACAACTAATGCTTTTAATTTAATATAATAAATTTATATATATATATATATACTGTTTATACATTATTTTTATAGATACAAATATTTAAGTAAATGCTCTGTTTTTATAATTTTCTCGGACGTTCAGGCCGATAAATGTGGTTAATACTGTTTATTATAAAAATAGGGCATTTACTTAACTATTTGTATCTATAAAATAACGTATAAACAGAAAATATATTAAAATAATTGTCGGGCTTAAACCATTTCATTAAAAAGAACCGAAAAAGTCTGTTTTTTTTTTATTGTATTTTTCTAATTTTCGGATAAGGTGTTGAGTATTGTAATCGAAGTTGTGTACAAACTGTTTTTCAAGTACTTTCAACTTTCGCAGTCATTCTCTCTCTCACTCACACTCACACTCACTCACACACACACACACACACACACACACACACACACACACACACACACACACACACACACACACACACATTACTTTTTAAGATCCCAGGAAGCCATCTTTGCATCCGCTATTTACAGGCGTAAATTCCCAAAAGTTATGTCAAACACTACTTTAAGATACTGTCCGTTAATTCACAGATAAATAGAACAAGTGATTACTTGCAAACAGACAGAATTATAAAGGTAGGTGAATTGACAGACAGACAGGCAGCTAACATAGGTTCACGTTTCGTTATTGCTGTTCGTCATCGTCTATAGAGAAATCAAAAGTAATTTTACTCACCTGCGCACACAGGGCCTGTGTGAATTCCAATGCGCACTTGCAGCTGTCTTTCCGGCATGTGTCGAATGCGAAATGTAAGAATAGAACCAACAATATTCAATGACATATCAGCAATCTGGCCGGCATGCAAGTCTCCATTACGATGGGGAAGGCCACTAGCCACCATATAAGCATCTCCTATAGTTTCTACCTGAAAGCCAAAAGTTTTTGACACTCTTCACTTGTTCCGTCATACACAATATTTGCTTGTACGGTTGTAGTGGATCTAATAAGGATGCGTGAATATTTAAGATTGTGCTGCAAATAAAATCTGCAATATCCACAAACATAAATTATAAGAAATGGCCAAATGGTAACAATATTCAATCATGACAAAAAATACGTGTTTGAAACAACAGATTAAATTTTATATACACAATTTACAATTCGTTTGTAATGATGTGTGCAAAGGTACAGAGAAAAAGTCTCTTGTTGTTTCAGAAATGTTCAATGTCTAAAAAGTTGTCTGCTTTTGATTGAAACGTTGAATTTAACTTAGAAAAAATATTTTTCTATGAAAGATATTAAGTGAAAAAGTTTGTTGTATGAATTTTTCCAATCTCTCAGAAAGAAAGTTTGTTTATTTGGCGGCAATTTTGACACATAATTCCCGTGTGTATCTTTGCGTGTGTGAGTCTCAAAATGCGACGAAAATTCGTTTGCTGTTTCTATTTATAGTTTTTTTTTTAAATCAAAATCGGCTCCAGCGGCTTGGTAGCTTGTTGCAAATTTTTCTGAGGAATGCGTGGGCGAATGTTGTATTTTTTATTTTTTAGCCAATAGGATTTCTTGAAACATTTAAATTAGGGATGAATTTGAGAAAGATTTTTTTTATGTCAGTTGAGCCTATTTTTGCACAAATTTTGACTGTTTTGTTATGGAAATTTCTCGAAGCTTATTTTTATTTAACAACCAATGAAATTCAAGAAAATGTTTGAAAATTGAAATGAGGCTTACTAAAGGTCTTCTATTTTTGGAATAAGTTTCTTTTCCTTTCACATAGTTTTACAGTCATATTATGTTCGGTTTGGTTTGTTTTACAGCATATCAACCTCAATGGGTTATTTAATGCTGACAATTTTTATTGCTGGTAATATTTTATTTTTCAAAAATGTATTGCTGGTAATTTCTTACAAAGCATTTCTGGTATTAAAACGTATTTTTACACTTTCATAGTGTTTTGACACCAGTTTAGGGGTTAACCATTTACCCATAGCTGGGACCCCAGCAGGTGCCACCACCCAGGGTCAGGGTGGACCTGGGAACACCAGCAATTAAGAGGTGGTTCCACGCTCCTCAAAACCCCATCAGAGGCATTGCTGTTGAACATAGTTAATCGTCTTACCCAGGACGCGGATGTAGTTTATCGTCATACCCAGGACGCAGTCATATTATGGAAACAAAATAAACACTTACACTTAGCATCAGAAAGAGACAATTGAAATTTTTAGGGCAAATAATGAGGATAGAGGGGTCGGAGAATTTGACACTAGCAGGACATAGTGAAAACAAGAAACAGGAGATCCGCAAATAACCTACGTAAAGAGCTTGAGTAAATGGCTGGCAGAACAAGGTCTAGGAAAGTTAGTAAAAAGCCGAATCTTACTAAGAGCTACAAAAAGATGAAGTTGTGGAGAGTCATGATCGCCTACGTCTAGAAAGGATACGGCACATAGAAGCTTATTCAGTTAAGTAAATGTAACTATCAACGTTTCTTACATTATACAGACTTTCACTATCTGTTTATATTTCTGAGATGAGGTATTATAATTATTTACATTATTTGGACTGTTGTCCTCATGTTTATTACCATATTCACAACGTTTCGGCCATTGTACGCACCGATCTTCTTCAGGTGATTGGAATTTCGAACTGAACCCTTTATTTCGTCCACCTGGGTAGATTGTTCTAGTTCCACGTGCCGTTCCTGTTCCGGATGTCTCTTTTATCTCCCTTTAACACTCCAAGATTTTTTATTCCCCACTGCAGTAGCCAACTCTTTGGGTCAAGTCACTTGATCCAGCCACGGCTTTTATCTACTGGGCATTGAAAACAGTGTATGAATTTTTGGGATTTATAAACTTAATGTCTCCGTTTTAATTTTTTTTTACTTGAGCTCATATTGTAATTTTTGTTGTTATTGCTTTTCTCTAGTACTCCTTATTATTGGTTCCCATATTGTATTTATTTCTATGCTTGGTCGGCTCAGGAGATTTTTGTGGCTGAGTATATGTGCTGATTCCTTAAGTTTACGTATTTTCCAGTGATATTCTCTGTCTATTATTTCAACCTCATTCCCACCCATAAAGTGGATGGATCCAGTGACTTAACGTAGAACTAGAACTTTCTTTCTTTCTTTCTCATCTTTCTTTCTTTCTTTCTCATCTTTCTTTCTCATCTTTCTTTCTTTCTTTCTCATCTTTCTTTCTCATCTTTCTTTCTTTCTTTCTCGTCTTTCTTTCTTTCTCTTCTTTCTCGTCTTTCTCTTCTTTCTCGTCTTTCTCTTCTTTCTCGTCTTTCTCTTCTTTCTCGTGTTTCTCTTCTTTCTCGTCTTTCTCTTCTTTCTCGTCTTTCTCTTCTTTCTCGTGTTTCTCGTCTTTCTCTTCTTTCTCGTGTTTCTCTTCTTTCTCGTGTTTCTCTTCTTTCTCGTGTTTCTCTTCTTTCTCGTGTTTCTCTTCTTTCTCGTGTTTCTCGTGTTTCTCTTCTTTCTCGTGTTTCTCTTCTTTCTCGTGTTTCTCTTCTTTCTCGTGTTTCTCTTCTTTCTCGTGTTTCTCTTCTTTCTCGTGTTTCTCTTCTTTCTCGTGTTTCTCTTCTTTCTCGTGTTTCTCTTCTTTCTCGTGTTTCTCTTCTTTCTCGTGTTTCTCTTCTTTCTCGTGTTTCTCTTCTTTCTCGTGTTTCTCTTCTTTCTCGTGTTTCTCTTCTTTCTCGTGTTTCTCTTCTTTCTCGTGTTTCTCTTCTTTCTCGTGTTTCTCTTCTTTCTCGTGTTTCTCTTCTTTCTCGTGTTTCTCTTCTTTCTCGTGTTTCTCTTCTTTCTTTCTCATCTTTCTTTCTTTTCTTTCTTTCTCGTGTTTCTCTTCTTTCTTTCTCATCTTTCTTTCTTTTCTTTCTTTCTCATCTTTCTTTCTTTTCTTTCTTTCTCATCTTTCTTTCTTTTCTTTCTTTCTCATCTTTCTTTCTTTTCTTTCTTTCTCATCTTTCTTTCTTTTCTTTCTTTCTCATCTTTCTTTCTTTTCTTTCTTTCTCATCTTTCTTTGTGCCGTGTCCTTTCAGGACGTACGTGATCATGGCTCTCCACCTCCCTTTATACCTTGCCGCTCTCAACAAGTTCCTTCTCTCTGCCACCTCCCCCTGACCACGTTCTATCATCCACTTGCTTAAGCCACCAGATATGTCATGCGTTGTTTTCCCTTGTCCCTCTTTCCCTCTGTTCGACCCGTGAGTATCAGATTCTTCAGGCCCTCCTTCCTCATTATGTGTCCCAGGAACTTCATCTGCCTCTTCCTGATGTTAAGTATAAGCCTCCTTCTTGTTTGCATCCACTCTAAGATCTCATCGTTGCTCACACGGTCTGTCCATGATATCCTTAGCATCCTTCTGTAGAACCACATCTCTAAAGGATGCTAAGGATATCATGGACCGAGCATGTGAGTAACGATGAGGTCTTAGAGATCACGGTGGACGAAATAAAGGGTTCAGTTCGAAATTCCAATCACCTGAATAAGGCCGGAGCGTACAACGGCCGAAACGTCGGGAATATGACAATAAAGATTAGGACAACAGTCCGAACAATGTAGTTAATGTAAATACAGACTTTCACTTTATAATAGTAATTTATATAATGAAAGAAAAGCTGATTCTTTGTTAGTCAGACATTCTCTGCGTGTGACTTTGCATGTGCGTATCTAAAGTATAGGCATATGTCTATTGTATGTGTGTGATAAACAAGTCCCTGTACCATTTAATACACACACACACACACACATTTTGACATGATTGGATTAATACACCCCCCTCCATTCAGTCTGGACAACTCTTACCTTGGACTGAGCAATAAAATTAGACAAAAAAATGAAACTTCCCAGAAACAGATTTTTAAAAAAATCGATCCAAGTAAGGTAGTAAAGCCACTAAGGTACAAGGGGTTACTGGGTGGGGAAGAATTAGGAACAGAAACATTACTAATGAATGGGAAGAGAAGAGAGTAATCAAGAGGAGAGTAAATAGCGACTGACATTGCATTTAAATTTTTGAAGATCAAAGTTGGCTGGAAAGAAAGGAGCCGGAAGAGAGTTCTACGAACGAGAAGAGAGCGCGAAAGAAAACTGTTAGCATAGAATGTACGGCTATATCAAGTTAGCTTGACTGTAAATTAATGAGATTTCGACGCCAGTCTCGTACTGGATAATTATGAAATTTTATTGAACTAATTGGGAATTATTCGTTAATAAATAGAATGTTCTAAATTTTCATTTTGTCTTTAATATCCTAGAAATATATTTTAGGTCTCGAATTAAAATATAACATTCACGCATGCAAAAGTACATAAAAACATAGCTTGAATGAACTGGAAACGTGCAGATGTGCCAAGAGATCTAATATTCCCTGTCTGCCAGCAATGCAAGGGTAATAAAAAAGTATAGGCCGAAATGTGAGGCCTTTTGAAGTCTTTAGGCTTAACGGCGATATCACGTTGAAATACCGTTCTTGTACGAGCATTGCGGTTAAGCAACGTCGAGACTGGTCAGTACCTAGATGGGTGACCGCTTGGGAATGCAAGGTGCTGTAAGCATGGATATGCGGGTGGTGTGATTGTTAATGGTTCAGTATTGTTAATCGGAGACCTATGATCATTATGTATTTATTCGGATTGGTATCTTATTTTATACTTTATTTTTAGAACAATTATAACTTTATATGTGGTTGAAGCTAACTCTTGATATCCCCACCCCCACCGAAATAGTTATTTTACAGGGTTTTGAAATATGCCGCCCCTTACCTTATAAACGTCATGCTGGCCTATAATATCGTCAAAGAGTGTGTAGAGCTCATTGAGAAGGTCTACTACTTGCATCGGCGTACTGAGTGCTGATAATGTTGTGAAGCCAACAATATCAGAGAAGAAAATTGTGACCGATTCAAACACTTCTGGATAAACGGTTTCACCCACTTTAAGACGTTCTGCCACGGATCTGAAAGAGAAGAGGTGAATGTAAAAGTTGATATTGCATTACAAGATTTTTAAAAATTACTAGGCATTTAGAAAAATAAATAGGGTCTCAAATATGAAGCAAATTTTTAATACAAAATAGATTTTAAACTGGTCTCTTCAGTCTGAAAATATCTATTTTCCAGGACATTTAAGATTTTCCAGGACATTTAAGATTATTTGACTCGGTTGGCATATATTTTAATATTTATTACCATCGTACTTAGATAAAAAAAAACCTAAAAAAACAGAAAAATAATTAGAAATTATTCAAAATGAATTTCTATTTCTGGTTAATTTGCAGATAAGATTAGAACTCATTAGTGGAAAGTTGTTAAATTATTATTTATAAGTAAATTAAGTTATTTTTTAAACGAATAATTAAAAGAAAAAAGTTTAACGTTAGTTGGCTTCTTGTTCTGAGTAATTATGCTTTTTCTATCAATACTTTCATGGTAATTGGTCGCATGAGGTCTTCGCTAAGTTACATTGGGGTTTAGATTTTTAAATTGTTGTTTTATTCCCCTAACCCCACCGGACAAGAATTGAACATACAGGGGACTAGTTAGGACTTCATAGAGATTCTGAGGTATTATGGTGGATGTAGTAAGAATGGTAAGTAAGAATGCGTTGTTTTGGTGTAAGGAATATTGGGTCAGTCATTGTGTCTAGCTAAGTTTAATTATAAGACAGAAGAAGACTACCCTTTCCTCATTCCCACTTTTCGCCTTGTGTCACATTTTTGTATATTTTTACAAACTAAATATTGCTCTTCGCTATAGTACCTAGTCTTTGTGAATTTAAGCGCAGTTCTCGATTGGTAATAAGGTCTCAAGTTACAGTTCGATTGGCTCGAGGTAACCGTAAGTTCTATGCTCAGAGTTTCTTTTGTGGAACTCACTTTCGACTCCATGCTTTCCAGTTAACTTTAATCTTCAAAAATTAAAATTCATTGTCAATCGCTATCTACCGTCTTCCTGGTTACTCTTCTATTGTTCTCGCTCATTAGTAATATTTCTGCTTTTTAATTCTTCCACACCCAGTAATCCCTTGTGTCTTAGTGGCTCTACTGCCTTGCTTGGGGTGAATCAGATTTTAAAAAATGCATTTGAACAATTTGATAGAATTATAAATTCGCCTTCTGTAGAGTAAGGTTAATTTCGTGAACTGTTTTTCGCAAGACCAATTTCCATCGTGTTTGAGTTTGATCTTTATTCCAGTCACTACTACTATAGTGGCCAAGTACGAAGCTAAATGTAGGCGTAATGAAAATCCGAAATGTGCAAAGGCGTCCGAAAAACAGCACGAAATAAATAAATAAATAAAAAAAACGTAAAAAATCTTCGACATTATTAAAAAACTAAATTTAACAATAGAAAATAAATAGAAAAAACACAAACAAAATCAAAAACAAACAAACAAAATTGTTTATTCTGGACTTTTGAAAAGGAAAAAAAAACACAGTGAAATGATTAAATTTAGATTTCACTATTTACATTATTCGGACTATTGTCCTCATCTTTGTTGCAATAAAGACTGGGACAATAGTCCGAATAATGTAAATAGTGTACATAATACTGCATCTCAGAAATATAGACAGTTACTGAAATTTAGATTTTTCATAAAATTAACGAAATCACCATTTCGTTAGGAAGAAAGAAAACGGTACTGAACTGGCATGTAGTATCATTCCTCCTATATGGCAAAGAATGTAGGACAATACTATCACAAATGAAAAAAACGCGTAAGAAAGCAAAAAGGAGAATAAAAGAACAGCGTTCAGGGATGCAAACGATGGTGATTCTTCAGAAGGACGCTGAGATTACCATGAACTGAACATGTGAGCAATAAGGAGGTTTTACAAAAATGAAAATGAAAAGGACACTTATATGTAGTTTCTGAAAGACACTTGATATTTCTACGACATATAAAATTTTTTTGTTCTTTTTTTTTTGTAAGAGGGAAAAGGTAAAAATTTTGTATTTGTTACAATCAGGCGTAAATTTTGTATTTGTTACATCAGGCGTATATCGATCCCGACTTAAGAGGAAGGAGATTTTAAGAAAAGCGGCTCCGACTGCTATTAATGCATTACTCTTCAAGTATGATATGGGGTTCTCCGGGCGCCGGCGTATTTCGTATAGAAAGATTTTCCTCCTCCGAGGCCGTACGACGATGCAGGTTGTAAATTGGTAATGCGGTTCTATGACGTCATACATAAATAATAATAAACCCACTACATACATTGTTTACTACAACCACGCTCTCTCTAGGGGTAGGATATCTGACTGATGTCAAATCAGTCGGGTTTCGATTCCGGCTTGAAGCAATCGGACGTCTAGCCACACTGAAGAGCAGTGAAACAGCGAAACAATATGTCTGTGGACATATATAATACTTTTTAAAAATTGGGGGCGAGTTCCTCACACGGAAACAAGAACAAAAGTCAGCTGCCTTCGGCATGTAAACACAATCGAATAAAGTCTTGTGTGTGTGTGTGTGTATATATATATATATATATATATGTGGCCAGCAGTTCATTGTTCAAGCATATATTGTTAAATATAAGAGACAATGACTATCATGTTTTATCATGAGCCTTTCCAAGCGTCGTATAATGGCTTTAATTTCAAGAGAAAATAATGACAAAAACTGTCCAACATTTGGATATTTCTTTATTGGTCGTCGTTCTAAGCTTTCGCTCATATGAGCCATCATCAGTGGTTATATGGACATTACAACAGATGTTCACTGTTAAAGATGACATCCTGTTTCTTTTACATAGAAGTTTGCTATATATATATATATATATATATATATATATATAGTAAGCGCACCAGACCAGATATAGCAGTAGTAATAGTTTC